>OY365819.1:12918129-12928129 GCA_959347315.1 Bimastos eiseni
TATAGTGTTAAGTTCATAGATTTGTATTCAAAGCCACGATCCGTTGACATTACCGCTGAATTTCAACTGAATTTATACAAATTCGTTCGTTCATTTATTCATTCGGTCTTTAGTTAATTGGTTCATTAGTTTGTTAGTTTATTGATTGATTGAATGATTGAATGAATGATTGATTGAATGATTCATTGATTCGATGATTGATTGATTTATTCGTTCAGGTATATAGCCTCTTCGTGTTGCCCATTCAGAGGTGCTCTCAACCCCATCGCGGCCAAATAAAACCATGTTAAGGCAAGAGAGGAATGCCAGAGAAGGTAGGCCACATTCCAAATCGAGGCCCTACCACCAGATAGACACGGCTCTGCCTGGTGCAGGTACCAGCAAGACATGAGTCGTATGCAGGGTACATACAAAGGCAAATATTCATACACATAACGGTATACACAGACATTTATCCTCCATATGCTTATGCACATAGACAACTGTATCGGTGCCAATTATTATGCCTTTGCCTCGAGCTAGGCCCTGTAATCCCTCAATAATTAAATAATTATCCGGAGATTACTAAACACGTCCTGAGGCGATCGCTTCTCGTCAAGATCAGGTGAAAAAGATATGCCTTGGAAGACAATGGCGTTTATCATCATCATCATCGTCGTCGTCATCATCAGCATCGTCATCGTCATCGTCATCGTTATCGTCGTCGTCGTCATCATCATCATCGTAATTAGTGTTATTATTATTATTACTTATAATAATAATATATTATTATTATTATCATCATCATCATCATGACAATTATTGGACTTATTGCTTTTTTCTGTTATATTATCGGATCAAATGACAGACAGAGTCGGATAAAGAAATATCCGGTTTTCTAAAACGCCTCTAGCATATTTATAATGTATATATTGATGAATAAATTGCAAAGACATATTATATGCAACATGCAGACATTCTGTTAATATGTATCTGCGCTCTTATAACAGTTGCTGACTGTTGTACACATGGCAACAGTTCTGTGAGCTTCGATGGATAGGAACTAAAATTCGTCGAAGATTAATTAAAAGAGAGAGTCCTCAAAAGAGAGAATCATTAAAACAAAAATTTAATTAAGCGGAGGTTTATTAAACGGAGTCTAATTAAAAGAAGCTCTATACAATTTATGGCCGCAGTCCGCACTGCAGGGGTTGGGAGCAAGTTGACTCTGAGTTGACTCGACACTTTGTTAGACAAAATTAGGTCGTGTCGTCGATTTAATCAAATGCTGGCTGGTGCTGAGTAGACCTAAGTTACCCAAATATTCTACGGCTTATCCATGTGGATTATACTGCAGACACAATATTTATCAGTAGTAGCCTAAAATATCTGATCATGATTTTATACGCCTATGTCTGCAGGCCTACATACATGTCACTACATAATTAAGCCAATGTCGATCTTATGTTAGACATTAGTATTATTAGTAATATTACGCAATTATTTGTCGCTTCTGTATAATGATTGAGCATGAATCGATGACGCTGAACAAGTATTGTAAGGGGCCCGTGGTGGATGCGAAATGTTTTCGTATCCTATTATGCGAACTTAATTTGAAGATTATGAGTCGCAGAATCTGAAATTCTGGCAATTTATGCGATTTCGTCTAGGACATTCAGACAAACGTGTCTTAATGCATAAGCGATGATAAGTTCATAAGATGCGCAAACAAAGCGTCGCAGCTAACTTGTAGTGTCATATTACTGATGTTCGAATTGTTCAGCAATAATGTTAAATTATTAATAGTCAAATGTTACTGTTAGTATTACTGCAATATATATATATATATAACAATCATTTCGTTATCTCAGTTACGCAGCTAGCCTAGGCTATAACTATAGTTCGACGCCGGCTGTGTTGAATTTAAAAATTACCATGTTCTCCATTTTTAGAGAATGGCGATTATCCACTTATGCAGAACCCGTTAATTTATGCGACAAATGGCTGACACTGACCGAAATACCGAACATCATGCAAAAATTTTCGAAAACTTTCCACTTATGCGAAACCATCAATTTATGCGAAAAATTGCATATTCGCAAATTCGCATATATTAAATGCTGGCTGGCGAATACTTACTCAGTATCCGTCAAAATAGCCATCACAAGAGAAGACCGAACCTCTACTGTTCGCCTTTTATCGCGAGCGTTTTAGCCAACAGAATGCCACGTATCAAAGTGCAGTTCATTTCAGTAGGTCCAGGCCTATGGTAATTTTATTAGTCCATATTGAAGTATCTACAGGATATCTCAGGGGCGTCAATCCCTCTGAGTGATGGAGGCAAACCCTCCGGTCTCAGGTGTCAGGAAGGCAAGATATCCCCCATACTAAGAAATGATCCCCCACCTGAAATTGGAAGCATTTGTCTCCGGACCACCCCTATATGGACGCCACTGGGGTACTTCACTAAATATGTTTCATCATAGGTTCTACAAAATGCAATTTCTCTGTAACTAAATGAGATTCTTTTACAAAAGCTTTGGAATTTAAAGGTGATTGATTTCTCACCATATTAGTTTGAAAGTTTCACCTAAAAAGTTCAATAGACTATTGGTAAAGAACCCTACAACTGCTTAAATATAATCTGCTTCCCATTTTAAAAATTACGCAGATAGACGGTTCAGATTTTTAATTTCCATAAGAATTTGTGCACATAAAAATAAAGAAATTGGCTATGTTGTGATGGTTTGCGGTGTGACATTCCATGTATATCAATAAACGAATATTTAATAATTACGAAGCAAGTTGTTAATATCTGAAGATGTCTCAACAGGCATTGAGGCTTTTATTTGTTATCCCGTTACTTAACGTAACGTTTTAAGTTCTCCGAAAAATAAAAAAAGTGAATCCAGACGTTACATTGCGTGCGTAGAGAGCCAGAGACTGCAGGTCCATCGTGTGATCATCGCGTGTCCAATTTGCAAACGTGCTTATGTTATGGGGTCAACTGTCGTCAGAAAAGCAGAATGTAGTCGACTATAACTGTTCGTGTAGCCAACAACATTGAATATGTTGTTGGACTGATTTGCTCGCAAAAATTTCTCCTGGAACAAGCGACAGCGCAGCAGAAACAGAACAAGCAACAGGAACATCCCTGAAGAACTGAATATTCATCAATCGTCTCTTTCCCACATTGTTCTAAATCTGCTATACCGTCTGGTTTAATTTTCCAACAGGATGGGGATCCTGCTCGAGCGGCAAAGTTGACTCAAGACGAATGGACGAATGACCAACAAACTCCTCAGATCGTAACTCTATAGATTTCATCCCAAGCTGAGCAATATTGATGAGCTGTAGGCCTACAGTGTCTAGCAGTTAATACAGGCAGCTGCTCCAGGGTCCATTCAACATGGCTATACTGACCGTTACAAAAGAACTTTGAGCTTGGGTGAAGGCTGGGGTCCAGTGAGATGGACACTTCGTGCATGCCAAGAGATAAACTGTTTCAACTTTAACCGATTTCTGAATTCGTAAAGAAAAGTGATTATATTTGACATTGATTACGACAAGTGAATTTTCATCATTCTGCGTAATTTTGAAAATACGAAATAGAATATTTAAACGGTTGTTATTTGTGAAGCAATAATACGTTTTCATTGACAGTTTTAGGGACTGTTTGAATTCTATCCTCTGTAAATTTTGTTTAGTGACTCACCCTGTATAATTATTATCAGCATCTGGAAGAAAAACTGCAACAAGATTTAAGCTTATGTTGGGCATACAGAATGTGTACAATAAACTACAGTTTGTGTGACTGTGTAATGGACAGCAGCTGGAAAAGTTCCTTCTGTTGACTTCCCTCACTGTGTCTTCTGGCCTCGATCTTTTCATTGTTCTTGACCAGAAACCAATAAACATCTACATCTCTCGTGCTGTGCTTTTTGCCTTCAGTTGCGCTAATTGCGAGTCATATCCTGCTCACTTTCACCCGGTGCCGAACTTCCACCTTTTCATGCGTTTGCTCATAGCGGGACAGGCCCATAGGCCTACATACAGTATACCGTCTATGCTGGTTCCACCTAGGAGCGCATTGGGCAACCCGAAAATAAGAAATCCGATTTTCGAGGTTCTAACGAATCTGTGTTAAGTTATATACAGAAATTATGTTACAACATCAGTAGTTATTATATTTAATCCTACATAATCGATTTTAATCAGTCTGTAATATTATTATTATTATTATTATTATTATTATTATTATTATTTTGCCCCGAGGTACATAGGATCCCTCATGGACTGAAACATTATTTAAGAATAATATAAAAAAGTCCGGAACGGCCCCTATTCGTCGCTGAGATCCAGTGCTGCAAAAGTACTGCGAAATTCAACCGCATCAAACTGATGGCTAGTCGTTGAACATAGGTAGGAGGTATCGCGTGCACCCCCAGATTATTATTCTTATTATTATCATTATTATTATTGGTGTTATTATTATGAATATCATTATATGATATAAAATGAGATGCCATTTTGCTGAATTGCTTTTTCTGCAGTCACTAGTTCGTGGATGTAGGCCCAACACCTAAATCAGGAGATTCACTTTTGAGGAATGATCCTCTTGTCCAGCACAAGCTCTTTAGGTTGACCGTTTTTAGTTCACTTAGTAGAATGTTGGCTCCCGAGTGCATGATACCGAATTTGGGATTTGTACACGTAACGGAATAAGATAAGTCTGTACCAACTTCAATCAATCAATATCAATCAATAAAAGTTTATTTGCCAATCAAAGTACAATTTGCAAGAAAACTTTCTAACTAAGATAATTTACAATTGCACCGGAGACCCAATTAAGAACGGAATGGTCCCGCAAGTTAGGGCTACCTAATAAATTAGGTAAAGAGTAGGTTGAGTACAGAGGCCAAAGGTAGAGTAGAATTCATAGGCCTATAAACGTTTGTTCGTTTCGATAATGCAAAATTTAGAAGTTGCAGGTCAGTTTGAGTCCACCCTACTTCCAGTTCACTGTTCAATTCACTTTCGATTGATCGAAATCGATATTTATTCGCTAAATTGAATTTCATCGTCCGTCTGTTATAGTCCCTCACTGAACGTTTGACCGTTGCTTTCAACTCTTTCTTTTCAATCTCCTAACTATATGCGTCATCGTTCATCACTATAGCAACGTAGCCCTTCGTTCGTCAGTACGTGGTCTGTTTCAAAAGCTCCGGGTGACACCTATCATAGCCAAAGTATCAGCTTTAATCTATTCAGCGTCACATCCATTAAACTAAAACATCACTATGCGTGTATGCGTGTATCTGCTTTTATTTGAAAGAAATATCGCTGTCAAAATGCAGCGACATTACAAATTCATATTACAGAGGAATCAAACTAGCCAATGCTTCATAACTTATAGTACAAACCAAGACACTAGGTAATTATTGCATTTGGTGGTCGCTATACCGTGATCGAATATCGTTTCATACACGATATCTGACGGACTCTGACGAGCTATCGTCAGTTGTTTTTACGTGCTCTCCAGGATTATAGTCTTGGTTCGGATACGCGCAACTGCTATTACAGGTCCCGAGTAATTACATCTGGTGCCAATAAACGAAATAATAAACCTTGTTAAACAGAAAAGCGAGAACGGATGAGATTATAGTTTGCTTGCCCGTTTCATCCTGTGTGATTACTAGGTGTCATTTGCTGCAAAATATGGCTTGCAAAGAGCCCCAGAGCTGATTAAGATATCAGGTAGGCTACATCTGACAAAAGCGACTTGGAAATTATATTCTATGATGAACTTTGGAATCAGAGAAGACGATATCATTGGTGGATAAATCTTGGGTTGGAGTTTATTCGACATATACTTACATCTAAACGGAGTGTTGAATGGAGACTAAATATCCACAACGTGTCCACTGCCCAGCCTTTAGAATAAATATAGTTGAAGAGAAACAAGACTGCAACTTAGATCTGCCATTGCAACGTGGCCTACTAGAAATATAATTGCATATATAGGGTGACACAAAAGTTCGTTTCACCGTTTTCAAAATGCGTGTTCTCAGGAAGGACTTCATATTTTTTCTAATATTTTGTCAGTACGTACAAAAGTCAAATGAAAGATATTGATACAAATTTGGCTTTCATCTGGTGAGTGGTTGCCATTATATAAAAACATTGAAGAGGACCAGTTTCCCGGGAAAAGCTGCCATGCGATACAGCTTGTTCATCATAATATCACCGTAGCAAAATATTGGGCCTTGTAGTTGTAGAGCATAGCACGATATTGTTACCTAGAGGTCTTACAGATGTAGACTATTATATCGTACAGTATTTTCGTTAAATCTGCTTAATGACAGCACTGACTCTTCACGGCATAGACTGCATCAGCGACTGAAGTGTATCAACTTCTATCGATCTTCACGCACGTTGGAAGCGACGTTTGAGCTGATCAACGCGCTTTGACTCAGGACCTTCATAAACTCTGAGAGACTAAACACTCCACAAGTTCTCAATTGGAGAGAGGATCCAGAGGGCTTTGGTGGCTAATCTTTCGACTTTATGAGTGACGGGAATTTCATCGTCACAGCTGATGTATGATAGCGTGCGCCATTCCGTTGAAATACTCCCAAGAAATAACTTTCGCTGCCCAACGCTGCCGTTATCTCTCGAACGCTGGTTTTGCGTTTTGCTCGATAATGTTTGTAAATTGTAATGTGGTACTGTGAGTTAAATCTTGTACAGTGGTGCCATTTGGCTTAAAATAAAGGCTTGTGAGGCCTCTGGCCGTTATCCCATCCCACGTCATCACTGACGGACAAAACTTCATCTGTGCCATGGAGCGGACGGAACGTTCTGCTTCTGTGAACCCCGAAGAGTAGCGTCTTGCACATTAGATATGTAAAACACCTTGGACGGCGACACATCGGTGAATAAAACATTAGACCAGTCATTGACAGTGTCCAGTGTCGATGCTCCTATTTTTACTCAATTAAGCGGCGGGAATAATGGTAACGTCACATACAGGCACGTGCCAGAAATGCACCTCGCGCGCGGCAACGTAGGCTACATTGTCTCGTCACAAGCGTTTAACTAAACATTATCAGGGTCATTTAATATGTGAGTCCTGTAAAAGTTTGATCAATACTTAAGAGATCCGAATCATTTTGAAGGAGATATTTCAATTTGAAAACGGCGAACGAACTTTTGTGTCACCCTATACCGCTGCTCTCAGAAATTGGCTCATGCCAATTAAATAATTAACTGAAACAATGCTTCTTGCGAATGCCGATATAGAGACTCTTATAATCTCGACCTAGCCTGCATAAATTGTGCACATTTGCACAGAAAGCAATTTGACTACCTAACCAATTATGCAGATATCTTGTTTCTTTCGCGCATTAATGTCAGCCTGCAGTCTACAATAAACAGATGACTGTTAGACCATGGTTAGACAATTGTCTTTTCCCGGAAACGTACCATTTTTTTCAATAATAGGCCTAGCATGTGCAACAGCTTAACTGAAACACTCAATTTGAGTTAAGCTGTTGTGATCACTCATATGATTACAAGTCACAGAGGTGTCACGCGAAAATCTATAAACTGGTGTTTCGCTAAAATATTTAATGATTGAGCATATGTTTCAATTATGCTCAACAGCTTAACTAAATTAGGAAATAAACATCTCTTTTCACAAGTCAATTGGCATGCAAACCACTCGAACACGTCTCTTCGGATCGGCTGCATCCGCGAGGCGTCTAATTATTATTCAACTGATTAAACATCTAATTTGTGCGGCAGTGACAGCCGCCCTTAATTAAAACTCGTCCGTTGCCTCGTCATCTTACCTGTGATCTGGACAGCTTTTACGATAGTCAGATAGAAAGCCACTGATACAGCGACAGAGGACGGCTGGCACCTCGTCGTGCGTCGCGATGATGCCATTTAATCCAGCGGTCTTAGACTGCTGCTGCTGCTGGTGCTGGAGAAGAGGTGGAATCGGCGACCATTCAGTGTGTACTAGAGGGGAACGTAGTAGATGGAGGGACGAGCTGCTGCTGCTGCTGCGATCTGCGCTATTCTACCAAAGCAACGACGGAAAGAGGAGCATCCGCCGCGACCGAAGGACCTCGATTCCATTGAGCATCGGGATGCGGCGCCGGTGGTTGCAGAGGCAGAGGAAGGAACGACGACGACTGCGGCGGAGATGGAGTAATAACGAGACGTGAAGACGGCATCGGGCACTTGTCCAGGCGAGATTGATGGATCGCCTCATTCGTTCGCATCACTGTCCTCTGCTCCCCTGGCTCCTGCTGCTGCTGCTGCTCCCCATGGGCAGCCGATGCTGCGTTCGCTGCCACTGCTGCTGCTGCTGGTGGTGATGATGCGGCAGATGCGCCGGATGCGGAGACTGAGGACAATGTCTCGGAAACAGAGTGCGTCTCATCAACTGAATGACAGAATCACCGACAACCGACAATGGACGGACGTATCGACCGACCGACCGGCTGACCGACCGGCTGACCGAAAGACTGACCGAAAAATTGACCGAATGATTGACCGAGCGACATATCGAACGACTGACCGATAAACTGACCAGACGACTGACCGAATGACTGACTGGCTGACTGACCGAATGACTGACTGGCTGACTGACCGATCGACTGACCGATTGGCTGAGTGATCGAATGCATACTGACTCATTGATTCACTGACGAACAGACAATGACACAGACTATACACAGACTATACACTGTTAAGTGTGGAAATGACTGCAGTGGTTCTGTTACTTTTAAGTTTTGTCTATCAATTAGACAGATGTAATCATTTTTTGCTGCAATGATAAGTTCTGTAAGAAAACTGTCACGTATTCTGCTTTCCTGTTGACCTTCATTGCTCGATCGCAAGAACCCTCTTATATTCATAGAACACTAATCTGTAGGCCTAGACCTCAGAATGCCGGTTATTGTAACAAGAAGGATGCTTTCTGAATGTCCAGAAAATCCAGCTCGTTGTGTTGCCTGGTCGATGACAGCCTTCAAGTTGTTTTCAGGGGTCGCGATCTGGAAATTGTTTTCAGATTTTTTCTGACGGGCATTCAATTGCAGGATTCGATTAGCTGTGGTTTTCCATAGAGAGTACAACATGGCAGTTGGATGGCGCCCAAGTAAATATCGAGAACTATATCCCTTTATTATTGCATATTATTATTATTATTATTATTATTATTATTATTCTTTATTTTCATATTCATTATATAGTTCGATTCACGGAACACCTATTGACTATTCGTTGAGATTCAGTGTTGCGAAAGGAGCGCAGTACAACGTACTGCGTTGAACCGCTGAATAATGATATTATTATTATTATTATTATTATTATCATTATTATTATTATTATTACCATTATCATTATTATTATTATTATTATTATATATGTTTCACATTATGCTGTTATCGCCCATGATGAGCTAAGTGAGTGTTGGCAATGTCCCGAAGAGGCAGGCGGCGCTCCCACGCTGAAGAACAACCGAGATACGTTGGAACAGAAATGACGTCTCCATTGGATCGTGGGTTGCAGCACTCGTTCGACTACCCAACTCTGAGATGAACTGCAGTCCTTCACTGCTCCAAGCGCCGCCGGATTCCAAGGAGAGGGCTACGAAGTCGTGGGTGTTGGTTATGGTGGAATACTTGGCCCTCTTCGTCTTAGCTGCGCGTTCGGCTGCTTCGCCAGCTCTGATAGATGTGTCGACAAGATGTGACTTGGCGTAGGTGTCGGGCACTGTCACATCCCATGCCAGACATCGACCACGTGTCCAAGGAATGAGCGTGACGCCGTCCGGTCGCTTTCCATCTTCTCTTAGCAAGCCGAGAGGTTCCTTTTGCGCTGGAATCTTCGCCCTGCCAAGAGCTCTCCAGATGACATCGTTCAACATGCTATGTCGTTGATGTTTTCCGCTGCCTTTTCTACAAATTAGTCCATGGAGCCCTTTTGCGTCGACGCTCTCTTGACA
>OY365819.1:12930629-13300629 GCA_959347315.1 Bimastos eiseni
TACAGAGAGAAAAAACCTTGAGTTTGCCGTGATTTCAATCACCGTCATTGATTGATGGCGGGTTGATTGTATGGGCATCAATCGCATCGCCATGGTCTGCCTCTTTAATAAATCCAATCTCAGCGCAACTTAAAAAACTCCACCATTCTGTCGTAGATCTGATGGAACTGGCTGAACAAGTGAGGCGCCGAGCCACAAGGAAATGGCTAATGAGCCACAAGGAGATGGCTAATCATTCAATTTGCTTTTAATTTCGGTGATGGATTTATATTCAGATTGCGGATAACGTCTGCGAGAGTATATATATATATGCAGATCAAGGGTTATTTGTGACTATGTGAACGATTGATCTCTTCAGACCAAGTAAACAACTTGAAGGATATTGCGCATGCGTACAAGCATGGCGTAAGATATACATGTCTATCTTACACAGTGATACAAGACAGTTGCCTCTTCAACAATGATGCTGATGATAACGATGACGACGATGTTCTGATTGATTGACGCCGATTATTGAATCAAAACGTATACTTCCGTCGACTACATGAAGACCTTCTTGATTCCTCAGAATGTTTAAGCTGAGAACGTTTCTTAAGTGCTCTATAGGTATCAAAATACAATATATATATATATATATATATATTGGTGATGACTTATAATAATTTATATATTGTATTTTTATGCATGTAGAGCACTCCAGACTCCAGAGGCATCCTCAGCGTAAACATATATATTTCGTGCTTTCTCAGTGGTTGGTCCCTCGTTCCCGTTGACGCTGCAGTTGTCACCCAGGGTCCACTCAGACTCCTTTTATACTCGCCTTAAAACTGTTCTTTATAGCCGTGCTGGGGTCGGGAGCACTCCTGAGTAGTAGCCTTGAAGGGACACTATATAAACCTTTGTAATGAATGAATGAATGAATGAATGAATATCATTATGCGAAATCAAATTATGCCAATTACAACCTTATTATTCCATGTACTGGCACTGAAAGGGCGATGCAGGAACGTCAAGTGTCTAATATAAACATTACACAGCCGACTAATTCAATAGCTTCCAATGTTCTTCTGCGCAGCATACTTCAGCTTTAAAATAATTTTAAATAATATGCGAAGAGCATCGACAATGCAAACGATACAAACAGTTAAATATGTGAATAAAGCGTAGATTGCTTTTAAGAAGCACCTTGAAGAGACTAAGGATAGGAGCTTGAATTGGGATTCAAAGGGGCATGCAAGTCATAGCACAGGCCTAGACATTTATCGAGAATTAAGCTTATAATTATAACATTCGTAAGAGCTGCATGATTACGATACTGACGACGACGCCGACGACAACGACGATGACGACGACGATGATGATGACGATGATAAAGATGACGACGACGCCGACGACGACGCCGACGACGACGCCGACGACGACGCCGACGACGACGAGACGATGACGATGATGATGATGAGGAGGAGGAGGATGTTGATGATGATGATGATGATGCTGAGGATGATGATGATGATGATGATGATGATGATGATGATGATGATGATGATGATGACGACGACGATGATGGAGAGGAGACGAAGGAGGAGGAGGAGAAAAAAAGAAAAGGGGAAGAGTGCGCTCATTATGACTCTGACTGTAGATATGACTCTAGACGTGATGACCAATTAGTACCACGTGGCGTTCTAATGACGTTGCTAATGACGTTGATGCACGTGACGATATGGAAGAAAATGATGATGATGATGACGACGAACAGTGCTTTTGTAAGGTTCTAGCAGTTGTAATAGTGACTGGTTCCCGATTGTCAGACTGAGGAAGGATTTCGACCTGGATTCTCCACCAAATTGAAATTTTGCGATTTCATTACAATCGGGAATCTGTTATGATCTTTGTATTACGGCAACGTCGACATGTGAATCATGTTACTGTTTTTAAAATATTCATTTAATTTCAAACTGACAAACCGCAGTATGATGATTACAAGCACGGTATGAACGAAAGATGACAAGTTACTACAGTCTACAGGAGTCGAATTTAACCGTCGGCAGCAGCCACGCTGTGCACCTCATTTTGAACAAACGCAGCCGCCTAGCGGCAGAAGGAAAGAAGTCAACCTTAGGAGGATACGAATTTCAAACGAATTGCCGACTTGTAGCCTATAGTAAGGAAAACATTATCGTGTGGCATATCACTCTCAGTGCGTTGACGGATGCACCTTTACCCTAACAAAATGTATGATACACATGTATCATTGTATATGTATATATAATAATCTGCGATCATACAGTGTGCGCATGTTTTTATGTATATATGTATTTAAGTGTACATACATTTACGTGCGCCTTTGTATTCGTGGAACCCGAGGACCATTAAGCTCCGTTAGATTTACACAGCAAGACGGAAACCTCCGCCGCCTCATCCGTATCACTTCGCATTCCTATGTATAGTACAACTTCCGGTTGCCGTACTTCTTTGCAAAGTCTGCGCACGTTTGGTTGATCGAGCGCCATCTTCAGATTGTGCCTGTATACATATATACATATATATATATATAATATATATGTATGTGTGTGTGATATGATCATATTCTGATATAATATAGTCTGTAGAATATATAAATATAAATCTAAAATTGTTGGCCACGTCTTGTTATAATTATACATTATGCTTATGACCGTATATATATATATATATATATATATATATATATATAGCTTAAGGCTAATAATAATCTTCGTTAATAAATTTCAAACTGACACCGAAGTGTGGTAAACAAGTCACATCGTGAGCGATGATAACAAGTTATTACAGAAATCGAATTTAACTGTGCGGCAATCATGCAAGGCGCCCATCGTGCAGCGGCTACTTTTGGATCATTGAAAGATAGCGTCGAATATTCGATGTCAAACCCAGAGTTCAATGTCATCAAATGGCGTGGATCGTTGAATTCTTTTAAATGGTGCATTGAACACCGTTATCATATCCGTTGCTAAGCTATCTCAATACTAAATGCTTGCATCGGATTCCATTCAACGCAGATAATGACGGATAGCTGCACTATGTCGAACGCACGTCCCTTGCATCTCAGTGCTTGAGGATACAGAGGTTTTAATCTCGGAATAGCACGGCTTGTGTATTCAGGGCATTCAAATGGATCACGGTGGTGAAGGACACCACTCAAAGAATTCATTGAAAATGGGAAAGTAAATGTCGATACGGTTGCTGTTTATGTACCTTTAGCATGTCACTTACCCACAATTGCTCGACGATTTGTCTCTTGAAAATGGCCATACATAAATGCAGAAATAATTGAATTTTTCTTATTGCAGTTCCATCTACCGGTCAAGTAATAGACTCATAATCTGGTCATAGTTTAAAAGCCGTACAACCCAGTTTTGCCTGGACTGAATTTTGAGCTCAACGTGTGCAATGATTCGACCTCAAAACGGTTAACGGGTAGAGCTCTGTATACCCGATGATGTCCCGAGCTAAGGTGTTCCATATGGCCGAACGAGTCACGCCGTTGTTTTATAACCAAAGCGTCTAATTTGAACATTTAATTAGCCCCGCATTATCTGACGAGGATGCAAATGGCCGCCGTCCTAAATAAATTATCGGAAGTTCGGGCAATTCTAAAGTAAAAATATATATCGGTGTCAAAAGTAAATTGTGTGCTGAAAATACTCGCCATCACCCATATCAGTAGACCTGATCCTGATCCTATCAGATCCGACTGGAAATTGAGTGTTGATCACCTTCCTCTGTATGATCCGTGGATCCAGACGATCTCTCATCCGTCTGGACTTGGTCTTGTCCAACTTTGCTGACCGGAAATGTCGCCGAGACTGTTCCTGACCATGCCTCAATTTCCGGCGGATGTACCACGAATTTAAGAGGAGATGAAAGCTCTACGGGGAAACAGGAAAAGGATGAGGCTGTAGCTGAAGAAGGAGGAACAATCTGGAAGTGGAGAGGACTAAGTGGAAAAGGGTCAGTTGGGAACAGGCATTGGAAGAGGGGACTGGAAGAGAAGCATTGGAGGAAAAGGCGTTGGAAGAGGGTTGTTTGCAATAGGGGTATTCGAAGAAAGGTATCGAAAGAGGGGTACTGGAAAAGAAGCATTGGAAGAGGTATTTGGAATAGGGGCATTAAAAGAAGGGCGTTTTGTCATGGGAGGGAGGTCTAGCAGTGAAAGGCCATTGCAGGAGGCGTATTTGAAGAGGGGCATAGCGAGTGTGTGTTCAGGGCGCAATTAATCGGTACCGGGAGGACGTGGACTAATTTAGTGTGGTTCAGCGCCGCGTGCCTCTCCCTTGGGAGTTGAACGAAGGGGAAGAGGAGCGCGGCCGCTGGACCACGAAATTAGCATGTCCACGTACGAAATGGACATGATCCTGTTAGGAAAACAAAGACGGATGAAAATCAAGAAATGTAATGGTCAGTTGAACGATCCGGACACGCGCACAATCACACACAATAACCCTTATCCGATCGCGTTGTATATACATTATACACATGGCTTACACTATTAGATGCTCATATATTACATGTATGCATATATATATAATTTATATATATATAATTTATATATATATATAATTTATATATATATATAATTTATATATGTATATAATTTATATATGTATATATATATATACACATTTGTCGCAAGCCATCGTCGTCGGCTTCTGTATCAGCGGACTCTATAGGACGAGGAACAAGACGAGGTGTGCAGGGAGTATGAGGAGTAAGAAGTATATTAGGAGAACTATGGTGTAGTTCGCACGGAGTACTGTAAGAAGCAACGCAGGAGTTTATAAGATTCTACATAAGATTTGAATCTAGATGGTCAATTTGATGTACTGTTATTTTAGACCATCTGATGAGTCTAGAACTGGTTTGTAAGGTAATAATGATGTAACGTAATATAATGTAATGTATAATATGATGTAGCGTAATATTATGCAGCGTAAATTTATGAAATTTCATGACGGTCGTTTTGCCCTCAAACTGGTGGCACACATACACCAGCCTGCGCATGCGTACGGGTATACTACTAAAACAAATTTTATTAGCCTCACTCAAACTTCATTTTAATTCCACTTTACGTTGTCTAAGGACCACTTTATTTCTCGAAGGCTCTATCTGATCGGTGTCTACTGTGAGAGGCGCTATATAAATTTCTAGATGCAGTACAATATCCTACAATAAAAGTAACAATGTCTTCGGTATCAGACGTTAAGTCTATACTTCCTTGTGTACTGCACGTGTTTTGCACACTTATAATTATATCGGCACCCTGACTTATCACTGGACTCGAGTTATTACTGTAGATCTGACGTTTTAGAGTGGAACCTTATTTCATTAAACTGTTGCGTTCTCGTCCTCTGACTGAATCTTACTTCACTAAATGCACAAACTCAATTTCCCGGAGAAGGTGGAGGAGAGAAAGGCCGTGGCAGCTGGGACGGATTCAGTGCAGTGTCCAGAGAGAAGTAGGAGGAGGAGGAAAACAAGGCTGGGAGGAGGCAGAATAAGATGGGTGGAATGGGCGAAGGCGAGTGGCTGCGGATGCCATTAGTTGTTTCTCCCTAGAGAGCACGTTCCTGTTCTTGGAAATTATGATAAAGGAAATTGTCTCCGCTCTCCATTAACATGTCATTTAATTCCTCAGCAGCGAATCCATCACCCTCCTACCTCCCTTTCTCGCTCTCTCCCTCTCTCCATCTCTTTCTCCCCTCTCCTTCCTACCATTACCCTCCTTTTGTCCTTCATTCAACCGGAGCAACATGTTGGCACTGGGCTCTTCGGGCGCCCATCCATATGTGACGAATGCGTGGTGCAACCCTTCCCGGAATTTCCTCCCCTAGACTGACGTATTAGTCTATTACGCTTATCGGACAGATAACACGCCCTCCGCCCATCACACCCGCTGCCCATCATCATCGTCGTCGTCGTCGTCATCACCGTCATTCTCCCTGCGTGAGGCAATCTCATCACTCATAAAATATATGTCGTCGATTACACGCCATATATTCGGACGTTTTATGAAGCGGTTTGTTTACGACTCGGCCAGAAATAGCGATCAATCCAAACGTTGTTATTCACAAGTACATAAAATAACACATAAATGTTTATGCATACGACGGTGATAGATTGTGTACGCGTATCATATCTTACTAATATATATATATACTATATGTTTAGATGTACACGTGCATATATATATATATGCATATATATATGCATATATATGCATATATATATATGCATATGTATATATATGCCTGAAGGGAAAGAGAATTAGCTTGATAGAGAGATCCAATTGACACGAGGCAGCGCTTATGAATAAGCTGGTACCCAGTGCTTGGCTTCAAAATAGCGCCTAAAGAATTTAAAGCTTACGATAACGAATACGAAGGGATAGAAGAGAGAGAGAGAGACATATTCACCGATATAATGCAGTCCGATAGACAGATACACTTGCAGACAGAGAGAGAGACAGACAGAGAGAGGCAGACAGAGAGAGACAGACAGAGAGAGACAGACTGAGAGAGACAGACAGAGAGAGACAGACTGAGAGAGACAGACTGAGAGAGACAGACTGAGAGAGAGGGTAACGGTGTAGGCCTACTCTTGTTTTCCCAAACATACAAATGTCATTCCTTAGTTAATTGTCTGCGACCTATCTGTGCCTTTGGGTTCTCCTCATCCTCTTTAATACTCAACCTCCTCCTGCTCTTCTGTTCATCACAATGCCTCCTCCTGCAGAGCCCTCTCCTGTTCCTCCTCTTTCTTCCCTTATCACGCCTCCTCCTGTTCCTCTTGATCCACCTCCTCATTCTCATCCACATGCGTTTTCTGGTTACCTGGTATTCAATCTACCCCAAACAATGAAACTGCTTATGATGCCTTTCCATTGTTTCTCACACGAAGGCATAAACGCACATCCTTCCTCCATTGCAACGCATCCAATATTTTCATCGATTGACCTGCTGCGCTGATTTCTACCTGAATCAGCGACGACAAAGGCGGTCCTTTCGCGCCTCTGATTCAATTATGCGGAACGCAAAAGTAATCATTTTCCATGACAGGGCTCTCGCTTGGCCTTGAGAAAATTCGGCGATATGCATCGACACTTGTAGACACAGTCTCCACTACTAGGGGAGTATGAGCCGTCGTGGAATGAACAATGAGGGGGAGGCGAACGAAGAGGAAGACCAAGACAGATGATGCTGGATTGAACGATGACAGAGGGATATGGAAGGCTTAAAGGCCCAACAGCGAGAGAAGTTGCGACATCAGACATTTGAATCTGTTTAAGAGGCAGATAACCAGACGAAGAAGCGAATTATGACAGAATTTGAACGGTTTTTGGAATTGAAAATGCGATAAATATTCGCTGGTTGTTTTTGTATCATCCAAAGGAGATCTTTTTCCGGACACAGTGTATGTGTATATATAATATATATATATTCATATATGTGTACATAATGTATAAATATATATTATGATGTCCTATGATTGAGCGACGACTTCATATTATGAAGTCGTCGCTCAATCATAGGACATCATAATCGTCATACGTCATAATCGTCATACGTCATAATCGTCATACGTCATAATCGTCATATATGCGATTTGCAATATTACTTATAATATAATCAACTGACGTTCATTGTAAGTCTTGTTGCATGGCTACCGGGGTAGAATCTCAACTCATAATATGAGCTAGAGCTAGAGTTTTCTGAGATTCTGCCTCTGTAGCCATGCAACAAGACTTACAATGAACGTCAGTTGATAATATTATAAGTCATATTGCAAATCGCATATTTGACGAGTATGGTCTTTTAATTAGAGCGTCATTTTGGTTGTTGGTGGTTCTACTCTTATAGGTGAGGAAAAGGGAAAAAGTAGGACGATAGGACAAAGAAAGATTGACCGATCGTTTGTTCTTAAGTAGGAATTGGAGGCGACCGTTTTCCTGGCATGCAATATGGAAATTTATTGATAAAGACACATATTATTCCTATTCACCCGATAATTCATAGAAGATGACCGGTGTTAAAAGGCCACTTGGTCGATATAAATTATGTAGAAAATAACATTCATACTTACATTTATCGCTATCTCCTTGTCATTTACTAGTTGAACCATAAACAGATTTTTACCGCTTTATTCGTCTTAGATTTTTATGAGTCGTACAATCTCAATAATGAGACATCTAAGTGAAATCAGCCAGATCATGTTCCCCTTGTTCGATATAACCTATGAGTAATTATAGCGCCGATAACACAATGATGCCATTATAAAATACAGTTGTATACTTGATAATAGTATCCTGCCAATTGAGTTAAATGACCATACGAAACATATTATATCGATGGCGCTGTGCAATTGTGATCTGTGGTGGCTCGAACCTGTACTATCCGCGTAACAGATTTTTGCCAAGCCGTAAGCAGTGATGATTGTATAGTTAATGATATTTAGCACATTTGTATATACACGTAGGCCTGTATTTATATATGACCTAATCATAGTTGATGGTATTTACCATTCATGCATATTATTCAAATCTATATGAAGCCACTGCGTATATATATATCGACCCAATTGTCTGCGCGGAAGGCAACGAGAAAACGCCTCACTCATCTCATCCCCGGGTGACCTACATGTCAATGAACCTGGCTTCGGGCAAAGAACTCATCATCATCATATTAGTAGACCTACGTGCAACGACTATAAGCATGCAGGCCAAGTTAAGACTTTTTCCGGAGCCAATTTGTTGAGAGAGAAATTAAGAGGTTCCTGATTTATATACGTAGTGTCGATGCTGACGATAACAGATGTTCGCAAATGAATCGGGTTCTTTCCGTCATCGGAGGCCAGTTTATACCTTGTGGATAAATCCCTTGCGACGATTGATAGCTTCTTGAAAACGCCAAATGAAAACCGCAACGCAGAAGACTTACGAAATAGCAGCGAACGCTTAACGGAGCTCACTCTAGCGAATGCAAAGGTAGTGCTGCAGCATGGCGTCTTTAAAATATCGGATGATTTTGCTTTTATGCATACAGTGAAAATTATGGCTAGGTTATGGTTATGGTTAGGTCAAGTCGAGTTATGGTTAGGTCAAGTCGATGTCACCAAATAGTTTACTGGCTATTATAGAGCTTTGACGTTGGTTTGGTAAATATGCTGTGACTTTCAAGTGGCGCTTTAGAAGTTTTGAGATCAGGATTTTACGATTACAATGTCTTGCTAGTGAAGCTGTACAAATGCATATACTTTCATTTCAAGTAATACGGTAATCGATTTGACCAGACGATTTTAGCGCAACATTCAATCAAGATCAATAAAGAAAGTTATGAATTTCAAGAATTCTATGTAAAATGTACAGGAGGGAGATAGAAGGAATGACCAATTGTCAATTGTCTCCAAACATTACATCACATTCAATGAACTGAGTCCAGAGTTATGCACATTCCAAGTTCGATAGACAAGACTAGAACTTCCCACATGCTAAAATTCATTAATAAAATTGTATAGAATCTTACAATCGACAACCCACGAAGACGTCAACATTTAAAATTAATTTGAATATCATGTTGTTCTTAAAAGCTCGTGTTAAAGATGTCTGCCATTGGCTCAAATACGTGCACTATTCTTTGATGAAAACGATTACATTCCTACACTATATAATTCGCCATTTTGCTTTATAATGTCTTCTCTTACTTTAAATTTGTAATTGAACTCAAGACATCCTTATTGAGAACCATTTTCTGTACGATCGACTACTTAATTAAATGAACTGAAGTGCCTATGGCGTCATTCTTTTTGAGTAAGGGAGGTCTGCAGTTTGCAATAAATAAATGATCTCTAATTTTCATCTTTTACAAGCTGTAAAGTTTTATTTTTGTTTCTTCAACATTGAATGCTCGTAACTCTAGATTCCGTTGAGAGAAGTTGATTCAGTCATCGGAAAACATTGGGAATTTATTTCTCTTTCAACCTAAAAAACTTTAAAGAATCTTCTACAATTGACAGATTTATTTCCTATATACAAAAGGGGTATCAGTTCAATTGGAGGATTTTGTGTGGTAACTAAACCAGGATAAATCAGTTCACGAAAATTACTTATAGGCCCTATACAACAGTGTGCATGGCACGATCAGTTACTCTGAGCTTTGTCAGGGCTCTGACTAGAGAATTTTAAACCATAAGTGGTTTGCAAAGATTTCTTTTCTTTATACCAAAGAGAATTGAGTTATCGCAATATTTTCATGCTCGAAACAGTGCGACAACTTGAGCACTTAAGACATTATGAGACAAGGATGATCTAATTTTATATTTATCCCGTATGTAAAATTGAGTTGATCTGCAAATTCCTGAACATCGTTAAATGTTACATGATAAAGAACAACTCGACGCTCGAAGTGTACGTTCCTATTCAGCACAATTAACAAACAAGCCACCCAACTGAACAGCGTGAGCCAATCAAATATGCGGATATGGTAGCGGTCAAACGGTTCAAAAGAATGCAACATATGGCAATAGACACAAAACGCCTGTAAAGCGGCATCTGTGTGTTTAATCTTCTTCGTCCGAGTGGTTTTTCTCCGGTGTTGTTGACTGGGAAAACAGAATTCGCGACGAATTGGAGACGCAATGAACAGGACCGTCATGCAGAGCTCCGTATACGCTGTGTTCGGGAAAAGGAACGCAGTAGGTTAATGCGAAAAATAACTAGTAAATATTCATGATTTTTGTTTAAATTCCAAGACCGATTTAAAGAAGTCATATATAACTATCAACACATTTTTAATTATTGAGCAGCCCGTGCTAGAAGAGCACGTCTTAGTAACGTCTTTAAATTGCAAATTCAATGCATAGGATGAAATTGATCAGCTGGTCATCGATGCTTCCATTGGACAATGGCGAGGGCGTCTTGAAGCCTGTGTTTGGGGCCAACGTGGACATTGCAGGCAAGTCTTTTAGTCTATTATAATTCAACAGAAATAATTATAATAAAACTAAACGTAATAGTTGATAAATAACATTTTATATATGATCTCTAATTTGTAAGATAATTTTTCGCGCCATTCTTAACGTTTGAAATTGACGTAATTATGACGTCGTTGTTGAAGGATGGCTACGTTTATAATGAACCGGTTCTAGTCGATTATTCCAGGATTGGAGCGGTCTGGGAGTTTCAAGAATCGATGAATATTCATTAGTTATATGGAGATTACCCTAAGTAGTCCATTTTTTCAGGACACAGGGTAAATAGACGACAGGTATAACAGAGTCAATTCTTTCATTGCTACATCAGCATCATTATCCTAAGCGTCTCTTTCTGTCTCTGTCTCTGTCTCCGTCTGTCTGTATGTCTTTATGTTTCTCTCTCGCTCTCTGCCACTCACTCTTCTCCTCGCTCCTCCTCTTCCTCTATCAGACATTATTATTCCTACATAATTGTTCTCGTATGGCTCTATGCGAGTATCTCTATAGCACTCACGCAGAGACAACATGACATAAAACTGAACGAGATACTAAAACGGTGCTATATTAACTGCATAGATAGACAGACAGATAGACAGACAGATAGACAGACAGATAGACAGCTAGATAGTTGGATAAATATCAAGTGTCAGCGACTTCATTTTCTTAGCCTTTGCATATATCAGATGTTCTCAATTACATTCCTAGAATTATGTACAAACGTTGACTTTATAATTTTTAATTGACTTTATAATTTCTAATTGACTTTATAATTTTTAATTGACTTTATAATTTCTAATTGACTTTATAATTTTTAATTGACTTTATAATTTCTAATTGACTTTATAATTTTTAATTGACTTTATAATTTTTAATTGACTTTATAATTTTTGATTTGCATATTTTTTTAACTGACTGGTTCAACACTGAGACGCATTAAACGAATATATACATAAGGGCGGATGGCCAGTGATCTCTCTAACCGTGCTATGTTCCCAATAGCAGAATGCTGTCAGTCCACTCATTTAGAGTCAAATTTAGTATTTTGGGGCCCTACGCAAAATTACTTTATTGGGTCTTATCATTGAAGTATCTGTTCAAGTGATAATAAAAATAATAGTATTGTTATAATTATATATGATAATGACGAGGCTAATTTGGAGGCCCGTAGTTTGCGGGGCTCTACGATAAAGCATGTGCTGATTAAACGAACATACCGCGAGACTAAACAGGGTTTGAGAAAATCGAAAGAAGATTAACTTCCGGGTGGAATTAGAAAGTTAACAGAAGAAGAAAGCACATTCTAAAGAGAGGAACCAATTAAAGCAAGGGACCGAGACTGACTCTGATTGAGCAGTTCTAGAACGGAGAACCTAGGGGTCAAGTCTATTGAACGAAAGAAGTGGGCCTAAACAGTTAAACGGCCGTGAGATCTGTTGAAGTAATTGCAAAAGCGTTGAATGTTTCATTGCTCAAATAGGCATCACAAAATCAGGTCAACTATGCCAGACATTTCCCGGCCACATTAATATCCTATGTTCTTGCTTTGAACCCAGAAGTGTGATCGATGTGATGATCAAAGATCAAAGGTCGTCTTCTGAATGGATCTATAAGGAACGTCAAAATGTGCAAACATAAGATCGGAAATTTCAGCCAAAGAAGAGAATTCATCGAAAATACAAACGATAGAATCCAAATTCAGGAAACGAATGCATTCCTTCTTTTCTTCTCTGGTATTTCTTCGTTTCTGCTTCATTCGTCTCTATCTTCCAATCCACTCCAATACTAACTCTGACCACGCATGCTTGCCTGGAATCTTTACTTTCCACATTTCCTCTTCGCTACCGTAGTCTTTCAGTCTCCTCTTGCCATTGTCTCTTATCCTTGTTAGCCTAGATTATTCCCTTCTTCCAGCCTTCCTTAACTCTATCTATACGTCCATCTTCCATCTTCGAAAATTTAATATCTTAGTCTTGATACTGCTCTTATTTTCTGTCCATTTCCAGTTACTGCGCTACTTCCCAGTGCACATGTTCTTCATTTCATACGTCATACCTATCCGCTATCCTGTCCATCCTTAATCCACTTTTTCCCCTATCCCTGCCTCCATTCTTTCCGCTTTTCCTGCTTCCGCTCCATTTTTATCTCCTCCACCCACTCCTTTCTGCCCACCTCATCCCTGCCTCCGTTCTTTCCACCTTTCCTTCTCTTATTCCATTCGTATCTCCCTCTCTGCTTGCCTCCATCCATTCCTTTCTATCCACCTCATCTCAGCCTCTAGTGTTCCTTTGTCTCAAGTTTCCTGACTCTGCAAAATGTCACCGCCGTCATCCTCCCAATAATTGGCTGCTTGTCGCTTGCACCATCTTTCGCCGGCTGCACAATAACATCACCGATAAACGCCGTCTTACAAGCGCTGGAATTTCAGGTGGAAATTGTCAGGTAGATTCGTACTTTAGTAACTGGCATCCAGTGTACGCTAATTGGCCTATCTTCTACGTTCGATACGTTAGCCATGCTCACTTGGTCTCGTATAGTTTACAGTGTAGGTATAGTTTGAATGTCTGACTAGCGTCATTCGAGTTTAAACGTGTGCTTCTACTTTTATGGTCATACGATAGGTGAGGTGTCTATTTATATATTGGACGCGTAATTGGACCATAATTGCATCTATAAATACAAGGACCATTGCATATAAAAAAATTGAGGAGATTTAGAATTTGATTAAGTATATATTGCATGCCTATATGTTGACCTACCAGCAGAATTGCGCCACGATGCAATACAACTGCACTTCACCTTGCTTTCCTTTCAAGGTATGTCTGTACATAACCGTGCGACTAATGGCGTTGAGTAGCTGTGAAACTGTGAGCGAAGGACAAGAGTGGAGAGTGAAGAACCGACGTATCACACATCTCAAGGCCTTAACTTATATCCCCCTGCACGTTGCGTGTATAACCAATAGACTGCCTTTGCGTGGCGTAACTGCGTTGCGTGCGTTGTGTTGTCATGCGTTGCCTTGCTTGACGCGATACAAAACAATACGATACAATAAACGATGTTGCCAATGAACAAATTCTACGGCAAGAGAGAGAGAGAGAGAGAGAGAGAGAGAGAGAGAGAGAGAGAGAGAGAGCTCGATTGGTAGAAAGGTGACTCAGGCATTATAGAAGATAATCCATCATGTGATTGTGGATGCTCCGAGACAATGGTAAAGTTCATTTCGTTTGCAGTTTGGACATTTCGAGATGTACGGGACGGCATGCAACTAATGGAACAATTTCTAATATGTTTTACGAAAAAATTACGCGCAGACCGTTGGCGAGCTTGTAAGAAAAGTTGGACGAGAGAAATTAAGTTGCCACCAAATACTGGAGTCAAATCAGAAAATTATTGATATTAAGAAAGTATTAAGAAAGCATTACTATTATTATTACTATTACTATTATTATTATTATTATAAAATATTATTATTATTATTATTATTATTATTATTTACAGAATCATACTCACGACAAAAACTATTGCAATACACGAATCAATGTAACCTGATAAGGAAAGATAAAGGAATTCTAACTTGGTGAGAAGGTTATCCTGTCGTGTCCAACTTCAACGAATGAAATTATTTCATGCAGACGTGGTCGGTGTGAAATGTATACAATTGTGTTGTCAATGAATAATGACTTGAGTTTAATACTTGTTTCTTGTGTTTAAAAAGGTAGAAACATTAGAAAACTTTGAACGGTGTTAGTGTGAATTAATAGCCACGAAAGCTAATACCAGAGATTGCCACAGAGGAGTAGAAGAGTAACGTTTAATCCTTACCCCTCCAATTATTACATCAAACACGTTAAAATTAGGAGTGGTAAGGGTTTAATGAGGCCGCAGAGGACTAAACTAGGTGACATTTTCCTTTGGTTCTTCTCGCTATCGTCAGTATCTATCATAGCTCTGCTTCCCTTCTCTTTACCGACAATTATGATCGTAAAATCAACGCCCAAAAGTCAAGTTCGGGAAATTTCCATTTGTATTTGCCCAAAGAGCTCTTTTATGCCGGCAGCACATAAAGATTGAATCAGAAAGACGGTTAGACTGCGACATCTCTGAGGACCAACAAAGACAAAGATCGAAATGGAATCCTTCCTGTAGCTCGGCGGAGGCCTCGTTATTCGCCCCACTGAGACGTATACATCCTGTTTACCCCTCAAGGTCATTTCGCTTTGCATGTAACAAACGGGCCTCGGCAGAGTAATTTACCAATGACCACGCATGGCTGAGTCTCGACCATTTTATGATTCGCAGCCTGGTTTATTCGACGCATCGGGCGATCACAGGACGACCGGTGTTTCCATCTCCATTCGAGCGCAGGCAGCAGAGACAGGGACAGAGACGGAGACAAAAACATGCAGAGACGGAGACAGAAAGAGGCAGGCAGAGACAGAGAGACAGAGACAGAGACAGAGACAGGAAGGAAGAGGGAGAGTCAGACAGACAGAGACAGAGACAGAAAGAGAGAGACAGAGACAGAAACAGAGACAGAGAAAGAGGCAGAGACAGAGAGGGAGGGGAGAGGGAGAGGAAGTGGGAGATGGAGCGGGAGAGAGACAGGCAGACAGAGACGGACAGAGACAGAGACAGAAAAACAGGGAGACAGAGACAGACAGAGACAGAGACAGATAGAGACAGTGACAAAAACAGAGACAGAAAGAGAGACAGAAAGAGAGACAGAGACAGAGGCAGAGACCGTGAGGGATAGAGAGTGCGAGAGGGAGAGAGACAGAGACACGCTCTGCCGTTTCTCATCTCCGGTGCCACCCAAGCGCCCTATTACGTCCATGTCTGTTGCCCATCGATGCGTGCGGCCGTAGCGGTAGCTATGCGAAAAAATCGTTACTGCTCAAACCAGACACTTCCTACATGCGTAACATAACTGAGCGTGTTGCTACGGAATCTGAACCACCATCGCGTCCTTTGGTCAGTCACCCACACCAGAGGAGACTCAATTGTCGTATTAAATAATAACCAATCGTTTGGGGCTCATACAGTCAACGGCGTCGTCCTATAATTATAAACTCTTCAGCTGTTACAAGGTGCTGAGGTGTTTGAATGTGGCCACCGGTCGAGTCTACTTTCGATCCCCTTAACAAACCGTCGTGTCAAGACGATTAGTCCTAAGTCTGGCGCCACATAAAATAAAGCCTACAAGAGCCAAGTTGCTGAGCTCAATTTTTGTTCTAGGTCAGAATCTGGGTCATGACCTTGGGAGATATCGCAATTCAACGGCAGACAGCGACAGCAACAGCGACGTAACACAAACAGTTGTATTAGAAACATAATTATTCATCGGATATCCTTTCAGGAGGATCATGCTATGCATTCAATCTGCTTGCCGAGTAGCTTCTAGCGTACATTATATAGATTGACGCTGGAACATTGACAGCTTTCAGGATGCTGCTATTTTAGTTCCTGATGTGATCGCCTGAGGAGATGAAATTCTTCTCATTGAGAGGCAATCGCTTTCCGTATCGGACTAGGAAGTCATGACTCACCTGAAGGGAACGCGCTTCTATAGCCTGCAGTGCCCTCCTCAGCTGAGGCGGTTGAGTGACGGATTTCTGTTTTCATGGCTTGCTATTGAAGTTACTACAGATTACGATAGCCTTTGCGAGAGTTTGGGAGCCATTTTTAATCAGCAAGCAATTGCAAGTTATTTTCCATGCAGACAAAACATGCAACACTTTCCACTGTTCGGCCATGCCGTCTTACGCACGATTTCCGAATAGTAGGCCTACTGTTACAATTTCTTAGTGAAAATTTACTAGACATGCTAGATATTGTTAGGTCTAAACGTATCGTGCCTTTTTCGGCCTACATTTGTAAACTCTGTTGAACACATCAGAAATACCGCACATTAAAGCTACTCTAGGGCAGAAATTATTCAGTGGAAGAGTTGTAGACTTGTGGAATTGTTTGGGTGATAGTACTGTCTCAGCTATTGAGAGGAAACTTGTAAAATTGGATTATTAATCATATGTTCCAGGTCAAATTGCAGTGTTTGAATACAAACTAAATGTCTTCTTAACCACTTTAAACATTTGTTATGTCATGTGAGGGTCTAATCTTTTCTCCAAAGACGGACTGAACACCCAATACCCCTGCAGCGTACATTTACTGAGCATAGGCAGCAACAATTACTTAACGGACAGAATGATCTGTCACTCGGTTGATTGAAAAACTGGGTATCATCTTAGCGACGGAACAACGTCTGAGGCATCAGACAGATAATCCACAGGTTGACTATACACAGCTTCAGGGATTTGCATGTGCAACTGTGAAGCATAATGTGTGTCAACATTTTTGGTTATTTACATAAATTTAAAAATTCTGCTTTCCATGTTGATATGCGAGATCGAAATATGTAACTGTGACGCATCGATTGCTATACGTGGATGAATATCAGGACATAAGTTGTAGAATCCATTGAATTGGCTATATTATCTTAGTTGTTAAGGAAGATTGCTATTCACACTTGCTTCATGCGGTATTTATTGGTGTAATTGGGTGACACCTGCTAGCGGAACAGTTCGTTCCCTTGGGGATTCCCATCACTTACTGATGTGATGTTCCACAAACTAGTTCTGTAATGACTTGCTAATTTATGCATATGTTATTTCCTGAATATTAGTTTGGTTTTGTTGTGTTCTCTTTGCTAAACAGGAAGTTGATTTTTTTGATTGATTGATTGATTGACGATAAAAGACACTATAGACAGTACACAGCCTAAATACTTCTATGATAGTTTATACTATTCAACATTAGATACATGAACAATTGAACATTCTTTGTAATGTTCACTGCTTCGTGACAGAGAGAGTACATTTGCGTAGCAACATCGAACTTCCTGTTGGCTGAATGCATGCAAATAATATATGCCACTACTAAGCTTATACCTAAAGAGAGAGAGGAGAGGTGTAGGTGAGACACACAGAGAGACAGACAGACAAAGAGAGAGACAGACGAAAACACGGAGACAGAGAGAGGCTTCACTGATCTGCCAATTAAGGTATGCCAGTTTATTTGGACAGAAAGTATACGCCATATATCGTATCTGAGGATTTATGTAGCGCTTCCAGAGTACAACAAGCTATTCAGATACCCATGCCAATGTATAACTGCGCTGCCATGAACTACTTTCGGTCCCACACATTGTTTTAAACCAACGAGTATTTCTCCAACACCAATTGTTTTGCTAGACCTAACAATAATTTCTGCCTATAAAGAACGAGACTACACGGAGGAGTAGAGTTGTGAGGCGTTGTCTGAGCAAAGATGTCACGGCAGGATTTATTGTCATAATTATATCATGTTTCAAAGTAAATTTCGTATACAATGTCCACTCTTTGATGACTGGCTGCTGCTGCTCCTAATGCCAACACACGATGCTCATGGCTGAATGAACGAACGAATGAATGCATGAGTGAAGGAGTGAATGGATGAATGAATAATTGAACGAATGAACGAACGAACGAATGAACGAAGTAATGAATGAATGGACGAATGAAGGAGGGATGGATGGATGGATAGATAGATGGATGGATGGATGGATGGATGGATGAATGGATGGATGGATGGATGGATGGATGGATGGATGGACGGATGGATGGATTGATGGATGAATGACTGAGTACTATGTGATTTACGTTCCTAACGCTAATACTTGACTCAGAGGCACTGTCAGTCTCTAAGAGGATTAGAGCTGGACAATCGATGGTGGAAGTTAACTGACCAGTGCTGTCGCTTGAGGGACGAGATTTTTTGGGTTTATCCTATGAGTAAGGGAATTTTACTGGATGAAACTGTGGTAATTAACAGCACAGAAACCGATAATCTTACAAAGGAAATGCTGAAATAGCTATACAGGAGATCAGTAGTAGATCGTGTGACGCGCTCAAATAAACAATTGCGTATCGGAGCTAGGCAGGTTGCTGATTGTAGAAGAGTTGATAGGCGATACATAAGTATTACGTAGCTCCTGTGTTAACTTGGTAACGCATACATAGCTAGGTGTGTAACGCAGGGAATATACATCTGTGAATGCCACTGTTCACAAGAGTACATCGTACGACAGCAATCTGACGTAACTATACAGCTCAATTAAGAGTATTGCTTTGAACAATTGGTTTCCAGGGCGACCGTCCCTTGAGTTACAACCCGGCGCCCTTCACAGCAGTGGCCATTGGAGGAGCAGCGAGACCTGCCTGGCTGCTTAGTTCCATGGCGGACAGACTGGAACCGATCCTCGTGCAGCAGCCCTTGATCTTTCCCTCGAGATGAACGACGTTCTTGGACTCATCCAAGCGGAACTGAAGCGTCGACGGATTGACGTAGAT
Source organism: Bimastos eiseni (assembly GCA_959347315.1). Classification (NCBI taxonomy): domain Eukaryota; kingdom Metazoa; phylum Annelida; class Clitellata; order Crassiclitellata; family Lumbricidae; genus Bimastos; species Bimastos eiseni. The sequence continues at coordinate 12,950,021 of OY365819.1, forward strand.
GGGAAGCGAGACGGTGCCACGGAAACACGGTTCCCTCGGTTGTTCACGGAAGCTGGCAGCCTTCTCTCCTCCTCCGCTCGACAGAGACACGTCGAGGTTGAAGTTCCGCACTCGTATCGTCACGTGACCACTCGGCACTTCGACGAGCTCGTCGATGGGGATCTCAGCGCAGAGGCAGCCGTCCTTGAGGCTGGTGAGAACGAGTGAGAGACAGAGGTTGGTCCGTGCAAAGAAGGCGTCGTCGTCGTCCATGTCTTCCTGGACCTTGTCGAGGCTCTTCCGCCGCTGGCCGCCGAGTCTCGACCGGCGCCGGAACAGTGGCGACTCCTGGATGACCTCGATCGTCAGACCGGTCTGGTCGATGGACTTCTTTGGAGACGACAGACTGCACAGCAGACTGTCGATGCTCCTTCGTAGGGTCAGACTAGCTCGCCTGAATCCCCCATCGCCCGATCCAGCTCCTACTCTCGCTCCTCCCTGACCGACTCCACCCGCTTCGGAGCCGGTCGCGTCCTCGCAGATCCTAGGGACTGACCGACGATGCCAGTGGCGTCCGCGTGGGTCGGGGCCGCTGGTCGTCGAGATGAGAGAGTCCTTGCGGCGCTTTGTCACGCATAGACGATCACCGGATCCTTGTGCGACGTCGTCACAATTGGGGGCCCAGCAGTCGTAGAGAGGCGCCGATTGAACGCTGTCTGATGGACAGAGCACTGGATAGAACGGAGGCTCGCTCTCAATCCTACTCAGGATCAGATCGGCCTCGCAGCTAGGACGTCGTATTGTGATGGCCGATGGAGCCAACATGGCGACCGATTACCCAGTCAGACGCAAAGCTCCTCTGCGCTTTGTATTCTGTGTAAGAACACAATCAGATAAAAGCGATTTTAGGAGGTGCACAGCAATCCATGAAATCGTTAAGTGTACATGTAAATGGCGCTTTCTCAGATAACACCTCGACCTGTATATTTAACCTCTTCAGATAACTTCTGTGCCTGTATATATTTAACCGCTATATTTAACATAAATTTCGGCCCACCTAGGCCTGTATATTTAACCTCTTCAGATAACACCTCGATCAGTATGCATATAGCACCTTGTCAGATAACATTTCAGAGGTTCTCGCAATCGGACGCTACAGGACAACGGTCGTAAAATAATGGTCTGAGCTGTGGCGAAATTGAGACAGAGCAAAGAGATAGCAACACGCCAAGGGCAAACATATATAGAAATGGTGCAACTTCAGAATCCATAACTCTAAATATTTAAATAAATTGATATTCTCTTCAATGGCATATCACTTTTGCAATTTAACACTAAAATTACAGTTAACAGTGCGGTAAGAACGTCTTTTTGCGACTAATTCAACCTGTATAATATTGTGATACGTCTTCATTAGCATTATTTATCTGTTTTGTCGTTTAGTTTGTGGCATCTATATTAAAAAAATCGTCATCATGAGCTGGCCACTTTGACGAAAACGTTTCGGCGTGCATTGAGTTTTTTAACAAGTAGTTAACTTATTTCTGTATGTCAATATTATTTTGCTGTTTAAGGTATGATTGTTATTAATAACAGTCTCAGATGAATTCTCCAAAATTACTCTCTATAGCGCAGCATTCAAAAATTGGGAAGGTCTGACCTCGTCAATCACGACATCAAAGGATAAACTGGTTGACTCGGACTCTAATTTCACACTCAGACAGATCAGACTTTTAAAAAAGCAACGAAGGCCAGTGACATATAAAGAAATAACAGTGGCAACATACAACTGCCTATGGCAACAGCCACCGCTAAAGACACCTCCGACATAAATTGCTGCCCCCTAGGCAGAGCTGCGAAGAGCCTTTTCGACGAAACTGCACGTGTTCTAATGTAACAAAAAATGATAAGTATGGTAATATTCAGATCAAACTGATTGTGGTGTCAGTTATATTGCAGCTAGAAGGTCGTAAATCATAAACTTTGTAATAACTGATTATAATAAATATCGCCAGGTTCTGGCCACTTGCACCTCCTCCCCTCTGGGCGGGACCGTACACCTGTCATATATCTAATCTACACTTTACTGGCTTATGTCTAGTATAAAACTAGATTGAGGTAAAATGTGCTTACTGCAAAAGCTAATTGCTTGCAGTCGTTTCTAAAGACAACCTACGCACGTGACCACTTCTTTTGACTTTAGAATCTGGTAAAGTGCAAAAAGTGCAAAAAATGCAAAAAGCTAATCAAACTCCAATTTAAATGAACACATACATATTCTATTAGATAGTTTGTCACTTCGCCACTGTTTGCACTATGACAGCGCCAGTCCAAAGCCTAGAAAAAAGAAGAGGGTGGTGCCAATGATCCTTGTCATCACACGGTGTCGTTAAACTTAAACTACCGCCTAGACAGTAAGTTTTTCAGACGAATATATTGAATTTTAAGCAACTCATTCAATCATATTGAGTCATCCAGGATGTCGTTGAATTATCAAATCTGAGGCAGATACACAGCCTCTAAGCCGAGATCAATATGAAAGAATCCTTTGTCTTCCCCCTCGAGACCGGGCGATTGGGTGTCTCAGAACAGACCGCTAAACTTATTACCAGGCGTGATTTATGACTGCTGGTCAAGCAATGCCGAAAACAGGCACACATAGAAAGACAGAGACAGACATGCAGGCCAGCATGCAGGTAGGCTGACAGAGTAACATGAACATGGATAGACAGACTAAGAGAGGGAGGGAGGGAGGGAGGGCATGTGTAGAGAGGCTGAGATAGACATGAGGGTAAACTGAGAAGACAGACAGAGCTAGAGAGAGAGAGATAGACAGACAGATATATATATATATATAGAGAGAGAGAGACAGAGAGAAAAACAAACAGAGAGATACACATAGAGACAGAGATAGGCATCCATAGACAGACTGACAGAAAGAGAGAGAGACGCGCAGAGACAAAACTAAGTATACAGATTACAGACGGATGTAACGGGTATCTTACGAGAACAGTTAGAGATATAGTTTGAGAGCGACGTTGATGATGAGACGGATTCTCTGAACCGGTCTTAATGAAATTAGGTTCTGGGTCGTCACCGATGCAAATTCAATCTGAATCGTCTGACCCACCATCGAAGTGCCATCGGATGCCCTTCGGTGCCATCGGATGCCCTTCGGTGCCATCGGATGCCCTTCGGTGCCATCGGATGCCCTTCGGTGCCATCGGATGCCCTTCGGTGCCATCGGATGCCCTTCGGTGCCATCGGATGCCCATCAGTTCTCTTAATCTAATCTCTTCCAATTCAATCTACTCCTTCCAATCTACGTCAAAACAAGACGTCAATCGAATGCGTTGCAAAGTTCAACCAACAACAAATCAAATTCATTCATTCACTCGTATATTCATTCATTCATTCATTCAGAGCACTGATATGACGCCTCTCCAAGATGGTTAAGCCTATACTCAGAGGCACGCCTGGTGGGATCAAATTCAGATCTGGTGTAACGATATCCGGATTATAACCGGTAAAGTGACGCAGTTATTGTATCAAGGTCACGGAGTACAGGACAACAGCCGAGAAATATCTCCACCTTAGATACAGCCGTTATTCGTTGTCAGATCAACAACTCGGATGACGTACATGTACTCGCAGAATCGTCAGCCAACCAAAGAAATTCTTCCATGCGCTTAATCGACTGTTGTGGAATAGTAATAATTTGATGCTTTTAATTATAACATAGAAGAATTGCACTACTGCGTGGATGGCGTCCAGGCTGTGCTGGCCTAATAAGTGTCAGGACGGCGCCCCCCATGAAAACAAGTGCCTGGACACCTTCCATGACCGTTCAGTCACACTTTAAGCACTAGTGCCTGTGCATTTTTATCGATAGCCATAATAACTATAGTAATAAGAATTATTATGGTCATGGTCAACCCACTGCAGTAAATCCATAAAGGTGTTGCCATCCGTATTATCAGATTCATATCATACCTTTGATCAAAATATTCGCTATAATTATCGCGCCTGACTTTTTTTATCGTAAATCGAATAACTCGTCCTCATTGATGACACGGTAGACGTTAGCGATACTTTGCATTCACGATGATACATACTGTGACATACAAAATGCGTTGATACAGAGCCGCTGCCATTATTCGTTTGGACCTCGTAACAGACTATCCAAGTGTAGTCAATAGCTCTCTCACTCCGTGTCTAGTTAAAAGTCACTACATGTAGCCGACATCATATGTCGGCTACATAGGTTCTATGCGCATGTAATTAACCGATTACTACCGAAGTTCACTGTACATAGGACGAATTGCAATTAGGACTCTTCCAGTCCAATTGGAGCTGATGGAAGCAAAATGGCTAAGACATAGGTCACGCATGCGCAGACAAATGAAAGACTGTGCGAAGACAGCAAGCGGTAATAATGTCTGATTTTTCTCTCACTGATTCATTACGAAGATTTATTTAGCGCCCCTTCCAGGTTACTACTCAAGAACGATACCGATCCCAGCACGGCTGAAAAGGACAGTTTTAAGACAAATATAAGGAGAGCTAGACTTGACGCTGGGAGACAACCACAATGCCAACAGTATAGGTCCTAAATTGTCTCACAGCAAGGAGCCAACCATTGAGAAGGCATGCTTTTGGTTAGTAGTTGAACGGGCCACCTCATGGGACGATAAGTACGCCAGACTAAGTAGTTATTCTATAATCGCATATAGGTCCTAAGTCCCCAATCATAATCAGCTCATTGCTGCAGTCTTAGGGCAGCAAAGAGCTCCTATACCAACTCTTTGTAGATGATGTCCAAGCTTACATCTGTGGCTATATTCCCTAATAGGCCTACGTCATACGTGATCGCTAGGCCTACTGTGCGCCAGACGTGTCTGACTACTGATATAATTTCCTTCTGGACGCCTCAAATCAGCTTCTTCTAAATCCTTCTAATACTCTGTTTATTTGGCTGTGTGACCGTCCACAACGCATAGAGGGTATTGATTTGCTCCATGCAGCTTGATTGGGTTTTTCCTGCTTGAGACTACTTTCTCCCTCACGGTCCGTGCCCTGAATGTCACCCGTGACCAAGAACTGAGTCTCTCCCTGCCATAGGGTTTTATAAATCACTGACTTGTTTTCCTTTAACTGTCGCTCGGCTGTGAGCACTCATGTGTATAGGCATCTTGAAGGGTATGCGCTATATTTAGTCCGATGAATGAATGATTTAATTAATTAATTAATTATTTATACCACAGATGTTGTGACTCTCCTTTGCTTCTCTTAGAAATTGTCACGTATACATCAGAACTATATATATATATATATATATATATGCAGTAATAATATCAGATAAGACAGTGGTAGAGAATTGGCTCCACCTCATACGCCGAGGACAAGAAAATGAGTCGAACACACGTTATACCAATGGCACACTCTCCTAAGAAATTGATCTTCTTCTAGTTCTTCATCGTCTACTTTTAAATCTTGTAAAACTTCTGATTCGACCTCTAATAATTATTCATCGTTTCGTCCTCGTCCACCACCTCTTCCTCCTCCTCCTTCTTCTTCTTCTTCTTCTTCGCCTTCATCTTCTACTCATTCTTCACCTTCCTCGAACGCGTTGAACCAAGGTATCCTATATTTGGTCATGAGAGCGTGCATTGCATATCCATATTTATCTCTTTCTTTCTTAATTAATTTCACGCTCTCTCCCCTACCTCTACTGTGTATATATATATAGTCTATCAAGCGATAAAATATCCATATTCGTTAAACGGAGAGTGCAGCTAGACAGAGCAACAGTAATTGGCGATAGGTATACAATCGCAGGAAGACATGGAAGACACACAAGTTAGGAAAGACAAAATCTCAGTAGTTATGTCACGATGGTAGAGATATGGACAAATTAGGCTGGGCGACACACAAGTGCGTGCATTTAGTGACAGGCAATAGGAGAAAGCAACGAATCATAGACAGACAGACAGATTATGTGTATACACATACTGCAACAATCAGGATTTTCCGTTGCCATTTCAAAATCTACGACACGTGACACATATGCATTTCTTTATGAAATCATTCATTCAGTCGCAAACAGTCGCGAAAGGTTTTCTCGGACAGAAAAACCTACGAAATTTAGTTCAAGCAAATGAATTGGACTTGTGACGACTCGTCCTTTTAGAAAATTATCATGACCCTGAAAATATTCATCCTTTTGAGGATATTATCCTGCTCAAATTTCTTAAAACATCATTGTGCCTTCAAGACCCTCCATAATAACAGCTTGATTAGTGCACAAGTACCTCAAGAAGGCGTGAAATCACTGTGTAATCTATCTAAGTACGTGCATATTAAGAAGAAAACCGCAGTTTGCTTCACTGTGGCACAGTGACCGATTGGTTAGAGCGGTCGGCCTGTAACGCGGAGAGTGCGGGTCGTCCGAGCAGCTACTGTGTAGGGACCTTGCAGTCAAGTCTTTAGCACACAATTACTCTACAATTCTAACTTCAATTGCGCCGTCGAGGCGTGTGTGCACTTCTGAACTAATTACAAATAACACAGTTGTATTGTATATTAGGATAGATTGTAAAAGTTCGTATAGACAGAGTTAAATGCGACAGAAAACAGATGAATCGTAAGACTGTTCCAAAATGAAAATCCAAGAGAGAAGGTGATTCTTCAAACCAGAATCTCATAAGTGAAACAGTCAAAGCATCTACATGCAATGTAAGAATGTGTCGCCTACCTCCTCCTGCTGATGCTGCTGCTGCTGGTGATGTTGCAATTTAGTCGGACGATCTGGATGCTGCTTTTAATGCAACCATCACGGTCAGAATGCTGAATGGCACAGACGCAGCAGAGCATTGCTCGGCTGATTGCTCCATCGCTGTGCGGTCCGTGATAGCACCAGCACCATCAGCCGCTGAAACCATCGATGCCAAATGTGATGGCGCTGGCTTACTCTGCAGTTGCTGTGCTTGACTGACTACAGACAACTGTACATTTAGGCCCAGACACGCAGACATGCATACATATGTACAATGTGATACATACATACATACATACATACATACATACACACATACATACATGCATACACACATACATACATACATACACACATACATACGTGTACATACATATACACAAACATACATACATACTTGCATACATACATACATATATATATATACATACATACATACACACACACGCACGCACGCACATGCACACATATATATATATATACATACATACATACATACATACATACAATACACACATGCAATACATGCGTACATGCATATAAGATGACAGACAAGCAGATAGACAGCCAGATAGGTAGGTCTATCAGATAGTCAGATATGCATACACAGAGTTAGATAGACATCAGACAGACAAGCAGGCAGACAAGGAGCAGGAGATTCATAGAGACAGATTGAGAGTGAGAATCAGACAGGACCATTAAGCCTAATCAGTTTGACCTTTGGCCTATACATGTATACATGCAATTCTGTCGATGTCGATTAAGTCAAACAACTGAGGGATATAAACAACAGATTTCCATATCAATGTATGTGCATTCTGGCTTACTTATGCATGCCTACATTCCCTACATATATAAAAATATATCTATGAATATAAATATATTTATAAATACACCTATAAATATATATAATATACATTTATCCATGCTAATATACAGTTACACAAACATATATATGTATATATATACATATAGAACTCTGTATATATATATAGAACTCTGTATATATATATATATATATACGTTTTATAATCGATGAGCATTGGACGACCATCGCATATGTTACCTATCGCACATTCTATATAGTAAGCGTTTGTATATGCCAGCAATGTTTATTTGCTGCCAAGAAATTTACGTCTTGCTTCTAAAATAACTTTGAGACACGCATCTGTCTCGTCATATTACGTGTATCGTTCATCTGAGTCTGAAGATGCTGCTGCTGTCGCAGAACTCTGAGTGAGGCGTCGTATACGGGATATTGCTAATGCCCCAGGCATGACATCTTTTGACCGATTTGTTAAGGAACCGAAAATGAAACGGTCAAATTAGATCTGCTGTTTTCTTCATATAAACGCCGTTTGCCTATAGAGAACTTGTCACGTGTTCATTCTATGTTTGTCTGTCTGTATTTGTCTCTCTGTCTATCTCTGCGTGTGTAGGCTTATCTCTTTGCTTATCCTACTCTCTCATGTTCTGCATTGGTTGCCTCTGGCTTCCTCCATATGGTTCTGCATACAAGACGCTTCATGGTTTCAACTGTCATAATGGACTGGTATCGGCAACTATATAGTTTCAAAATGCATCTGGCTTAGCAGTTGTCGCCAGTTTTTCATGTGACTGGCTTTGCATCTACTACTGACTTCAAATATGTCGCTCGCTATGCATCAGCCACTAAATTCGCTTGTCTCTGACCTTGCATCAGCCAATAGAAGTGCTCTGGAAATGGTCAATTATCATACAACGTATATACGTGAACTCTTATATTCGAAGCTGATAGTTAAATATTTCTTTTGAACTGACTATCGTAGTAAACTTCATTTGGTCTTGCAGAGTGAAATGTTACTAGGGCGATATTAAAGAAACTACACATAAGAATTTGTCAATGTGCGGCCAACAAAGACATTCTATCAAAATCTATTCATCTTTTTGTTCCTCTCGTTTATTCTGGTCTATAAAATCGCTTGCTAACAGGGAAACAATGTACGTATATCTTTGTCAATGCCCTTCATTGCATATCATGCGATTAACATTCATGTTTCACTCTACTCACCAAGTACAGCGGTTCAGTTCACCACAGTCTTCTCAGGCTGTTGAATTCTTTCAAAAGACGAAACAGTCGAAATTGCAATCGATTTTCTAGATTTATCTTGCATAGCAACGGCCAAATCGCACGAAACAGCTTCTGCGAAAAGCACGTGGTTGTCAATAAGAGCCATCCGTCATCTTGCAAAGACAGTCTTTACAACCAAACCTATTAGTAACCAACGGCGACTCTCGAGCGACACGCAAAGACCGTCATTCCGCTCACAAGTGAACGTTATGTAAATAGACGTTTCATCTGATATATAACAATTCCGCGAATTTTAAAAGGCGTTCACCCATTTCAACCACTCAAGATAGCCTACTTAACATATCTGAAGACGACGAATGACAGCCGATGATTAAAGAGGCCAGGTTCAATGTGGAGCCAAAACCACGATATATCCTCAGTTTCTTTTATATGGGTTGAAGAGACGCGCAACGAACTACTGCGAAGAACGCAACGACGTCTTTCTAAGCAGGGATTGGAGTGCTTTGTCTTCATTACTGAACTGAACAAAATGCTGGATAAAACTATATATATATATATATATATATATATACTTTAGCATGCAAATACAACGTAATACATGTTTGTATATGTAAATAAAATTAGATGCGTGCATTTCAGACCTTGTTCATAATTTCACGGAAATCACTTCATAAGCCCAGATGTCATGAATAAATGAATATATATAGGACATATTCTGGGATGAATTAAATGTAGCGAACTGCGCTGCCATGGGGAACAGATAGGACACAGGGCAAATGAAGTAGGAGTGAGTAAGGGTGAGTCGGTTGACTGCTGCGGTCAGAGCCGTGTCCCCAGTGTGATGAATGGTCATCGTTCGCAGATGACCGATTAGGTCACGTGATGCAATGACCAAATGAGAATTGGATGTGCAGCCAAAATGAATGAATGAAGAAGAAAGTGAAGGACAGAAGAAGGTGAAAGATGAGAGGAAAGAGAATATTAGAACAGAAGAGGAAGACAATGATGGAAAAGGCAGTGATGGAAGACGAAGGCTAAGAGGAAGATTGAAGAAAGAGTGGAATGAGAGAGAGAGAGAGAGAGAGAGAGAGAGAGAGAGAGAGAGAAGAGAGAGAGAGAGATAGAGAGAGAGAGAGAGAAGAGAGAGAGAGAGAGAGAGTGGAAGAGAAAAAGAGAGAGATAGAGAAAGAGTGTGCGTGGAAGAGAGAGAGAGAGTGGGAGAGAGAGAGACAGAAAGAGAGTGAGAGAGAGACAGAAAGAGAGAGAGAGGAAGAGAGAGTTGAAGAGAGAAAGAGAGAGAGAGAGAGAGAGAGGAAGAGAGTCAGTGGGAGAGAGACAGAAAGAGAGAGAGTGGGAGAGAGTGAGAGAAAGTGAGAGGGGATTATATAAAAAATAAGGGAGAGAGTGCTTGGAAGGAAATAACTGTGAGGAACCATAAATACGACTGAGACGCAAGTGAATGACAGGTCCAGGTACACCAGAGAATATCATTTTACGATGAAAATAAGAAGAAGACAGAATGGAAAGTGTTATACCACAATGTACCATTGCTAGTGGTTAGTTTTAAATCCTAGTATTTCAGGAGAAGAATATATATAGCACAGACATCCTATATACTTCACGCGCGGATGTTGGCGTATTTATGACTTTATCGAGTAGCCACTAGTCGTGATCCCTTTAAATCAATCAATCAATGAAACTCAATATAGCGCCTCTTCGAGAAATCTACTCAGAGGCGCTCCCGGCCCAATAAGTGAGATTTCAGAGTGGAATGAAAATGTGATAGAGAGTTCCTAGGCAAGAGCCAGAGATCCAATGGGAGGCTATTCCAAGCAGTCGGTCCCACAACCGAAACAGCATGATACTGCTTCGTTGAGAGAAAGGGACAAAAGAAGATCAGAAACCTTTCAGTGTCGACCACGTTCGATAATTATCATTCACGGCTGACAGTCGACTTGTGTTTCAATTAAGACCATCTTCGAACAGACAACCTTTTCCTGAGTGCTATAGCGTGACAAGCAGGCGAAAGTCACAACAAAATGATCAATTGATCGTCTCAATTGATCATTTTGTTGTGACTCCTAACATCGTTGAAGACACTCTTACTATTTTCCGATGGCTTTTGTGTGGCGCTGAGGTATTTGATGTATTTACATTACATTATATGTGTAGATAAAGTTACGGCTACGTGAGCGGTTATGGCCTAGTGAAAAGTGCTTACTTTGTGCATAAAGTTTCAAATGAGCGCATTTGAATATAACGAACGAACGAACGAACGAACGAAAATATTTTATTGTAACCAAATCAAAACAAAATCATCAAGAGTGTACACATAATATTTAGTTGCTCAGTTGGGTTACAAAGGGAGTCCCAAAAGGATTACCTCCCGCTAACAGGGCCACCCACTGACGTATTTTGCTATATAAATTGTTGTGAGCACCGACATAATAAACTCAAATGTGCAGCAAACAAAACACTTGTATAAAGTAACATCAGGAAATATTCAAGTTGCAGTAGTACATCTAACTAAACTTAACTAATTCTTTTAAGCTTAACTTAAAGAATCAATCTGCGAGGGGTGAATAATAATAAGCTTACTGAAATCAGATGAATGGACAATTCAGCAAATAATTTCTCATCTTATTTTTAAATGATTGCAAGGTTGCAGTACTTGGAATATCATAAGGGATGTCGTTCCAAATCTTTGGTCCAGTGCATCTTATTGCGAACTTACGAGTATTAGTGCGAGCATATATTGGTCGGTGTTTAGAAGCGGTTCTCGTACCATAGGAATGGAACATATATATATATATTGCCAGCTCCGAAGTATTCTGAAAATCTTACCGGCAAAAGCTCATGTACGAAACGGTACATAAATATAGCTATTTGATATGTACAGATCAGAGGGAGTTTCATTAAATTTGTATTCCCTAAAGATTGGGTCAGTATGGGATCCCCAGGCTGTACAAGCAATGCCACGAAGAGCCATATAATGCATACGGTTAAGACTGAGGTGTTGTCAAGATGTCTCAGACTAATAAGTCTAAGACGCCTATAGGTCAACATCGTTAAGGGGAAGTCACCTCAGATCCATTGGATAGCCAGAAACAGCTCGTGTTTGAGCCTCTTTATATACGACTATACAGTTTCACATCTTACATAGCTGTAGGCTATTGTTATGCGAAACTTTTGGCGAATCCAGAGGCTTCGAACTCATGAGGCGACTTGCGACTTAATAATTTGGTTAAGAGGAAATAATAGAGTAAATTTACAGCAAAATGAAGCTTGACGATTGTGTTTTCAGGGATCGGCGAGGATTCCAAAGATTTAAGAACTGTTGGGGAAAACGCATTGTTTATAATTTATATAGAAACACGCCTAAATTTTAGTTACTGTCGTTTTTAATCTAGGCCTACGTGAAATTCCTCATTATGCTGATTATAAATAGCCTTATGCGTTGTGATTAGTGCCTTAACCTATTTAGCACATAGTCTTGAATGCGCTTGTAATCGACTACACATGGATCATAGTAAAGATATAGGTTATAATAATGTGGTTGATTTATTTTGGTAATGGTAAAAAATTTAAAAATTGTTTAAATCGCAACAACTAGGTTGAAGAGACACAGAAAGATAAATAACAAGTGACAGGCAAGGCTGGAACAGATGGAAACTGTGAAAAGACGAGGAGGTTGGATATTGGAAAGAGAGAACGATGGCAGAAAGGAAACCATGATTATTGGAGTGACTCAGAGGGACCGAGTGTGACAATGAGTTATGGTCGACGCTGAAAGGTTTCTGATTGGTTGAAGCCAAAGAATGGAAAGAAATCGGAAATGGGGGAAGAGATCGTTAGACACCCGTTACAGCAAAGCCCAGCGGACCCGACAAGTCATTAATTTTCAGCACCCTCTCATCTGCGGGCATTGAAGCGTTTGCGCTGCTCAAAGGTATGTGTCTCTTTCTGTTGTCTATGTCTGCGTGTATGTCTCTGTCTGACTGTCTTCTGTCCTTCGACGTTAAGGAATCTGATTTTAAGCCGTCCATAGTACGATCATGCCTGCATAAGCGGACGTGGTATCCTCTGATCAGCACTAGGAGACGCCAAGGGACTATACAATTTCGATAAATATCATTCACGGCTGACAGTTGACTTATGTTTCAATTAAGATCATCTTCGAACAGACAACCTTTTCCTGAGTGTTATGGCGTGACAAGCAGGCGAAAGGCGGCTCACAAGATTCAAGCGCGAAGTGAAGAGCACTTCAAATTAACGAAATCAGCAGAGGTCAAAGATTGCAACGCAAATCGCGCCAACTATATCTATAGACTTAACAGGAAACACTTCAACCAATAGGTCCTCTACTCTTAAAATATTCCGAGTCTTGTTTTATTGACCTTCACTCGCTTTGAAATTCTGAGCCATGCAGACATCTCATCCTGCCTGAGTTGTCGTCTTTCGTAACAGTCTCGTTTGGGGCATTTGCTCTGTGTTGGCCGCATGCCGTCGACATTCTGATTATGTTGAAAAACTATTCACCCACGATACAGAGGCGTAACTTTTACAAAGGCAAATTTTTCAAGTGACAGGTCTAGTTATCTACAAAGAACGCTTCACAATAGGCCTAGATTGATCGACGCCTGGGAGAGTCGATACTTGGGCTAATCGTCGCCTGTTGCGCAAAGACGAAATTAATGACCGTTTGCCCAGATAACTGTCATTGTAATTGAGCCTTCTCAACGGTCCGTAATTCGCTCACTGTTTGCACTCTGACAGCGCCAGTCCCAAGTCTGGATAAAGGAGGATGACGCCGCTAATGATCCTTGCTATCATACAGTGTCGTTAAACTGCAACAGCTAATTCTACTCAACGGGCATTGATGGTTAAGAATCTCATCCGATCAATGCATTGAACACATGAAAGTAAAGACATGGGTTTTTCGGGACCCTCTTCTATTGACTTTTGGTAAATTGTTAAAAGCGCAATCGATCCATTTCCTTAAGAGATCATTGATGATGGAAACTTGCCGGAGTGGAGTTCGTCAAGGAGGACTCGTTCGAGTGGGTAAACGATATTTAATTTTGTGCATTTTTTCATTGTTTTCTTGTTTCCTCAATGTATGCGTTATGTCCGTAAAACTTTGATACATTGCATTGTCATGCTAGCGTGACATGTGTGCAAAATTTCAGCGCTGTAGGTTGACGAGAACACATCGAAAAAATATTTGAAAGAATTTCGACGAACCGACCTGCGAACTGCGTAAAGTTTGTTCATGACAAACTTTACGCAATTTAAATAAGAGAGGGTACAAATGAAAGCGATCGAGGCCATACAGAACGTGTAGGCCTACGTGTTAATAACTGTACATACCTGTAGGCTTTTAGAACTTTTCATTACATTATCTCGACCTCCCCGAATTTTGACCTGGCACCGAAACGAAGAGCGTAACCGTATCGTAATCGTAATCTCCAAACATCTAAAGGCCACTCGAGAGCCAAACGCAGGGCACCAGCTTATTCATGAGCGCTGCGTCAAATCAGTTTGGTCGTGAAAAGGGTAGGCCTAGTCCGAGGAAGGGCAGAGTCCGGTTTTCAGGGGGTCAGAAGAGGCAGACTAGCTGGCTATTGCGTGCTTGATTAAGTTAAGCGCCGTTAAATTAGCTGGTCTCCATGACAGGGCTTTTGTGGGCGCAGAGACATTTTCGAAGATTTACATTAGACTACATTAAAACCTGTCCCAAACATCGTATTTTGTGTGTCTTATTTTTATCACTCTTAGATTTCGACGTACAGCGAAACTAAGGCCACTCAGCCATCTGGCGAATAGCTTGGTTTTTTCGTACATTTTGTCATCAATTTTTTTTTATTCAACATTTTGCTTTCATATATTTATTGTTACTATTATCAATATTGTGATTATCATTATCATACTACAAATTACTCTTTTTTAATGTTTATTATTGGCAGCGTCAGCTGCGTTGTAAACAGGCAACGACATAATGATTAAAGTTAGGACACTAGCTTGACGGTAACAATAAGTTGTTTCAGTATAGCAATATTATGTGATAACAAAGGTCATTAGCGCCGCCCTCCACCTTTATCCAGGCTTGGGACTAGCAGTGGCTATTATTATATTTATTCAGTATGTATTCCAATGTTTCCCACATCTTATAACAACAAAGGCAGTCGACGTCTTTATTGTTTCCGGTTTAATTCATTTTCGTATAAGTTTATTCATCCGTTTAGTTTATCTTCCCTCGTAATCGATTCCGTGTTTGATAGTTTGCTAAAACTGCGATGTTTTATAAGTGGTTGCGCTATCTCTTATATATAGTCTAATATTTAAAAAATATGTTTGTATATCTACAATATATTCATCAACTCGTATCAAACATTTATATTGTGCTCCCTTCAAGAAGACAATTCAGATGCTCTCCAAAGTCCAGCAAGACCAAGAGCACAGTCCTACGGTGATAACAGAACATAAAAGAGATGATACTGGGAATGAGGCAACGCTCAAGGAGGAGACCATTCCTGGTAGACCGTATAGGGAGCCCAACACCTAGATCGATTCTGTCTCGTGTCTCTGTAGTAAGCAGTGGCAAACAAGGGCAGCTATTCTCTATATCTGTTGCTCTAAGGGGAACAAGTGGATAGCGTTGCACGTGTATCTAGAGAGATGGCCAAATCTGTGTATGTATACGGTCGATCAAGAGGGCAATTGTTTAATTGCCCTGCTCACAACAAGTGGTCGAACCGAGCCAAGAGCGGGCAATCAGCGCAGACGGATGTACGCAAATGCGTAATGGCATCGGAAGACTAGAACAATTTCTGAATAGAACCAAAGTGTCATGTATGCAAAGGATGGACGCGCTTTGTGAATTGTGAACACTCTTTCAAGATAGTTGGCTTTCTTCGCTTCCATCCATATACAGTGTAGACCTTGTCCTTAACGTTTTGAAGGGATAGGAACAGAATTGAGTTAAGCTAGGTTTAGGCCTATGTCTAAAATAATTTTAATTGTTCATTATGTTCAACCTAGCATACAACTCTACCACCGCAGACCATTTTCTGTTTTCAATTCTGTAACAACATGCCACTGGCAAACTTTAAGTGGGTGTCTGTAGCTGCCATAACATCAAATTTATTGGTTAAAGCGAAAATAGTTAGTTGGTACTGGTTAATGCAGACAGAAGACTTAAAATTTTTCGTAAGTGATATTCATGGATGTTGTGCGCTTGCCTTTATGATCGAGCAGGAAGGAAGCGCTGTTGAATTGTATTTCAGTTTGTCTGTTGTGAGTTGAAGAAGCTTGAGGAAAGGGGAGACAAGTCGAGATGGGCGATTTAATAACGGGAACGAAATTCTTGCCATAGGGTCGGGAGTAACTTTTCTTAGAGTCGGCAAAGAAAGACACTCTACAAAGTCATCTACTCGAGGGCCATGTTCGTGAACTCTTGTAACACATCTGCAGTTGTGGCAGGTGGTTACGTATTTGCTGAGGTTTAGTAGCAAATTCAGGTTCTATGATTCTTACGCAATCAGATTGACTGCCTTCCTAGCCATCCATAAATGTCAGGTCACCTAAGCAGGGCTGCAAACAGGTTGTTTTTGGGTTATTTGGTTTTTGGTTTTAAAAAAACAAATAATGCAAAAAATGACAAATTTTGGTGTTTTGGTTTTTTTAAATATTTTAATTCAATTTAGTAATATTACCAAAAACCAAAAAACAAAATAAAACCAAAAACCAAAAAACCAACTTTTGATTTTTGAAAAATCTTGGTTTTTTTGCACCCTGCGCCTAAGTACGCCTATCCAATACAATAAGCAGGTCGGATATCGGCTTTATCAGAGCCTGTTGGAGAAAACAGATCAGAGATTAGAGATAAATATTAGATAATTATCATCGCAATCCTCTTCCCCATTATCATCGACGACAACACCATAATCATCATCATTATCATCACCATCAGCATCATTAGTATTATTATCGTCATCGTCATCATCATCATGCATGTAATTCTCGTACTTTAGCTAAAATGGTTTATTCCAAAAAGCGTTTTCTAAACTAAGCAATTCCTTACACTGTGGCGTTTGTTTTAGCGTTGTTTTGAGCGTCATTCGATAAAGGTCACATGTAGGGTTGATGCCTGTCATAATGCGAATGTTCTATAAATTGCTGCTTCTAATTTTACCTTTTGCAAGCTAGCACGCGTTTGCTGGTATAGTCTAATAAACCATATTCTTACATCCTTACTTGTTTGCTAGTATATCCAATTTGAGAAATCGCAACGAAGGACGCTTGATTAGTTGGCGTGGAACGTGACTCGGACGCAAATGACCCAGGACGTGAGCGAGAGTTCTGTTCAAGGGCGACTATTCACGCGTGCTACAAGCAATCTGATGTTATAAATGTTACTGTAATGCACCAAGGATGCTCGGCTGCTCCTGCTGCTGCTGCTGACGCTGGTGGTGATGATGATGGTGATGTTGAATTCGCATCACGTAGTCGAGGATCGTTGAAGGGACGCGGTGCTAAACGCTAATGAGGCCGACGATGGACAGCACGCAACGGCGACTCAAATGATGAGGACAGATGCGCAGGCAGGGACAGAGGACAAGTGCAAAAGTGCAAGGACAAGACTAGTAAACGCTGAGGACAACGACGAAGATAAAAAAGCTAAAGGATTGAGACAAGAACGGAATTAAAAATTCATAAGAAAAAACGGAGAGAGTTACAAAAATAAAGAAGAGACATACATGGAGAAGCACATACCAGGAGATGTACAGAGACAACCTGACCAAGCAGAAGGACGAAACATGGGAACAGGTCAAACAAAAAGGACAGACATGGAGATCAAGACATAAAAAATTTAAAAATGGGAATTATCAGACAATGCAACGGGTAGAAGAACAGACAGTGACATTAGGAGACACAGCCACCGACGCAGACACATAGAGAGACATATCAGACGCAGAGAAGAAGAAAAACTAGTAAACTGCTGTTGCATTAATGGATTGGCGAACTTCACAACGCTAAGGACAGGATAACTACATACATACAGACAGACAGACAGACAGGCAAATGACAGACACACAAACAAACAGACAAAATTGTATACGAAAACAGACAGAAATACATACAGAGACAGACAAGCAGGCAGGCATACAGACAGATAGGAATGCAGACATATATATAGACACACAGGCGGACAGACAAGCAGAGAGATGCAAGATGGCAATGCGCGGACAGGAAGTTTTGGTGCCGTTTATAAGTAGTCGACGACATGTGCTTTATATAGCGCCGTAAATGACGGACATGGCGTAGACTCTTCTGTCCCGTATACGACCGATCTACGATGGCCTCGCAATGGCTTGCATTGCATTTGCATTTAGATGAGAAATATCGAACTAAGATGATCATGAATTGTTTGCCTGGACACATTTATCAACTACCATCGAGGCACTTCGTACAGGAGCTACAGAAATTCCCCATCACAATATAATGCGATGAATATGAGACAGTGACAATATTGGTACAAAAAGCAGCCATTTGCTGGAATATAGTCGTAATCGCGATCGTAAGCTTCAAACTTATAAAGCACCAATTGAAAGCCAAGAGCAGGGCACCTGCTTGTTCTCTGTCGCTGCATCGAATCAGATGGGTTGTCCAAAGGGCAGTTCAGTCCGGCTTCCAGAGGGATGTGAGGGGTAGCAGACGGACACTATCCATTGGACATAATCCCTTGGACATAATTCCTTGGACATAATTATATGTAATCACCCTGGGCATAATCGCACTGTACATAATCAGTATTAATCACACTGGACATAATCACACTGGACATAATCACACTGGACATAATCTGCCATGGACAAAATCCCTCCGACAAAATACACCAGGCTACGACATCATTCCCAAGGCTAGGGTATAAACACTTGAATATTATACATTATATGAACTAACATGTCGAGGGAATATTTTATACATTTTTTTATTTTTAACTTCCATCTCCGCAACAATTTTTTTCATTTATGCATCTTCTATTTAAGCAAAAGTTACTTTCATCGATCCAACTTCCATTTAAGGAAATAATATTCTCATCAATCAAGCGTCTATAAAAGTTAAACTTATTTTCGTTCGTTAATCCAACCTATAATTCAGCAAATTTTATCTTAGAAGAGAATTACATGAATAAGACTTAAGTTTAGACCAATCGACATTAGCAAGTCTCAATTTTGGACCTAAAACAATGACAGTAACAAGTATTAAGTCAATACCTTAACAACATTTACCAAACGACACTAAGAACAGAAACTGGACAATAAAGGTCTATCACTAAACTACAGAGGTAGGCAAATTGCAGAGAGGGGTCATGCATGGGTGAATATATCCAGAGAATATGTCCTACGCATAACCGTGGAATTTTGCCAGATGGATTTTGTGCGTGAATTGTGTAGGATAAAATGAGTGTCGTTTAGGGCGAAAGCGGGAAGACGAAGATAGGATTTTTGTATTGTATTTAAGTATTTATTAAGCGCCTCAAGTAATGTGAACCGGTCAGAAGCGCTGTCAGTGCGCAAGACCCCGCAAGAAGAAATAGGTTTTGAGAAAGGAAAAAGAGGATGAGTGACTTGCCTGGTGGAATTTTAGAGCGAACAGGCTATGAGCTCTCGGAGAGAGAAAGTCCGATAGATAGAGGTGCATAAGGCCTGATGATTTGTGATTGGTGGTGACGAAGCTGGGTTAAGCGTATGACTAAGTGAAACTGTTCATATATAAATATGTTAGTCTACTGCCATTCATGTATAATTGGTAAGTACTCTATAGGTGACCCTAGCTAGCGAGATCTAGATCCTTCAGGGCCCCCAATTGTTGCAAATGTCGCAGGAACCTTGAGCAAATTATGTTACTGATGTTAATCTGGTTGGTTGCAATAACACATATTGATTGATTGATTAATTGATTGAGTGATTGGAATAGGAATTAAAAAATTGTGGTATTCAGAAGGAGGATCGTTCCAGAGGTGCATGTGCAGTGGATATGACTAGGTTGCAGACTTTCAAATAAGTAGTGACCGGATGTCGAGAAAGACTGGGATGGAACGATGATCGGGTGGAACGGATATACACACGATGGCGAGAAGTTAGCGAAGATATTTGGGCTGGGAGTATTGTAGGCAGTTATAGGTCAATGATGGCAGAACTTTGAAGTGGAATCGCTTCGAGACATCGTACTTCTAATCTAAATATTTGTGGCAAACTTTATATTAAATCATTCACACAATACGTTTACTCAAAAGCCAATTATTGAGTAAACTGCTTATTCAAAGAGGCTAAATGGTGTACGCTTCTTATAAACATTCACCATTCACCTCTTGTTCATTTCGTCTTTAATCTTGCTTGTTTTTGTTCTCCAATTGCATTTTCTTGCTCTTAATCTCGTTC
Source organism: Bimastos eiseni (assembly GCA_959347315.1). Taxonomy (NCBI): domain Eukaryota; kingdom Metazoa; phylum Annelida; class Clitellata; order Crassiclitellata; family Lumbricidae; genus Bimastos; species Bimastos eiseni. Next base: position 12,970,293 of record OY365819.1, read on the forward strand.
TTGTTCTTCCTGGTCCCTGCTCCTGTTTTGACTTCCACAGTTCCATTTTCTCCTTCTAGATCATTCATTTCCCTTCCCAACAACTACTGATTGTTACGTATAGGCCTACATGCGTTGGCCAATGCACATTTCGAGCAATGCATTAATTTTCATCACATCTACGCCAAGTATAAGAATGTTTTTTGAATGAATTACCGATTGATTTCTTCATTTCATTGGTGTAAATTTATGCTTCTGCCGATATATTCAGGCATAATATTGATTTCAAAGCCATGCGAGTAGAGTATACGTCTCGTTCAGTGTATGCGTTTTCATATTTTCATACAAATCGCTTTATTTCCTAGTCCCGAAGCACCAACAAATTGTCTCCAGTTCGACGCTGCTCCAAATAAAAAACAAAACCTCTTATCAGTTTGTGTGTGTGAGTCTGTGTGTAGGTGTGTGTGTGTGTGTGTGTGTGTGTGGTTGCGTGCGCGCGTGAAGCAATGGGCTACACGTGAGTGCGTGTGAATCCCAATGCATGCCTGATGGCTACACGGAATAATGGCAGCCTGTATTAATGTTCCGAGGGTCAGAACATTAATACGGTTATACGTGGAGCGCGGTCGCGTGTGCTCTGATATTGCGTGGAGCGCAGCGGGTATGTTGCTCCACGGTCGACCCAGCATTAATCTTTCATATAGAACTAACTAAGCGGGGAATTGTAGCGTCGCCTATTCCTCCTTTCCTTCATCTCTTCGCCTGTCCATTTGTTCATTCCTCACTCCGTCTTTCCCTACCTCCATACCTCACTCCGTTTTCTTCTACCTCCATCCTTCACTCAGTCTTTCGCCTCCCTCCCTTCCTCCCTCCCTCCCTGAGGCTCCCTCTCTCTGCTGTCCGTTCCTCCTTTTGCATTCGGCGCCAGTTCACTATCCATCAGGCCTATACTACCCTACAAGCAGTACGACGAGTTCGCCAGCACCCTATTGAACGATCAGAGAGGTATGTATGACAAGAAAGAGCGGAAGGGTTCAAAAGTTGGACAAAGGAAGAAGAACAGAAAGAAGAAGAACTGGATTGGGTGACTTGCAGTAAGAATCGCAGAAGGGAAAGAATAAGAGGAGGAGAGGAGAGCATGGATGCAAGGGAGGAAAACAGGCATGTAGGTTGGCGTGGGATACAGAACAGTTAAGTCAGAGGCATCGTCTTGGCATGAGATCTCGACTGCTTTTAAACGGTCGAAGGCTTCGTCCCTCCACCGCGCCGACAAACGGTTCGGTTATATAGAACGGCGTCGTAAATGAGCATCGCATAGGTCTGCATCTGCTCCAGCGGTTGCTGCTGCTGCTGCGTTCGGGTCGTTGCCAGGTGGCAGATGACGTCGCCAAGCATTCAGTTCAGTTGAGCAAACTTCCATCAACGGATATCTGGATGCAGAAGAGGAGCAGAAGAGGAAGCAAGGATATACGGAAGAAGACGAGGAGGAGGAGGAAGAGGAGGTTCTAGAGAGGCATGGGAGAGTGAATGAATGAGGCCATTAGGAACAGGTGAGGGAGAAAGAGAAGGATAAGGTAGACGAGGAGGAGTAGGAGGAGGAGGAGTAGGAGGAGGAGGAGGAGGAGGAGGAACTGGGGGATTAATAAACGAGAATGAAGCAGGACGAGGGAACTGAATAAACTACGGAATGAACCAATCGCAGATATCATCTTCTTCGGTGACATCTATCCATCCGATGGATTGGCTGCTGCTGCAGGGAGGAGAACCATTAAGAGACAATCTCCATCATCGTCTTCAGTCTTCTCCGACAACGACGACGATGATGATAACGACGCAAAGGGAAACGCCTTGGAGGACATCGATCAACATCCCCGAACAGAACTGGCAGGCACTATGGCTGCTGCCAGCTGCCATGGCTGGCGTCACTGGTATGGTGTATATAGACTGTCATCATCGTCATCATCATTGTCATCGCCATAACAGTCATCATTCGTCATAATCACCGTCATCATTTGTCATTTTCATCATCATAATCATCATTCTTCGTCGTCATCATCACCGTCATCATCATCATCGTCGTCATAATTCGTCATCTTCATCATGATGATCATCATTCGTCACCGTCATCATCACTGTCATCATTCACCATCACCATCATCATCATTCCTCATCTTCATCATCATAATTATCGTCATCGTCATCGTCGTCGTCGTCGTCATTGTCTATCGTCACATTCATCATTTTCTTCTTCTTCTCCTTTTTCTTCTTTTTTCTTTCTTCTTCTTCCTCTTTTCTTGTTCTTCTTCTTTTCTTCTTCTTCTTCATTCTCGTCGTTGCTTTTATATTACTAGTAAATTGACCATTAGATTGAGGAAGGGAGCCCTAATGGTGGTAATACTGTTAGTGATGATGGTGGTGGTGACGAAGATCGTGATGTCCTTGATGCTGGAAACGGTAGTAGTGGCGTTTGAAGTGGACAAGTTTTATAGTTGCGACTATAGCGCAGGTAGCGTAGAGTGGTTGGAGAAAGAGCGTGCAGTAGTTGAAGAGGGGATTTGGTGGGACTAGCATTGTTTCTTTTGCATCCAATCAATGAGCGAGACGGAATAAGACTGCCACTTGTATCGCACTTCAACTGCGTCGAATGTCATCAGCCGCAGCGACGTAGCCGTCGTTATCATCATCATCATCATCATCATTATCGTGGTCGTCGTAGTCGGTGATCTTGACGACGGCGATTTGATGTTAGTGCCGTATAATGTGGACGTTATAAAGTATTCACAATGTGAAAGGAAATATTTCTCGTGAAGATGACGTAGGGACCTGTGTATGAAACTTAAATATACATGTATGTTGCATGGGGGCATAGACCGGCATATGTGCATATGCGATTGTTTCTGTATGTGCGTATATAATACAATGCATGCATGTATGATGTATACAAGTTAGTCTTTGTGCATGCATTTATGCGCTGTATATCCCGATTCAATTATAAACGCTAAGTCCGTCATTTAATTATAAAAACGTTCTTTGTGTATACTCGCTGCGTCACTCGCTGGTCCATTGTATGTATGTGTATATGTATGTATGTATGTATGTATGTATGTATGTATGTATGTATGTATGTATGTATGTATGTATGTATGTATGTATGTATGTATGTATGTATGTATGTATGTATGTATGTATGTATGTATGTATGTATGTATGTATGTATGTATGTATGTATGTATGTATGTATGTATGTATGTATGTATGTATGTATGTATGTATGTATGTATGTATGTATGTATGTATGTATGTATGTATGTATGTATGTATGTATGTATGTATGTATGTATGTATGTATGTATGTATGTATGTATGTATGTATGTATGTATGTATGTATGTATGTATGTATGTATGTATGTATGTATGTATGTATGCATGCATGTATGTATGTATGTATGTATGTGTGTGTATGCATGTGAACATTTCTTCTCATTACCTTCCCAGCGTGAAGGACCGGCAAGCAGAGGCGTCTATCCACTCTAAGTCATTGGAGAAACTTAATCAACTAAGTCGTTGGAGCAACTTCCGCCGCCAATTATGACTGACAGACGGACTAATATTTTCAAGGATGAATAATAGATGAATAGTAGATCGAACTAAGCATGGCTCTCTCTCTCTCTCACACACACATACACACACACACGCACACACACACTGACACTGACACTGACACTGTAGAATAAAACAAACTGCAAATAGTAAAAGTTTTTATGGTATTATTAGTATTAAAATAACTGACTTCCTCTAATTTCTCAGTGAGATCTCCGCCCCCTATTTCTTGGATGGAGCGTTTGCGCCAAGGTTTCTATGCGATGATGCCCCTGCTGGCAGGAATCATCCTAAATATGTACTGCATGTTTAATTGTTTATACACTTCTGCGACTATACGACCATATTATAACATAATACATTGTAAGTGTTTTTGCCATGACTTAAATGCTTTTCCTGGATTCAGTTTGAGAACCAGAACCGGTACGTGGACCCCACGACGGATGTTGGGCAGGGAACAAGGGTAGGTGATAAGAAGGAGACGGGAAGGGTAACAAGTGGGAGGGGTAGGGAATGGGAGGGATGATTTTAAGAGCATTGGGGGAAGAGGAGGAAAATGGTAGGGGATGGGAAGGAATAAAAAATAAGATAGGGGTTTGGAAGGGAAGGGAAGGTGAAAGTGGAGGGGGAAGGAAAGTGCAAGGAAACTAAATTCTACCATCCTTAGACGGACAACCATGTTGTTTCCATAAAGTTCCAATGGAGGGTTCATGTCATCGTAATCCGGGTAAAAGGAAATAAAAGTAATTCATCTTGAAATGTTGATTTTCGAGGCTAAATACGACCTCTATAACGAAAAAAGCTAACTAAAATAATAATTAGTCGCATTAGCTCTAACACTGACTAGAAGAAACATGACTGGATGCTGAAAAAAGTAAAAGAATTGGTAAAAAAAGTAAAAGGAAAAGACTGGCGCACTCAGCCGTATGTATGTATGTATGTATGTATGGTTTTGTATTTGCATGTACATTTGCATGTATGCATCTTGCATACATAGTTCTAAATTCATTCTTCATTCTCTCCAAATTCATATGTTTTTCCCGTTTTCTAACCATTCGAGAGGGTTTCACGTTACAAGCCATTAAACGATAGCGCTTCAAAATAGCGTCGGAAGACAATTTCAAGGAGCCAATTTCTGTTACATGAGCCGCAAAAATCTACATCACATTGCGCTCCGTTTGAAGTGAAAATCTGCTATAGTCCTACGAGAGTTGGACATCCGCCAACCGACCCCAAATAGACACACAGAGGCAAATGGATGTTCATATAGACATAGACAAAGAAAGATGACAGAGACAGGCGGATACAGGTAGAAAGACACACTTAGTTTATAATATATGCATATATGTATATTCATATATATGGAGAGGGGAGAGAGACAGAGAGAGACAGAAAGAGGGACATAGACAGCGACATCGACGGAAAAAAGACAAATACAGGGACATGTACAAAGACTGATGGATGATAGATGGAGATAGATAAAGGCGTGTAGTGAATTCAGGAGGTATTAAGACAGCTAGAGAAAGGTAGAGGTAGGAAGGTTGAGAGGCAGACAAACAGATAGACAGACAGACAGGCAGGCAAGCAAAGATGGAGAGCAGCAGGTGCGCTGTGGAAACCCGACCGTGAAAGATTGCGACGTGTAGCATATACCAACTGAACATCTTCGACGTCGGTGTAAGAAAAAAACGATCAAAGTGGTTTGACGCCGGTTCCACAGGCAGAACATCGGTCTGCTAGTGACGCCTATATAGGATGCTAGAGGATGCTGGAAGATGCTAGAGGATGCTGGAGGATACTGGAAGATGCAAGCGGATATGCTGATGCAACGCCTCTGTCTGGCTACTGCATGTTACAATTGACAGTATAGCTTCAAGCGAAGTAATCAATCCAAACCCTGTGTTCAGGCCTAACTCATCTGCGCCAGGGTGATGTGCGCGCGTGTCTTTTAGTGCATTGAGGGATGCTGCAGTGGGCATTCCGTAGAGATTCGCCTCGGGCTTCGTCTGACCCAACTCAAGACCTGCTCTATTCGCCAGGGTCTCTTCTCGCCGCAGGCTGAGATATATGATCGTGCTTTTAGTGAGTTAACGCCGCAATTACTCAGTTGATGGCCCATGGGTGTAAACTGTATCTGTATATATGCGTATAGTTATGTTATGTATCTCTACAGCTAGAGTTCATTGATGACGGTAGTCAGGATTTACCGCGTAGCTGCCCAATAATGATACCGCTTGACTAAAATACGTTGCGCGCACAGCCCTTACAGAGAATATTTCTTAATACTGCACTGTGACCTTCACGTGAACTTTGCGAAATGATAATATATTTCTATGTAAGAAAACACGAGAAACAAGTGCTTGTTGACTAGACAAGTCCTGCTGACAGTGATCCATGGTGCCTGATGAATACACAAGACACGAGACGAACCGAGTCTATGCAGTTGCTCTAACCGCCTGTAACACACGAGCAGCAATAGATTGCACAGCGGATTTATACGTTTGGCGGATTTGGACAATGCAGTTAGTTCTTGAATTTAACCAAGACAAAACGTGGATTGAGAATTTGAGACAGACAGACAGAGACAAAGCCAATCAGAAAGAGAGAGGGAGAGGGAGAGGGAGAGGGAGAGGGAGAGGGAGAGGGAGAGGGAGAGGGAGAGGGAGAGGGAGAGGGAGAGGGAGAGGGAGAGGGAGAGGGAGAGGGAGAGGGAGAGGGAGAGGGAGAGGGAGAGGGAGAGGGAGAGGGAGAGGGAGAGGGAGAGGGAGAGGGAGAGGGAGAGGGAGAGGGAGAGGGAATTTTCAAGACATGATTTTTGTTCAAAGACGATTTCACGCTTTCGCCTTAACATAATTATGCAATATTATATACAAGACCAAAATTTAGGAATCGCATAAGATGAACCTTTCCAATATTTAATTAATCATAAATCGCAACACTTTGAAGTAGTTCACCTATGACTGTCCTCTGAATACTTTCAATGAAATTCACGGGCACTTTAACATTTGATACCTTTATTCAGCTTTATACACTTGTGGTCAAACTTTCATGTCCGAAGCTTGGCCTCTGAGCTTTCTGTTGACTATCATCTGAAGCCCACACTGTGTGTGGTCCTATCTGTGTCTTGGTTGGTGTCTCTCTTTGTCTCTCCTCTTGTATCTCCCTCGCTCCGCGTCTTTGTCTCTTCCTGTTCATATTTCCATTCTCCTTCGTCTAATCTGTTTCTTACCAGCTTTGTTTTTTATCTGTTTCAGTCACCTCTTTCCCTTTCTATCCCTTTCTCTTTCTCTCTCTTTCTCTCTCTCTCTCTCTCTTTCTCTCTTTCTCTCTTTCTCTCTCTCTCTCTCTCTCTCTCTCTCTCTCTCTCTCTCTCTCTCAGTGTCTCTCTTTCTATCTCTGCGTGTGCCCTTGTCTGTTAATGCTTTGTCGTTTCTGTATCAGACAGCGTTCGTGTATAATTAATGCAGCTGGTGGTGTCGCAATGTCTCGTCCATAGATGTCGTCGACCTGTCTAGGATGCATGAAGTGTTAGGTGCCGTCGAACAGGGCAAAACCTTCCACTAATTCCCTCTACATCGGCTTCGAAGATGTCGTGTAGTTCAGGTCGTTGTCAAACGACACATCCGTCTTGTTAACCTCGCGAGACGCAAGACACATTACCACCCACCCACTCCTCCGTTCTACTTTAATTATAAATGTATGTATACGGTATGTATGTCTGTACATGTATGCAGAGAATGCGTGGCATGCATGTGTGTACAACTGTACATATGAGAGAATGTAACTCAGATATAAGCGCATACATCGCGTATAACACATTTCTAGTAGTCCAAAAATATGCATGTCACTCTGAAATCTGGTTTTCTAAGAGACTTACTTCGGTGCGATTGAACACATGACTCAAAGTATAAAACGCACAGGTCCTGCGTATCATATGTCGAGTATACGGCTCTAAGGAGACGAAGACAGTAACTGTAGCGTAGTAAGAGTAGTGCATAAGCTGTAGCTCAGTAGTCCAACTACTGCAGTGACTGTGGTGTAATAAATGTGGTGTAATCTCACCTCTAGTGCAATACATGTAGTGAAGCAAAGGTCGCTTAGTAAGTATGCAACACCTTAAGTGGTTTGTAATGGTCTCCTAATCATGGCGTATATATTAATGAGTGACTTCTAAAAGCTTCTCGATGGCTACTCTGTCGCGTTGGTCTGGTATAAGAGAAGTCTGAAGAGCTGGCATCTGGTGCCCACTTCGAGTATCTCAAGCAGCGTTCGAGGATCTCAAGCTGCGTAGAGTTCATATTAACTTTCGACCAATTCAGTTGCAGCTCTATAGTGGAAGTAAAAGGGCAAGTGCATCATTATACTACCCCCAACAGAGTAACCTCCTCCGCCTGGTGGCCTCCATGTGAAATCCTGGGCACGTGATCATAAGGAACCAATAATATGCAAGGTCAGCTGAAGAGGCTAGTGACCCAACAACTAGATTCCTCGGTGCCCCCAAATTATTGTCTACTTCTAGGTGTTATCAAACCAAACATCCGTCAGGTTCTTCTGTCAGATTCCTCAGTCCCTCCGTTGCCTCCTCTGCTGGAAATGTCTAGAGCCGACACTCCCACTCAATAGGGAATTCTTAGCAGTGAGCTAAAACAGCATCATGGACTTTTAAAGAATAAAGAGAGGGAGCGAAAGAGAATGAGACTGCTTTTGAAACGGTTGCGTAATTGATCCATGCTTGTGTTGCTAACGGCCGCCAGAGAACAGTAATTAAAGTTATACTGAGGACGAGAGGCTCTTCTTCTCATCGCAGAGAGCAATGCATACGCAGTTTAAACGACGACTCCCTCTGAGCAATAATTAGACACAGTCAATGATACTTTAATGAACTTGGAATAAGTCATTACAACGCATGGCTCATAATTATATATACATAACATATGTATGACATATATATATATTTATATTTAGGCACAGGTTCTTGTATTAAACGATTTCCTATGAGCTATTATTAAGCGCAGTCAATGATACTTTAATGAACTTGTGATAAGCCATTACCATCACATATTTATAACGTGTGGCTCATCCATATAATTATCAAATATATAATTCTGGTTCTAATATGTATATAATATATTCATAGGCCTTTGTATAAATGTTTTAATACAGGTTACATACAAGATAGGCACAATGTCAATAAGGTTATGCATTTTGTATTTTGTTCTTTTCTTGGGTAGCCATGTGTAGCCTGTATATATGTGAAAAATATATGAAGTCAGAATATATCAAATGCAGTAATATATCTTTATTATTTATATATCTCTTTATATATATCTTTATTTATAAATTAGCCCTAGATGCATAAGTCATGGTTCATGTTGACATATAAAACAGTTTCGTACAAAATCTTAAAAGCGAAAGCAGTTGAAACACAAAGTATTTCGCATACAATATAAAAACAAAACGACGAATTAAACGTAAGCGCCAAACGTTGTAGCTTAAATATATCTCAGCTGAAGGTACAGGTTCAGGTTATATAGCGCCAGCGGGTGTACCAAGTTTCTCCTCACATGGCTCTTGCATGGTGCTCCATTGCTTTCTAACGAACCGGTTCAATGCCGGAAGTCTACGTTCAAACCTTCCTCCATCAGGTCATTATCGATACACGTCCGATTGGCTTTAGGCAGTTACAGCAGCAGCAGTAACCGTAGCATCGTTTAGACTACGTAACCTGATATTGACGACGTCTATAGTTTGCCGCCCTGTCGCTCGATTTCCTGCAGGTATTTAATCAGAGCAAAGTCCGCGGGGGAAGTGAACATAGAATGGAATGGCATCGATCACGTGACTCGATCTCTTCACATCTCATTCGCCAGTGATTAGCTTAGATACGTTATACATGTAGTTATGCGGACGATGATCACGATGTTTGCTTATAATTAAATCGCATTCAAGACTCATACTTAGGTCTACTCATTGAAACGTTACGTCTAACATAGGCGTAACTATCAACTATACACGCTGAACTACATAACAATTTTGTTACAGATTATATTTAATAAATAGACATATTTAGTAAATAAAAACAGATAGGGCCTATAATTAGTACAAAAACAGATATATTTTGCACAAAGCGGATATGCTTTTGTGCAAAATATATCTATTTTTGTACTAATTATAGGCCCTATTTGTTTTTATTTACTAAATATGTCTGCTTTGCACACAATATTTATGTTTAATATATATATATATATATATAATATATATATATATATATATATATATATATATTAAACACTAAACAGAGACAAAGTAAATTTAAATCATAATCATTATCTCCAAATTAATGAAGCGCCATACTCGATGAAGAATGTATCAGTCGACGCATGTACACATGATGAACAATGCCAGCAGTCCACTGACGCCGCTAGTGATCTCGGATCATTTAATAAAGCGCCATCTAAATACATTCTATGTTTTATAATGTGGAAAACTGTGATATACATATATGCATACTATCAAATAAAATCAAATAATTCATTTTATGGCCAACAGAACTTACCAAATATCAGTAATTCTATAGAGAATGATAACCCACGTTTTGATTGACAGCAGTCACAAGGGAAGACCCTGAAGGTATCAAAGTTACCGCTTGGTAGGTTCACGACATATATATATATATATATATACACTTGTAGATATACGACACATGCCTATATAATTATAGTTGGAGACATATATTCATATACATGATGATCATGAAACTATTTTGGAGACGATGAATTATTGAGGTTTCCCTTTTCGCAGAGCTTTTATCGTTATTCGATGTCCGACCAACAAAAGGCGCTAAATGAACGGGTTCGAACCGAATGAACACTGACAGTAAACACATAAATCAGGTATATATAGCTCATAAATCAGTTACCAATGCGTTCTATACAGTATATTAAGCTCTGATATATAAAATATGTGTATGCGTATATACGTGTATAGGCTATGAGTGCAAGTATGCGTGCGTAGGCTTACGTGTATAATTGTATATCATTATGCATCTGTTGAGCCATGACGAGCTATAATCGAGTTTCGATGCATATAGGTCTTCTGCCTCATATTTACTTTCACTGAGAGTTATGTGTGTTCGCGTGCGAGGCCCATCGACACACTCCTCACTCTTCACATGAAATGTAGCTGACAGCGAGCGGCCCATCTGTTTAATTCGCTCTAATATATGACCGCCAGCGTTCGTATACAGACTAGCAGAGGCTACGTGAATGCAATGCATCCTGTACCAGAGTGCCATTCATCTTCGATTGTACACGGCCGAGTATCCTTCTGCTTCTGAAAACAGCTCAGACCGTACACCCGACGGTTTTTATAGCGCTATTTAAGGCTAAGCTCGGGGCAGCAGGTCATTCGCGATGGCTGCGTCAAGTCTGAGGGAATGGAGGGGAATGAAACCGATCGCCGGAAAATACAAGTTCCGGATGTCGGTGAAAATTGACGAGATCCGGTTGTGGGAGAACGGAAGAAAAAGAGCGGTTTAAACCACTGTCTCAAACAAAGAACAGTTCTAAGTGTATGGCCTGCATAATGGTCTTCCAAAGGAACCTTCATTTGCTATGTGTTCCGTTTATACGAATGTGATTACGGTCGTGATAGGCCCATGGTAACTAAAACCATCAGAAACGGTTCTGGCCATGCGGGTCTAAACCGCCTCTTACATTCAAGTGGTGAGCAGAGCATCATTGTTTCAGTGAGAAAAGGCAACACTGTTTGGCTAACAGTCAAAAGAGGCGGTTTGTTCCATAGGCTACAGCCTGACCATATGGAGCGCATACAGGACCCATATTCTCATCTGCCTAGAACACGTAAATATAACCAGTATACATGGGAACCATCTGAGGCTAAGATGTTTTGATGTTTTGAAGTTCACGACGAAAGTTATTGATCTCTCTTGTACTCGAACGTTAATTGTTGTGACTATAGGTTGGGAGCGCTTCTGGCAAAATCTTTGAGTGGCGCTATATAAGTCCCAAGAATGAATAAAGGAATATTGAATGAAAGAACGAAAGAATGAATGAGTTGGTGTGCGAAAGGAGTCGTTTGACGATCATACTCGACTACAAATTCTAAATTTCACTTAAAATAACTGGATATTCTACACATGTTAGCAAAGGCCATAAGCAGTTGGTTACTCCCCGGCTGTTCTTCTGTACATCTCTCGTCCTCTCTCTCAATGTCTGTCTGTCTGTCTCTGTCTCTGTCTCTGTCTCTGTCTCTGTCTCTATCTATCTATCTATCTATCTATCTATCTATCTATCTATCTATCTATCTATCTATCTATCTATCTATCTATCTATCTATCTATCTATCTATCTATCTATCTATCTATCTATCTATCTATCTATCTATCTATCTATCTATCTATCTATCTATCTATCTATCTATCTATCTATCTATCGATCTATCGATCTATCTATCTATCTATCTATCTATCTATCTATCTATCGATCTATCTATCTGAAGGCCTCGGTCTGTACAGATCTGCCTCATCTCAGTTTCTTTCTCTGTCTGTCTCAGTTTCCTTTTCTGTCTGTCTGTCCATCACGCACTTCCTGTTCGTAGCGTGACCAGAATCCTCATAAACAATCCACGCGACGACACTTCTTGTCAAGTGCACATAAGTATCAGCCAAGGACAGCAGTGGTCTAGTTTCTAAGCGCACGACGAACCTTGGCCTACGTGCGATTTTGCACTATAGCAAGTCCAGACCTCATAAGAGCTTTCTATGCAAAGAGCCTTTAAAAAGAATGGTGTAGATTAGAAAAGTTATGGGCTAAGTTTTTGGGCTACTTTTTTGATTAACTGCAGGCATAGATATTGGTGGTGCCTACACAGACGACTCATTGGGTCGGACTGGGGTTCCGTATCTATCTATCCGTGTTTCGCGGTATAGTAGCGGCCCAAATAACCGGATTTAACAGCTGCAGGAGTAAAGATAAGCCGAGACATTGTTGACGGCTGGTTTCTTTAAGAGCCGCCTACTTGTCGGCGTAGTGTTTGAAGCCACTTAAATGCAACTCTGTCTGCACTCTTAGCGCTGAGTCTGTGTGAGTTGTACACCGCGAAACAAGAATCAACTATTCACGGAAACATCTCCAAAGATATGCTGTATTGCGACACCAAGTTCTGATTGAGTTCTCGCTGTTCCCTATCTTCATGCAGTATTATTTAAAAACGCGTCTACGTGTCTGTATTTATGGGAGGTTACGAGTTCAAGCTCCCGCAATAAAGACATTATTAAACTGCTATAAAAAACGTTAATGTAGAAAAAATCAATTTTTCACTGAAAGCAAAAAACCTCACGAAATGGTAACACTGTTTATGATGCTCGTATACGTGCATTGATGGGTGAGTGTATCGGTAAGAGGGTGGGTTAGGTCGGTGGGTGTGTATGTTGGTGACTGGGTTTGGGCGAGTGGATGAACCGGTGCGTCAGCGAGCAACGTGCCCCTCTTGTAGAAATTCAGCTCATTCCTAATATGTCACCATCTCCGGGTTTTGATGCTCTGTGTAATGACGGTTTTGATCTGCAGCGCATTGATATACAAATACATTAACACACACACACAATCACACACACACAATCACAAACACACATACATACACACGCAGACACACTTACACACGCATATATATATTATATACAATATATATATATATATTCTAGTACATATTATAGTCGATTCATGTTATCATTGCGAAGCGTATCTTATGCATACATGTAATATACATAGGATTCGTCTTCTTTTATTTGAATTTATTTCCTTATTTTGCTTTGGACTGCAGCGTGTTTACGTCATTATTTATCCATTTGATTTGTTTTTCCCATTGCTAATTAGTCGAACAGCGTAGCTGGATGTCTGCCACACACACACACACACACACACACACACACACACACACACACGCACACAGATCGCACAGGTGTGTGTGTTTCCATGGCTAACGTCGATTTAGTCTGATGAATGTTGACGTCATCTGCTACAGGTAACATCCTCGTCTGCATTGCGGTCGGAGTCGACAGGAAGCTTCAACATGTCACCAATTACTTCCTCGTGTCACTGGCTGTGGCCGATCTACTCGTCTCTCTTATCGTCATGCCCTGTTGCACCATCCAGGAACTCATGGGTCGGTTGCTCTGCGTTGATAGATACCCTCACTCATTCACTCATTCGCTCTCTCACGTGCTCACTCAATCACTCAATCTCTTGCTCATTCGCTCAGTCACTCACTCGCACTCTCGCGTGCTCAGTAATGCTCTTGCTCGTACACTCACTCACTCTCGCTCACTCACTCACTTGCTCTTTCACTTGCATATTTATCACTCTTTCATGTGCTTACTCGCCTTCTTGTTCTTACTTTCACTGACTCACTCTCTTGCTCCTTCATTCACTCACTCGCTCACTTACTCTCCCAAACAATACATATATACACATACATAAATATTATATATATAATATATATATACAAACACTAGAACGTACTGTGTGGCACGTGTTTTATGATTTATGGTAAGGTAAGTGAAAGTGTAAGGTAAGGAAAGGTAGCATCAGAATCAGTTTCTCTCAAGTGTTAATCATGGTCAGTTCTAGTGTCCGATGATGTATGTGTGTATTGTATGTATTGTATGTATGTATTTTATGCACGTATGTATGTATGTATATATGTATGTATGTATGTATTTTATGCATGTATGTATGTATGTATATATGTATGTATGTATATATGTATGTATGTATGTATGTATGTATGTATGTATGTATGTATGTATGTATGTATGTATGTATATGTGTATGTATGTATGTACCAGCTGGGGTTGAGACAGGTTTTTGGCACCAACCCCTCTACTGTGTGTCCCAGGCGTTCCGAACGGCGAAGGTTTCTAGTCAAAAGCTGCAAAAGTGTACAAATGCATAAACGGACAGACATACTGTATACGTGCCACCTGTACGATATTTCCAAAACAGTCCATTCATTCTTGACGATGTAAAAGAAGAAGAGATGTGGCAGACAAATATCATGTGTACATGTCGACAAATGTCCAGCAGGTGTTTCGTGGACACGCTTCTGGCGACTGAGAAGGAAACTTTCCTTAGGGGGTCCTTATACAGGTTTTTGGCCCTGGAGAGCAGGAAGAGGGCGGCCGCGGATTCACCAACCCCTCTACTGGGTATGTAAGGTGTTCCCCGAGCCAAAGGCGAAGGTTTCGAGACTGTGCAAATGCATAGCAGGGACAGACACACAGAATCTTGTCTTTGTATATAGAGATGTGTGTGTCCATGTATGTATGTATGTATGTACGTATGTATGTATGTATTTACATGTGTGTATGAATGTATTTACATGTATGTATGAATGTATGAGTGTATGCATATGGGGCCTATGTATGTGTGCTTATAAATCAATCAATCAAGATCTATAAAATCCTATGCTTCGTGAAAAAAATCAATTTTCAGCAGTTGCTGAAAATGAGAACAGATGCCGTATATCGGCGGAAAGCCCGTTCCTGATTGTCGGACCAAGCACAGAGAAGGAAGTGCTCTGCATTGTCGAGAGGGTGCGAATGCGACAGCCGAGTCAGAGCGAACAGAGTAGCGTAATGCACGGACGCCAGTGCAAGAGGAAGGAGGACGTAGTGTCCACAGTCGTGCCTGATATGTGGAGTTGCGTTGTGGGAATGGAAGCCAGTGCAACGCCCTCCGCGTGTACAAGAATTCGTGATCGGTCTTGGTTCGTTCGTCGAAGAGTGACACAGCCGCACGGTAGTAGTTATATTAGTTGCTACCTAGTGCATTTAATCTATATACACCTATAATCACATCAAATCAACCAATAATTTGGTTATAGTCACCTCGTACTACCTAGAATCAGAGAATATAGTGGACATAATGAGTGTTAGTAATCTGAGGGTAACGAGCGATATCATCGGAGCATCCTATAGCAACGGAAATAGAGATAACATTATCTATTCCTTCTTCCCGAATGTAGGGCCTGGCTATAAGATAATTGAAACTCCGAGAAATTTGATCTATCTTCCAATCACCCTATCCACGATTTCGACAATGGAAACGACTCTCACCGATCAGAATGGTAAGCTAATTAATCTGCGAGGTGAGGAATTATCGATACGGTTTCATATTAGAGAAGCTTAAAAGTTTTTGTAGTTTTATATAAAATGAGTCGATATACGAACGTCAAAGTCAATATTTCAGAAGGACAAAAAGATAAAATTAAAAGATCGCTACAAACAGGAACAGGTGTTAGTATTGGATTAAAGCACAGCGATTTAAACGGAGAACATGTGTTAGCTCTTACCCAAGCACAGATCAATGAATTAACCAAAGCGTATCAGGATGGGAAAGGCGTGACTATAAAAATGAGTAAAACGCAATTGATACATAATGCTAAAGTCGAAGGAGGCTTTATCGGCGCCATTTTACCGTTTCTAGCTATCGAGCGTATTACCGAGCTTAGCAACGGGTGCATTAACTGGAATAGGTGCAGCGGCTGGTTCTAAAGTCATTGATAAAGTCACCGGAACGGGTGGGGCTATATATCTCAATACTCGGGGTAAAAGCTTCAAGATAGTGCAACAGGGGGAGGGCTTATATATGAAGCCATACCAAGGATCTGGATTAAACGGCGCGGGAGAACTATAACCAAATTATTGGTTGATTTGATGTGATTATAGGTGTATATAGATTAAATGCACTAGGTAGCAACTAACATAACTACTCACGGTGATACCATTCCAACATCTTAATCGGAACCCGCTGGAGAACAGCCAGAATGAAGGTGTAATAGTCAAGACGGCTCAATACAAACGCTGAACGTAGCAGACCGACCGCAGCTTGGAAAGTTAATGATATATGTTCCCTGGGCATTTTCCCGCACATATACCTACACTAGGACAAATTTCCCTATTGAAAAGCGATGTGATTTCCTTAATATGATCAACTTTGCTTCAGCTGATCAGGTTCGAAGCGTGATGAAGACCTGGAGGCTATACTACATTTTAATGTGCATGTAGACCTACCCCTAATAATTTCACCGAACATATCCTGTATTTTGGTGTATTTAATTATTTTTAATTATATTAATATAACTGTCATCAGTCCAATTTCTATTTGCTTACAGAATTATTTTTCGTAAGTCAAACTTCTATTTATGCACAGAACTATTTTCATCACCCCAGCTTAATATAGGCCCTATTTAGGCCTAGAATTATTTTCCTCGATCCAAATTTCATTCACGCAAAGAATTATTATCATCAATCCAACTTCCATTTACGTAGCCAGATAAGAGCGTCCTGTATTCGCGAGTATTTTGTGCGCTTTGGCGAAACTAATTACGTGAGCGAAAGCGCCAATGAAAGTTAAAAGTATTAGAAGCAATTAATATATATATGCTTCATTTGGGCGTTGAACGAATAGTCGTGCCTTAGTCTTGGTCCACAAGCATAATTGGCTATTTGCTATTTGGTCAATAACACTCTGAGTTATGATGCCAATTATTCCGGTGAATTACCCGCTGACCATTAACCCCTTATAATGAAACCTCTGCGCAAATATTATGTAAACAAGGACCCCAAGAAAAATAATGTCCTCCAGTTTAAAGAATCGGTCAGTAAGCTCACAAATTCATAGGCCTACACAGACCTACATATACAGTAGCCTGTGTATATAGACATAATATGTATTTATATTGAATTAGACAGTGTACCCGAGTTAATTTTATAGGATACTGTACATATATATATATATTATATATAAATATATATATCTATATATATAATATATATAACATTTCTGATTACAGATCAAAGGCATTATAGGCCGACCACTGAAATTGCTCATAAAGTCTGAATAAACATTTCTCGACCACGGTGTACTAATAACAGGTGTAAATAGAAAGTATTAACCATGAACAGACTCATTGAGGTAGTCGATATTGTCGAGCGATTCCCAAATATTCATTCATCTAAAATGAATGTAGGCCCCTATTCGATTTCACGACAGCGGTTCAACGAGATTTAATTGCAACAAATAATTAATTGTCGTAGGCTTATTGCGTCTACGTCGACTGTGACCACTCTGTAGGTAATTACATTTCTCAATAAAGTCTTTTCTGATTAATTTTGAGCGATGTAATAACCATTTCTGCTAAACTGGAAACATTGGATGTATAGTCTGTGTGAACTAAAGAACAGAAATCAGATAATTTCAAATAATAGCAAGCATCAGTTGCTAGCTTGCTATGATTATGGTATATAGGCTTATTCCCTGCACAAAGTATATTTTATTAGCATTTAGGCCTAATCAACAAAAGAAATGTATTGAATTGATTACATCGTGCTTCTATAGCGAGGCTAAGCATCAGCTGCTGTTTTCGGCATTAGACACTTGTACTAATGTAGGCCTATACGTGTATGGTTTTGTTTCTATAGAGCAGTGTTTCCCAAACTGTGTTCCGCGGAATCCTAGGTTTCCGTGAGGTGAAGACAGGAGTCCCGCGGAAGACTTTTGTTTTGAACAAATGAGAGCTCTTTGCTAAACATTCTTGTATAATTCTATACGAAAGACAATTCATATGTAATTGTCATCGATATTTGAATTATTATTAATCTAATCTAGGCCTAAACCTACAATTGTCTGCATTCTCAAGCGTTTGTACCTAGGCCAAGCCTAAGCCTATAATTGTCTGCATTCACAACAGCTTGTACCGACAACAGAATATGTTTAGTTTTGGACGAGGGTTCCACCAAATAAATTTGATATCAAAAGGGTTCCACGACCAATAAAGATTGGGAAACACTGCTATAGTGTATGTGTGAGCATTGAGCGTGCATGTATGTTTGTGTTATGAGTAGGCCTACATGTCAAGACAATGTGTACACACTAAACGCTTGCCTACAACAACACTGAGGTCGCAATACGACCGTCATGATGCCTGCAAGCTTCTGGTGTCCCTAGCCTTGGGCAGTATCGATGGGAACTGTACGCTACCGATTCCTCTAACTAAATGCTTATTGTGTCCCTTTTATTTTCTGGAGCTACTCACATTCCATCTCATGCCGCAATTTCCTCGTTTGGCTGTAGGCCGACTATTTGATCTGATTTGCCTGTCTCACCGATACGAACTTTACGCGGCCAAGGATAGAACTTATGCTGCTGTCGACACACATTTCTCGAATAATTTGCATTGCAACATGTCACTTGAGCTTCACTACCTTTTTGGCTCTTTCCCGTAAGCGTTTGAAATAAGAGCACAGCGCCTTTGGCGGCGCAACAGACTTTTCATGGACGCCTCCGCTGCCAATCAAAATTCACCAGGGTGCGTCGAAGATACTCTGAAGTCGGCGCTGAGCTCTGGTTGAAAGTCACTGTTTTTGATAAGGGTTCTGTGTTTTGAGGTCGGGATCGCCTCTGGTGAGTTTTAAGCAAAGTGGAGCAACGGAAGTTAACGATTACATTTACAACAGTTACTGCAGTCTAAAGATATGCTGATGAAGTTGGTTAAAAGAAATAAGAAAAGTCAGTCTGCCTAACACACGCACAGTCTTACACACACGTATATATATACAATGTACATATATCATATATATGTACTCAATGCATATATATATATATATGCCTATATTCATGCAGATACAAACTCACAAGCTTTTAATATAGTATGTTTTGCACGGCAGAACTATCACTGGAGATAAGTCAGTCTTGGAATTTGAGAAAGGCTTGTGAGATTGCGCCGTCTTGCGTTCATATATGTAAGAATGTTGATGTGCCGGAAGGAAGTTTCGTTGTTCTAGAATAGCAGACTCGACCTATAATATAAGTCTACACACGCCATTAAACGGTCATTCAATTCCTTACTCGCCTGATAGTCTTCAGTTAGGTTTCCGTTTCCTCTGATCTCGACCCTGCACGCAATCTCTCAAACCCCCTTCCAATTCCATTTCCAGCAAATGTAAAACACCCACCCATAGTGTATGGGTCTACCCTATAGAAATACGTTTATACCGCCTGTTAGGGGCGAAGGCAGTAAATATACTTAACGTTTGATACCTCTGATAAATAGCAAAGTGGTAGTAAACTAGACACGACTGTGGATGTCTCTGTGCGTTAGGGCACGCGTCGCTTGTGAGTTGATTCTATTTGCCATTTCTCACCACCCCATAACGATCGATATTAGGCCCGTAGTATAACTACTATTGCATCGTTATAAGATAAGCGAGGCAAACAATTCCCTCTTACAAGGTCAGTAAATTTCTCATAAAGATTTCATGACGTCATTATCTTCAAGACCGAATTGCACAATTTCACGAGTTTTTGTTAACTTTCTAAGCGTCAGAGAGACCATATAAAAAATGCCTTAGGAGCTTAATTGGTTTGGGGTCAGTATTGGTGAAAGATCAGAATCCAGAGGTTCAGGCCAAAAGAGATATCGCGTTCAGGACATCTGAGAGTATCTTTGTGTCTGATTCTGATTCTGTAAACATCATCATAATTTTTACAGGATAATAGGCCTACATATTATTAATATGGCGCTCGTATCCGCTAACGCACGCGTGAAGTTCTTAAGTCTGCGTCAAGGGCATAAAATTATACTGCATGTACAACTATTATTGACTGACGACAGAACATATCCCAGCTGTCTCTTATTATTTCTATACCTACACCCAGGAGTGCCCACACCCAGGAATGCCCACACCCAGGAGTGCCCACACCCAGGAGTGTCCACACCCAGGAGTGCCCACACCCAGGAGTGCCCACACCCAGGAGTGCCCACACCCAGGAGTGGCGACAGAAATTCCTGGCCCCTATAAGCAGAGCAGTCGCAGGCCTCTAAACAATCTCTAAAAAGCAACATTCTTGATTTCGCTGCAGCAAACTCATTTTAGTCGTTTATAATAAATCGCTGGGTTCCTCTGCTTTCCGCTGGGCATGCTTACTTTCTCTCCCTCTTTGTGGTTAAATTCCTGTATACGACCGCGTCTTTAGTTATATCCAATGGTCACATTCAGCCGGATCCCGTCTGATCAGAGATCCGGAACCTCGGTTATGAGATCCACCACCTCATCCGCTACATAACAGATGAGATTCGCCACAAAAATACTTGTTTTTAATAAATCAACCATTCACACCTAGTTTCACACATTTGTGCTTACCTGATTAGCAAGCAGCGATTATATCGGCTTTAAATTCCCGTAGCCTGACTTACATGTAGGCTCAAGTTTAACATTTTGAATTTATGGCGATCTGACAACACTGGACGAGAAATTTAACCACTGGATATGTCTATGTGTCTGTCTATGCGTCAGGATGTGTGTGTATGTGTTTGTGTGTGTGTGTGTGTGTGTGTGTGTGTGTGTGTGTGTGTGTGCCAATAACATCCGTCCAGTCGACTGTATCTGTCCCTTGTAGGGTATTGGCCGCTGGGGTTCGAGGTATGTGGCTTCTGGCAGGTCTGTGACGTCACCCTGTGCACGTCATCGATTATGCACCTGTGTACGATATCGATCGATCGATTTCTCGGCATTCGTAACCCGATGGTGAACCGCAATCGATCTGCAGCGGTCGTTGGGGTCAAGATCGGTGTCGTCTGGATGATCTCGTTCCTGATCGCCAGCCCCCTTGTCTTCGTCGCCCTCTTCCGCCCAGACGAGATCATGGAACCAAGGGTGAGGCACTGCGCCATCATGAACGGGCAGTTCCTAATCTACGGGTCGCTGACGGCCTTCTTTGTTCCGCTGGTCATCATGCTGGTCACCTACTCACTGTCCATGCGGCTTCTGACCAGGCAGGCCAGGATGCTGTCCGACGGACAGTACTCTCTGCGACGCCTCAGAAGGGGCGCGGCTTCATCCGACGCTGGGGTAGACACCCAGGGACCAGACCCTGACGAGTCTGGCCTCATCATGGGAGCGATTGCGCGGGATATCTCTGGAGATGAACGGGACGAGTCGATTAACCTGGCGCTAGACTGTAGTGCAAGTCCACACGTCGAGTCTTGTTGTGGTATGAACAGAGGCCTCGTAGCAATCTCCAACGAGAGACTCAAAACAAACGACGAGACTGCGATTGACTTCGATGGCCTGCCAGCCACTACCTCCGTCAGTTCCCGGGGTGGCTTCCCAAAGAGAGCAGGCCGCTACCTCCCGATCAATAACTCGGAGACGAACCTTGTCGTGCCCCGAACCAGAATGCGGTCTTCCATTTTGCGATTCCCTGAATCGGTTGGATTAAGGGCGGACGTGGAAGAGATCGGTGCCGAGGATGTCTACGGCGAGACGCAGGACCCGAGTTCCTCTCGAACGTTCCACGGTCTAAAGGGGACGACGAAGCAGAGCGGAACCGCACCCGAAACACTAAGGCTCTACGACGGGCCAAAGACGGAGACCTGCGTCAGAAGAGTATCCACTAGCAGCGTTGAGAACATGCTTTGCTTCCGCCGTTTTCGGAATCGTGTCGTCGAGCGTTCCCTCGAAGCTCTGACGAGACGGCTCCATAAGAGGCCTCAGCCAACTCAGCCACCAGAATCACATCCCACCAACAGCTGGAAGGTCCCCTGTAGCCACAGCCCAACGCCTCAGTCGATGCCGGGCGAAGTTCCCCCAGCGACAACCGACGCCCCATCGATAAACACCGCTAACCATCGCTTCCGGTCCCTCGTGAAGAAACACAGCGCCACCCTGCGTGTGGCCGGGATATTAATCGCCAAACGAGAGCGACAGAAGCGGGCGGCTCTTCACTCCGTGCGCAACGAACGTAAGGCCATCCGGGTCCTTGGCGCCATGTTCGTCATCTTTTTCGTCTGCTGGGCGCCATTCTTCTGCGTAAATCTAACGATGGGCGTCTGCGAAGGGTGTCACCACACGGGGTCGCTGCTCTTCAGGGCCTTCCTCTGGCTAGGATACGTCTCCAGTACACTCAACCCCATCGTGTACACTGTCTTCAACAGATCCTTCCGGAAGACGTTCATCGATATACTACTGCTGCTGCCACGTAGGCATTGCTGCAAGCGCTGAATGCGTCGTTGTAGACCGGCGTACACGTAGGCCCCCTAAGTAGGGTACGCATGAACGTACGCTTACTTTCGCATGGGCTACATCAAGACTGTGTAGACTACGTATGTAGCGTGTACAGCAGATGATGGGAACTTATCAATTATGTTCATTCTGGGCACTTAAAGCACGCCCCTACAAGAAGCCAACGCAGAAGCACCCAACAGCCCAGCTGCGGTTGAAGAAAAGACTTGAGTGATTTATAAAACCCGGTTTGATTTGTCTGAGCCTCTGAGGTAACAAGTGCAGCTTCGAGAAGGTCGTTCCAGATGGACGGGCCTGCTACCGCGAAAACTCTGTGTTGCCTGACAGACAAGCAATGGCGTGGAACAAGGAGTTCCCTCTTGTCGCGGACCGAAGAGCTTGACGCGCTACAACGTAGGCGGCAGAGATAACACAGGCAAGATGGAGCACAGCGAAGAATGCAGCGTGAAACCAGAACAGCAATGCATACAATATGAGATCCGTTGGGTCACAGGGGTAACGAGTTCAACAAATCAGGCGAATTTGGAGGTCACCCAATGAGCTGAACCCACCCAATCTTGTCTCCAAGGGTAGCTAACAATGTTCAAGCAACGCCAATGCTGGCCATTGGAGTGGCAAGGTTTGGCGGCAAACGCGCTGGTAATACAGAACTGATAACATTTAAGCCATTTTCTCATTTTGAAAGGGTCGCCCTGAAAAACTACGCCTGATGTCGCCAAGAAGCTCTCCTGGAAGACACTGATCAACATCAGTCAATTAATTCTACTTGTAACATAGGCGTAGGCATGCAGAAGAACCACTAGAGCTTCGTGAGAAAGAAAGTGAGAAACACTGGCGAAGATGATAAGAGCGTCGAGACAATAAGTTCACATGTTATTTGATTTGAAGGCCACTGAAACCTTGAACCCCGTTTCCAAAGTGGTGCTGCTTCTGTTGCCAAAGAGATGCGTTGAATTTCTTTTGTCTATTTCTTTATAAACGGAACATCTGCATGTTCGACCCTCGCACTTCTTCCATGGGGAATTCCAGACTTAGAACTGGCTCTGATACTATCCAGAATCCGAGGCGGCGTTGTCTCCCACGTTAGCCAGCTTTTTTCAGGGTTCCTGCTAATTAAGCCATTCCACCTTGTATATTTCCCTACGTAGTACTTCAGCGAAAGCCCTCACCACTGATGGCACAGCCTCAGCAGACACTCTCCTACCCCACTGTTTCACCCCCTCACGATGCTGAGGAGTGGGCAGGACTTTGGTGGGGTTTCGGTATATGCATGTATATATGTAAATGATTATCTATTAATGAACATAACACAGCATCTATCGAGAGTCTTACAAAACTCAGCCTGCATGACTATTTAATTAATTTAATTTATCAAAGCAAGTATGGTTAGACGTTTCGACATACCGGTACATAATGTGCATTTATTATAAAACATCAAGACCAAATGGCCACCATTTGGACAGACAATAACATTGTTCAGAATGAGAGTTAATACTCTTAGGCGGCAGATACTTTGCTTGCATATTCCGTTTAAAAAGAGTGGTGGCTCGCAAAAAACATTACTTACTCTTATTCATTTGTTGGAACTTCTACCTTCTTTATCTGCCGAACGTGAAAGTGGATTTAGTCAAACGAATTCTGTCAGAGTTGTGGGAGTATCAGGACTCTGGTCAGTTCAGTGAATGATCTCTGTTCAGTATTCACGATTGGCATCAATGGTTTGCAGCAAGAAACGCTGAAAATTTTTATTTCTTGGCAACAGTCTGCAGGCCTGGTGCTTTAAACAAAACAACTAGACTACCAAAGAAAAAAGAAGTTATAAAACATAGTTCAGAATTATTTTTGTAAAGAGTTCTGTGCATTATGATTTGTGTTATTTTTGCCCACACCTATATAAACATGTGATCATTGAAAGTCTTGTTTATGTAAATAAATTTAAAGAAATCTTAAGAGTCAACAGTTGTTCATGTGCAACATAGCACTTGTACGAAGATTAGATTTATGCGTTTGTGTATGTTGGTATCTGTAAAATATTTGACCAGTTATATTTTGATGAATAAAAGACTTTATAATGTGTAAATCTCCTAAATTTATCAGTGGCTCAAAATTCCAGCTGTTTAGTATACCCTCCATTTGTTTCAGTGCCAGATCAGAATGTTGTATAACTTTGTATAGCACTACTGAAATGTTCACTCCTACAATATGCATCAAATATTCATCACAGTATGTCAGTGTGAAGCTCGCACCTATGCCATAGGGTAGAGGAATGGATGTAGAACAGCCACTTTCTGAAGTCACCATTTCTATTTTATCCGCCTAAATTTATCAGTGGCTCAAAATTCCAGCTGTTTAGTATACCCTCCATTTGTTTCAGTGCCAGATCAGAATGTTGTATAACTTTGTATAGCACTACTGAAATGTTCACTCCTACAATATGCATCAAATATTCATCACAGTATGTCAGTGTGAAGCTCGCACCTATGCCATAGGGTAGAGGAATGGATGTAGAACAGCCACTTTCTGAAGTCACCATTTCTATTTTATCCGCCCTTATGTTACAATGTTCTAATTTTTTGGAGATAGTGTGCATAAGAAATTTTGTGTGTAGCGTTTTATAAATGGTTCACACTTTTGAGTGCAGGTCCGAGCTGAATGCTATGAAATTAAGACCGTACGTAATCTAAAAGTCTATGGTGATACGTTCTGATTACCAAAGAAAAGACCCTTATCTAAAATGCGTCTTAGAGCAGATGATAAATTGTACGTCATTGTAATCAACCTTCAGTTTACTTGCAATTTTCTATATTGTTCTTTCAGGAACAATTGCTTTTGCGCACACACTAAATTCTTGTGTGCGCAAGCCCCACGGTCCGTATGTGCACGCACACATGCGCAGCTTAGAGGGAACACTGGTTACAAATTACTTAGGTGGCCTTACCTAGCGGGACTATTGTCCTTTCTGGATACCCTGTTGTTGCTGATTGATGACTAATTGTTATCTCATTTTGCTTTCAATGGCTGTAATAAAATGAACTGAATTGATTCACCTTCAACCCAAAGTTTCAGAGTTCTTTCCCTAGGGGTTAGACAGAATTGATCCACTTTAGCCTCATTCTACACATTGTTTGAATTGAATGTCATCACCGTTCCCATGCCATTTGCAGACATTTATACTCAAGCAGTGCACTAAGGTGTTATTTATTTCACCATGCTCATCTTGCAGAACTAACTATATTATGGAGTAGGGTCAATTTGATACTACAGTTTGATCAAAGGGGCTGTAATTACTAATTAGATCCTAAACAGTACAGACTTTTTGCTGTCTCCCTTAATAATTGAACACCCCAAGTTTAGATGCCGGTGTACATAGGGCATAGCCCCAACCCCACCTGCCTTTTGTGACACCTTCCTCCCCTTGTAAGCATCCTCAACAAATGATACTTTTAGCAATAATTAAAGCAGTTCTCGAACTCCAACCATTCTGACTAGTGAAAATAAATAAAATCTTCTCAACTTCATGACTTAGCAGTAGATAGGGAATTGATGTCAAGAGGCAAAAACAGTAAGTGACAGTCAATGTGACAGTGTTAGCTTTCATGCATGTACAGTCTGTATACTGTACATACCTTACTTGCATTTACAGAGCAACAAAGTGGTGGCAAACGCGCATGTCTGCCCAACACCACAATTTTCAAAACAGTTCAAAGTGATGAAAAATAGAAGTGAAATTAAACTCCTTGGATAAAACTGTTGCACAACAGTGGTTTTTCTGCTGTATTCTGCAACAATACATGAGAACTGTTAGATAGAACAAACAAGTTCAACTGTCATTATTATCATTGTTAATCAGCTTCTAATGTTTCATCAGCAGCTGTTAGCGTGTGTTGATAGGAATTGGCCAAAATGGCCATAAGAGACCCGGTCACTAATCTCATCTCCATTTCAGCCTTAAGCGTTGTGTCTACAACGGTTCGGAGTTTCTCCAATTCAAATGTTGCCGATGCCATAAAAGGCATTTTCTCACCGTAAAGATCTGAAAAAGAAGAAAAATGATTTCTTAAACAACATTCTGGCAGCGATGGGTACAAATAAATTATCTCCATTGCCATCGGTGATGTTCAATGCTTCCCTTAGTGTTAGTCCAAGTGATGTTAGGTTCTCGTTTATATTATCTACCCAGCATAGTCTTAGTCTGCATTTGTTTCCTTTTCCTTTGCACCTTTGTATATAAATATATATATATATATATATATATATATATATATATATAATATATATATATATATAATATATATATATATCCTTGAATGTATTGCATTGTGTGGGATTTGATCAACTGGCATTTTCTCTACCAGAGTTGCTTGACTTACAGTTGTTAGCTTACAGTTGACTAACTACATGTTGAACTAGACGCTTTGGTTGATAACAATAGACAAATGGCATTCACTGCACTGGTTTGGCACTGGTGAATAATCTGGTCTCCCTGTTGTGGCTTTTAAGGGTACTGAAGAAACTCTAGAAGATTACATTACAGAGTTACATTACTGCTTGTGAACATTCTTACAACTTTATTCATTTGTAATTAATAAATATTTACTCTAAAATAGATGCTTCATCATTCTGTAATATGCCATTGCCTCTTAACATGATCTGAAATTTTGAAACTAACAAGCCATACATACCTCAATTTTCCACACAATGTTTAACGATGCTATTTTGACAGAAACCAAATCCAAAGATCAGTTTCTACTTACCGAGCAATATGTAAATCATTTCGGACACTACTTGTTTAAATTCTCGAACACAGTAATTCCTGCAAGATGAACACAGAGCTTGGCAATAGCTTCTTTGCACAAGACAACTTTCATATATAGAGGTGCCTCATCTTACCAACAGTCTTACCAACTATGCCACTGTTTGAAACCTGACAGTGCCAGACCCAAGCCTGAATAAAGGAGGAAGGCAACACTAATGATCTTTGTGACAGTGTCGTTAAACTGCAACTACTGTCTACAGTCTTACCATTGCAAATATGATTATCTACTTAACACTTTGACTGCTGACACATTTATTAGCCAGGTGCGGTAGATACAGGCCTATAAGCCTAAAATTTATAAATTTTTTATTTCATGTATTTCTTCATTCTTTTGGCTGAAAAATAAAAAATAACTTCCTTTTGTGCGTTTGCGTAAATGCCATGCCGTAGGATTCTGAGTTTGAAACTGTTTGAAGCATTGTTTTGGACAGAGAGTAGGCTCTACAGAGGCAAGTGTTGCAGAAAATACAGGTTTCGTTGCATCTTCGAGGCTTGGTATAAACCACACGCTTCTTGCAATGTCCTGCTTTGGTTGCAGTTGATAGGATAACATATGATTCATGAGAAGAGCACAAAATATCTCCTCATGAACAGTAAACAGTTCAAGGAAAGACTAGGCCACAGCCTATAGCAAACTCTTGTTAGTATGCCACACAACCTAGCAACTGCCATTTCTACAGACGTTGTGCAAAATAAATTTCAGATTTTCACAGATCCTTCCAACTATCCTGACAAATGCCCATTCTTTTTCAAATACTATGTTCTATTTATCATGTTTACCGCACGACACGACGTATGAAATAATTCTTACATTGTGCCGCACGGCGAAAAACTAAGATGGCCGACGTCAACAAAGACACATCATTGATTCTGTTTGCAGTCACTCTGACAGTGCCAAAAATAGTCTAGAATAATCTTACATGCAGTCAGTACATAGCAGCACATGTCCACTATCATTTATACGCAATAGGAAATATTACTGCTACGTTGAATGACCTCTGAGTGGCAGTTACTTTTGGGACGTGTATACACGTCCCTAGCGTCCCAGCAAACCAAATTTGCGATCAACGTGTTAATGCACACAAAGAAGATTAATTTAAAGGGTTAGAGATTAATTAGACTTACACAATAACACTACTTTGCATAATTTAGAGCTGGAAACATTCTATAATCTACGGTCTCATTTTTATTTTACCCTTGTTTACTAATAAAACACATCCTTGGATGAAAATGAAAATGAGCAAAAACTATTTATGTCAACATCAAATGGAAAAAACTTGACAGACTGAACATCAATAAACAATTTAAAATTAGTAGAAGAAGAACAGACTCTGTAGCCATTATGAGAGACAGCCATGGGTATAAAGTGTTAGCAACTTCATTTTCTTAGCCTCTGAATATGTGGGTGGCCAGTCCTCTCCCTTGCAATCTCATCTAACCACCAACAGGACATGTTCATGAACATTCCGTAAAAATGAGCAATTCCCTACATTTCCTAAAAAATTTCTGCATGGAAATTTTTTCCACAGCGTTAGTCATCATAGAGCTGATCTTGCTGGGAGGTGCTCATGGACTGAAAAATCACAAATCTCTGTTCAATCGCTCGACTAACAGTCCAGAGAGCTAACCACTAAACTGTCAAGAACAATAAGTAGAAGTATGACCAAAATGATAATAAAACCAGTCACTTAAAACGTCTGATGCATTATGAAGTTTCTCAAGAGTTTTAGCGTCACCTAGCATTAGCTTCTGCACTTCAGCAGCAGTCAAAAGCATTCTCTTAAGGTACTATATGGATCATGCCGCAGTTTAAAATGGTCTGATACTTGCTTGGTAAGGAATTTGAATATGTCGGCCACGGCAGCATCGTCTCGACCTGCCAATGCCGAACGCATTCTGTTTCTCTGTATCAGGTTCTTTAGAACGGCAAACGTCGTTTCGGGAGACTTTCTTCGAGTTCGAATCTGAGAAAACAAATTGTGGATTTATCTTCATTGTCTTCTTAGTGAACATTAATTGTAATATGCCATATGAAGATTTGCAATAGCATAAATAGGCTACAATAGATATAACATTTCGTGAACTCTTTTTACAAACTTCTCAGAAGTTGAATGCATGTAGTAGGTAAACAGACGCAGTCAAGGTTCAAATCATTAACAAAACAAAGTTAAATCATAAATTTTAATGAAATTTTTTACATCAATTGTTTGAATGCAGGCGATTGAATTTCTGCTCAAGCATTCGTCATATAAAAAACAACAATAAGAATAAATCCTCAAACCCAAATGTCATAATAATATAATAAGGCATTAATGGAAACCAATGACCTACAAAATTCGTTAAAGAAATTACAAATAACATGTGTGAACTGAATAGCATCTGCCACTGAGTTACTTACACTCATTGCTGCATCAAAGGCTTTGGCATGTTCAAATTTCTTTAAATACTTATCATAATCCGTCAAAATAGGTTTCTTAATGTGTTTACAGAATCGATCGTCCTACAAGAACACCACAAGAAAAGATATATGCATAAAGTATGAGCATTCTTTTTAAAATATGTAACTATTGCCTTAACATAACATCATAACTATTCCTAAAAAATCAGAAATTTCCGGTTTTGCTAACCTAAGCTACTATTTCTGAAACAAAATATATGATTTAGGTACATACAGAAAGCACGGCATGAAAACTGTGTAAATGCAAAATATCATAAGCAACATAGTTTAGTCTATATTGTAAGAAGAGGGCTCAACATTGTCTAGGTTTTAGTGCAGAATGAGGAAACCGGTGTGGCACCTCAACTCTAGCAGCAGTATTTCCTCCCACAAGCTGATCAGACTGCGCTTACATGCCGAGTCGAAGACACAAACTCAATCGATAGAAGTCTCAGTCTCGTTTAATACAATGAAACAGAGAATGACCAAGTAACTTGTCATCAACCCTCTGTAAGCACATTGTGTCTCACTCACTCTATCAACGCAATCAGTTCAACTCTACATCAACTAGTCAAACCAGTGACGAAATCACTCAATCCTATCATATCCTAATTTAGACATATCAAGTCCTAATATATAATCATATTGAAGAATCACCAGTCCTATGCTATTGACATATGCAGGATCTAAGGTAAAGCATGTTGTAGCATGCAACATCATCAATATTCGCTACTGCCATTTTGCAAGATTGTACAATTCGTCACTTATAGAACAACATGAAACTCAAGGTACAATCTCACTTCATCAAGGACTAGCTTCTTTTTCTTGAAGGAAGAGGAGGTTTTCATTTTTCTCTTTATTTCTGAACCATCATCTTCTTTTCTGTGCTGTATAGACAGCAGTCCATCCGTCATTCCAACAGCTACCAGGCTGTCATCCGGCTGCAGATACAAAACAAAAACTCAGAAGAGTTTGAAATTGAGTCAACTGCAATTATCCTGAATATTTTACTACGAGGCCCAACGTAATTAATATCTGCACATGCACATATTTAGGGGCCATCCACTAACTCTATGTACTTAGAATCCCATAAAAATTGGCCCCTCTGCTCCACATACATACAAGTCCCTTTTATAATCCACACCTATGCACGCAAGCTTAACACATAAAGAGATCACATAGAACAGTTCACATTTAATCCAGCAAAAACAATCAATGATTAAAGCTAATAATAGAAAATTATCATAAAGGTTTAACACCCCCAATTGACTATTCGCATGCCAATAATGAATAGATCCCCATATCGTATCGTATCTGATTATTTATATAGTGCCTCTTACAATACTAGCTATTCGAAAGCACGAGCATATGCAATGGAATCAACCCCTCTCATCTATGCGTACATACACCTCATCATCGACAACAAACAGTACAAAATCCTGGCACACTTCTCAGCATACGCAACAAAATACTTGTGCACAGACGAATAAGACTTACAGCAATAGCAAGTGATAAAATTGATGACGGATATTCCATTGAGTGAACCACTTTGTAGTCAACAACACTATAGAACTTGACATGTCTAAAAAGCAAACAGACACAGGCTATAATATAATTCAAAACCCACTAATATACAAAATAGGACTTGTAAAATATTGCACAAACTTAAATTCCATCACAGAAAGAAAATCTCTGTGTTAACTTGGAAATAATGTTCTTGTGTTTTCACACATCAGAGTTGCATCTCTGACATTCTAGTTGAAGCTGGTACTATACACAAATTTGTGATAATTATCAAACATTTCCTAACTCTACAGTAGGTTCAAATTCACAATGAATTGCTGAATTAACTCAGACACATATGCTGATTTAAGATACTGCAGTGACCAGTTGTTAAACAATAAAAGTAACATAACATATTGGTCAATGTTCCACGAGACCAAATCAACATCGTATAGCTAGATTACAAATCTCACCAACCATAATAGCATAAATTCGTTAGAATGCCCTATAAGCCTACCTGTCAAGCGAAGCCGATACTAGTCGCTGGTAATTATGTGAATAGCAAAGTGCTGTAACGGTCTTGTGATGGTTTGCTAGAGTCGCCAGCAGTCGTCCACCTGCCATTGTGTCCCATACCTTGACCACATTACCACCTGAACAGAACACAAGGTCGTGCGAGACACCTGAGATTAGTCCATATGTGACCTGATAAGCTTAAAGCATAGGAAACAAAGTGACTATCTTCAGTCAATCAAAACACAATTCCCTCATATAACAGTAATACTGCAGACTTTGCTACCACCCCACTGCATTACCAGCTCTTCTCAACCATTACTGCTTTCCCCATTACCAATATCACTCTCTATTGGGCCATCTTCAAGGAATAGTCCTCAATTGCATTTATGCACCGTTGCACTTTGCCCAATGCAACATAAATTCTCAAACTGTCTTAACATGAAATTGTTTAGATCTCACAATAGCCACATATGCAGCACTTTTCTCAAGTACCTAAAAGGTCCTATATATCTTCATACAAATGTATATATACATCTTGTCATTGCAGGCATCAATATTAACAATCAATCAAAGGAATTTATTTGGCTGATCAGCGTTATATGCAACAATGTACAACGAATCGACAACAAACAATAGCAGATAACTCTAATTTTAGTTGAGAAATGATAGGAGTCATGGAGTGAGCAAGGAGGCTGAGATAACACAGTGCAAAGATCTGTACTCTACTAAAAAAAATAGTAGGTCATGCAAGTAGTATTGTTTTCTGAAGAGTAAAATAACCAATTACTTAACAGTAGTAGCCTACAACAAGCTACCAACCAGATGAAATAACAAGCCCTCCAGAAGGATGAATCAAAACACTCTCAACATGCGCATTGTGGTTCATTGTTAACACGCTGGCCTTTGTCCGTACGTCGAATAGTTTGATTGTTTTATCGTATGAGCCTAAAAGCACAACAAAAACTCTACACCATCCTCACAAAGTAACCAGTAAATATGTTCTCACAAAAGTTTTTTACAGAAATTCCAGGCTAACTCTTTGAAACGACTTGAAAAGTGTGCAACCGTATGTTTTAGAAACCTATCTATTAGGTTGATTCAAATATTTCTATCAACTAATAATAAGTACTTCATTTTCTTAAATCGCTCCTTTTATTACTTGAAGCTATATTTTAAGTGCATCTAAGAAAATTTAATCAGTCATCGCTGGACTGGGTGTGTTCTTGAGTAGGTTTCCTGAAGGGTGCTATACAAATTCTCAGAATGAATGAAGCAATCACGTTTGACAAATAAATTCAGCTGCACATAATGCAATTAATTCGCTTAATAATGATGCAATTCGGGGACAAGAAATATGCAGGAGCAACTCGGACGACCTTTTGCACATCTTATTGTATTGTCTTGGAACTAAAATGAAACATGTTAACTGCAAACATTTCATGAATATATATACACCAATGTTGAAAATCTGAATGCAATGACCTGCTACAAAGAGGTCTTTATTCGTAAGGCTGGCTGCTCCACATCTCACATAGTCCTGAAACAATAAAACTGTAAGAACTCAGGAGAGCTTGAAAGCTAGGAGATCAATGCAAACAGCAAAGTTAAAATCTTTATCACATTAATTAGGAACTTAAATAGCAGATGGTAGTTGCAGTTTAACGACACTGTGTGATAGCAAAAATCATTAGCGTTGCCATCCTCCTTTATCCAGGCTTGAGACTGGCATTGCTGGATTGCAAGCAGTGATGGAATTAAAGATAGAATAAAAACAGCCAGATCTTAATGAACTAACGTCTCTCAGCACACCATATGACACTTGGGCAACGTTGACACCTGTGCAGTGTACTGAACGTCAATATCAAAGAATTGTAAATGATTTATAAAAAGCTGCACACGCAAAATACCTTGCACACAATAACTCAGAAAAATTAGATGGAACATTGCACAGGTCTACTTATAAAGCATGGCAAAGCACTAGAAAATGAGCACAACAAAACTGTATGGCAGAATGCTAGAAGATTCTTGAAAATAACTGAAAGAAATGTCATAATACTTGATTCTCGTTGAAACAGATCACTTCTGATCCTG
Organism: Bimastos eiseni; assembly: GCA_959347315.1. Lineage (NCBI taxonomy): Eukaryota > Metazoa > Annelida > Clitellata > Crassiclitellata > Lumbricidae > Bimastos > Bimastos eiseni. Next base: position 13,004,341 of record OY365819.1, read on the forward strand.
TTGACAAGTCCCAGTAGCGGACAGTTTTGTCATCAGAACCCGAGAATATATGAAAATTGCTACTGGTAAACCTTGTCAAATGAACCGACCTGAAAAAAAAAGGAATCCTTACTAATAAATCAAAAATGTGTGCTTTTGTTGGCTGTAAATATACTGCTATAGTATAAAATACTTGCTAAGAATAACCTCTTTGTTAGAATAAAACATCATTATGCTGTTGAAATTTTTTTTAAATGTCAATATTTTGGTATTTGGTGTTTTAATGCAGTATCAGCTATATTGAAATTAAAGACTAAAACCTTGACCAGTGGTTCCCTTAAATAATGCCCCTATCAGCAAATATTTGCTAAAAATAACCTTTTTGATTAAATAAAACATAGTGCACTTTGAATTTTAAAAATCAACAGTTGGCATATGTTGCAAGGATGTGGTCTTGAGACTTTTCTAGACCAGAAACTCCGGTCTTGGTCTCGAATGCATCGATCTTGGTCTTCACTGTGTCGGTCTTGGTCTTCACTGTGTCGGTCTTGGTCTTCACTGTGTCGGTCTTGGTCTTAAAGGAACGGTCTTGGGATTGGTCTCCGTCTTAGGTTAGCGTTCTTGGTCATTTGACGTATCAGAGCAATTTCTTTGACATTTGTCGGTTATTTTCAAATATTAGAGACACCGGATGTTTAGACCCTACGCACTTGTCATATATTTATGACGTGCTGACCATCTATATACATGTTCCTATGGGCAAAAATGCATTTGCAACGGAACTAGCCATTTCAAAATTTGCTTTTACAAATTTCAAGGTTTTGAAACAATCTGATAATTAAGTGGTCGGCCACGTATATACAATTCCGAGTAAAAGTAGGCCTACATCATTCAAACGGAACGTTTATCTACTGTTCAGATGTCTTAAAGTACTTACCTATCATATGTATACTGTAAGTAATTTATAGTGTGATAGTCTCAGGCCGAAGCCAAGGGCTGAACCCTCAAAAGTTCAGACTCACCGGTAAAACTGTTTTCTGGACCATTATTAAGATTGGTATTCTTCAGCAATAAAATTAATGTTTTAAGCATGTTATTCCGTTTTAGTGTCATAATAAATTGAATTGTTTATAAAGAAGAGTATCGGTCTTGGTCTCGGACCCTCGGTCTTGGACCACCCGGTCATGGTCTCGATGTTTCGGTCTCGTGCCCAACACTGGCATGTTGTGGTTTTCTAGTAACTCTGCTTATTTTTAAGTTAAAGATTAAAACCACATTTGCTGAATGTTATGATTTTAAAATAAGTAATTAGTTCTATATCAAGCATAACTGAAAGGATTTCAAGGCTAATATATAGACTGAGCGAGAGCTACGGCTAGCTATTATATCAAACACACTAATCAGTTCAACTGCAATGTATAACGAGAAAAATATGTTAATATAACCAAATGTCAGTATTAATTTCACATCAACAGACCCTGTGTGACCAGTAAACTTCCTTAAAGATATCTTGTCCTTAAACACTTGAACGTCTGCATGTTCACCACCAGCGACTATCAGTTGGCCATCATGTCGAAAACTCCCTGAATATGCAGTCTCTTTGAAGCCCTTCAGCGACAATACTTCAGTGTATGGTGCGCTATTTCTGTGAACATTCACGGTGACTGAACTGGTGGCAACGAAATTATAAGGCTTTACCGGAGAAAACTCGAGATGAGTTACTGGTCCATGTTTTTTCAAGTGAACTGGAAACTGAAAACAGATCGCAGCATGTTAAATTATGAGATTAACATTTTATCTAATTTATTTTTTATTTATTACAAATATTTCTGTAGTGCTCTAATCTACATGATGTTTAAGTCAATATGATCAATATATGGCAAATTCACTGTCGCAGTCCACTACTTCCTCTTAAGTCGGTGAATCGTTAGTGTGGCTGCAGTGCATTACTCTATTTGAGAGCATTCTGGGTGGTCAGGTCGTATTGTTTACTATAGGGGCAAGCATTCTTTTGGATCGATCTGAACCTATAGTTAGCATGGCTGCAGAAACCAGAATCCTCGAAACTGATTTACACTATATCCCCGAAAAAGAAGCTGGATTAATTAAAATGATTCTGCTTAAATGGAAGTTTGATCGATGAAAAGAATTCATGCAGAAACTAAATTGATGAACGAATTATGCTGCTTTGAGAGTTTAGCGGTTTTTAATATTACATTGCTGTTTTCGGGGTTTCGGGCTTTTTGGCCTTTTCAGGTTTCGATGATTCGGGTTGATCCCTCGCCATTGGACTACCATTCCATCTTTCACAGAAATATTATCAATATTGCATTCGAGAAAACTAGTATATTTAACGCTATAAAGTCCGTGCACGCAAGGAAACCTTAAAAGGTGCGACACCCATTCAAACGGGAGAAATACAGTCATCCTAGGAAAATGTGTTCCAATTACTACCTGTCTCAATTTCGAATGCTTGGTAGAAACTGTTCTGGGGTGTTAGGTCGGGTGCATAGCGAATCGCCGAAACCCGAATCTTCGAAACTGATTTCCGCCGTATCCCCGAAAACGAAGCTGGATTGATGAAAAGTTTCCTGCTTAAATGGAAGCGGGATCGATGAAAAGAATTCATGCAGAAGCTGAATTGAAGAATGAATTGCGCTGTTTTGAGACAACTCAGCGTTTTTCAATAGTAAATTGCTGTTTTCGGAAAATCGTGTCTTCTCACGCTTTCGGGGATTCGGGTTTCGATGATTTGGGTTTCGATGATTCGGGTTGATCCCGTTAGGTCATGTGTGTACTTTCACCACATTTGGACAATCGGCTTTCGACAATATAATTACCTCCAAATTGTTCCAGTATTTGGCATCTTCTCCCATTTCCTCGGATGGAACAAATATAGCATCCGACACAGGCCTAAACTGCGCCATCTTTAGTACGTGTATGATTTTTTTTATCCAAATATATTTTGTACAGTCAACAACCGAAATTTACCCGACCACGCTTAACTTGTTTAAACTACTACTTCATTACCGGAAATTGAAAACATTTCCTACGCTCATAATAAATCTATGCCCAAAACCATCGACGTATATATACGTTGATGCTCAATACAAGGACCATTAAACCATCTGTTCTGATTTTGTCTTTGCCTGAAGCAACCGACTAGTAATCTCTTTCTTTAGCTCATCCAGTGACAATAATAACCGGGTTTTAGGTGGTTCAGTAGACTGAGGCCTGTGTGAGAACCACCCATATGGTACACTTTCCAATAATCCAAAGTCCCAAGCCGGGCCTTAAAACATCCGGAAAGGTGATGCGTCTGGTTGGTTAGGAGTGAAAAACACCTTTTCCACTTTCCTAATTGAGTAAATAAGTTATTTATTGGGCTATGCTATTAATTTGCAATGTTATTTATTTGCTTGTTCGTGAAATATATATGACGTTAATCCGCTGCCCTACGTTTGGCTTTCGAGTGTCGCTTTAGAAGTTTTGAGATATAATCTTGCAGCTGAGGCGATGTAAGAAGTTTTTATTGTCCTCTGGAGAAAGCTCGATTGAACTCATCATTTTTTGTCCTGCAAGTCTCTATTCTGTGATTACTTTATAGTCTATGGCTAGACGGTTTTTAGTTGAATCCGATGTATGATTGGTAATGTTTTTACTGTTGTGTGAAATTTGACCTAATATACAATTTCAGTCAGCAAGTCACTAAATACTCGTTGCAAGGTGAGTAGCAAATAAAATTGAGCCAAGCTATTGTGAAGTTATTTTCTTTTTATGTTTTATTAAATTTTCCCCAAAAATGCAATTCGTCTTCACGGCCCTACAAATTCCAGTTGCAAAATGAGATATAAAATTTGGGCCAAGCTTTTATAAAATTATCACGAAAGTAAATTTTCCAATATTTCCAGTCCAAGTATTTTCGCAAACAGGTCACCATCCAGTCTGCCCGCACAGCTCAATTATTCTCGTCTTTCCCGATCCCCATATATTCTCGCACGGATTTTGAATTCCATTTTTTTCTCAGGATGGACAACCCCTATGGCTCGCGTCAACGCTTGTGAATAAGCTGGTGCCCTACGTTTATCCTTCATGTGGTACGTTAAAAATGTTGGGATTATGCTTACTTTTTTAGCAGTTGAGTTTTGGCCTCGCTGAGCTGAAAGCAACTCTGGGGTTCGTTTGCTTAAAGTGGAGCGATGGCATCGGGAATTGGATACATGTTATCTAGTGCCCCTCCCAAAGCAGGAATTGTTTGGAGATTCTGCTTCATCTGTGCCCCTAGCCAACTTTGCCAAAAGCATAAATGTGATTTAGTAGCTTTAAGCTATATAATAGTTTCTGCTTGACTTACGTGCTCGGTACTTGTGCGCTTGCATTGTAAGTACCGCCTATCGGTGCAGCACTCTATTTCAACACTGATCTCAACCAAGGTGTGTACTCAGAGGCATTCCCAACACCAGCATGTCCAAATAAAATCATCTTGAGATGAAAGAGGAATGCCTGAGAAGGGAGTTCCAGGAAGAGAGCAGAGTGCCAATGAGTGTCCAAGCCATATATCGCAAGGATGAACCATGATAATATGCTCTGAATAACAAGATCTGTTTTATTTTTTAGCAGGGAATGTGGAGTGCGAACTTTCTTGCACATCAAGCCAATTCCTGTTGTCAAAGAGGTTATGGAACAAATTGAGGATAAAGCCCCGTTTTTCTGCATTGGGCTAGACCATGAAGAAGTCGTGTTGCCTGTGTTTGGTGAAGAAATGAAGTCAGAGTCTTTGGATTTTTGTGTCCGTATGGATGCAGAGTTCGCAGCCAACGCGCCAACTGAAGAGAAATGCTTGTCGTCTGATCGCAGTGACTTTGCCGGAGAACCTTCTGTGCATGCAGATGTTAAAGAAATTTCGCTCAGTTCAAACACACGGGTTAATGAGCCAACCGGGGAAGCCTCTAGCAGTACGGAATTACTGACCGATGCATGGGATAATTTAACTTATGACGGGACAATTGTTTCCTTTGAGTGTGAGCAAGGATCATGGAAGCTTGAAAACTTTGATGATGAACAGTTTGATTGTCTTATGTCGCAGTATGTGCCAGCCATTGTGGATAACGGTGCTTCGGCCATTACACTGAAGACTGAAGCTCATGACAATGAAATTACCAATGGTACTAATTCTGTATGCCTGTCAAGTGTTGGAACTGGTTTGAGTGAAATGCCCGGTATGGACAGTGGAAAAAATACAACAAGCATAGGTGAATATGATGCTTCTAGAACTTCAGGCGATAAGAACATTTGTACTGCTCAACAGCCTTCGACTTTGGGTCATACTGAAAGTAACTTGATCGGTGATAATAATACTAGAGAAACTAACCTACTCTGTTATGAAAAGTTTCAATCTGGTGATAAAGAAATTTCATATAAAACCACCGGCAGTGGCTCAGACTTGATACGGAACGAAAAATTTGAACAAAACAGCAATTTGACCATTGATAAAGAAAATCAGTCTATAAATGCGGCCAAGACTACAGAAACTAACCTAATGTGTGACGAACAGTTTGTGTCTAGCGACAGCACTGGTAGTAGTTCAGACGTTATACAGAATGAGAAATGTAAGCTTGACAGCAATAAAGAAAATCAATTTAAAAATATGGCCAAGACTACAGAAGCCAACCTTTTATGTGAGGAACAGTTTGAGTCTAGTGATAGCACTGGTCCAGAAGTTATACAAGTAAATGGTAAACATGACATCAATGTGACCTCTGATAAAGATAATCAGTCTAAATATATGGTCAAGACTACAGAACATATCCTAATGCGTGACGAACAGTTTGAGTCTAGCGATAGCGCTGGCAGTGGTTTGGATGTTATGCAGAATACAAAAAGTATGCATTACAGCAACACGACCTCTGATAAAGAAAATCAGTCCAAAAATATGGCCAATGCTAGCATGGAACGTTGCGATGCCATTAGAGTCATTAGTGGGTCCAGGCTTCCTCCCTGGGACAAGAATGATGAGATATTGTCTTGTGAATCATATCAAAACGAAGCATTGGAACCAGTTTTACCATGTAGTTTGAATAGCGATTCTGGCTACAAGAATGCAGATGCGCTTCCTATATCTGAGTTAACCTCGTCTGATGTGGTCTACAGACCTGGAGCTGATGTTGTTAGAAAGGAAAGTTCTCAGACAACATTGACAATTGATGATATAGGCTCATTTATTGAAATTGTGAGAGCTGCATCATCAAGCAAGCCACAACCAGTATGTAGCAACCCTTGTGACTTACTAGCAACAAACAAAGATCTGCCTAACAGGGAGAATGCTAAAATTGAAGGGCATGAAACTCATTTTGACAAGAATTGTAAGCCTTTACGGACAGAATTCGGCAGCCATCTGGAGTTGCTTGATTCTGAGAATTCAAACGAAGAAGTTTTACTCTTGGAGTACGCTAATCAAGAAGAAGCAGGCAGTGAAGGAAGCAAAGGTATAATACCAAGTGAGAAAATTAAGAAATCTTTGTCTAACGATACCTCGAAAGATGAAGATGTCTTACGGAGTGGTAACCACATGGAATGTTGCGATCAAGTGCTTCCAAGTGCTAACATTACACTGTCAGTGACTGACAGCTCTGAAATGCCGCCTTGTGGAAGCGCCGTTGTCCATGACCAGTTGTCCTCTGAGAACAGTTATTTGCAGATGGAAGATCCTGTGGTATCACTTGACATTACATCTTCAATCACAGTTCAGATGTATAAAGATACCAGTGATGTGGTTGAAATGACTGCGTTGGCTCATCAGGGTGAAGACCTTATGCAGAAGGATATGAAAGACTCATTCAATGTCGTTCATACAAAGAATTCAGATGGATTGACATCAGAACGTGTGAGTGCCGATGAATCTACATCGAACGTACATGAAAGCACAAGATCTGATGAATGTGGGTCAGGTGATGGAAACAACACACTTACTCCGAAACGGGTAACAACTTCTTGTTTATCTTAATATCTTTTGTGTATACTGTTCTTGCTTCTAGTGAACTTGAGCATAAAATGATTACTTCAACTGAGAGACTAACATTTGAAATTTGTTGCATGCTTGCATCTCAGAATTAGCTTATTGTACAACATACAAAGTGGTATGTATATTTGTTATGTATATGTTTATATATATATAAAAGGTCTGCAGATTTAACAAATAACTAAAAGATTAATCATTAAAAAATTTATTGTGATTAATTTTCAGTTGTTCAATTAATTGATTTTACTTATTTCTTGATAGTAAACAATACTATGAACAATGATAATGTGAAGCATTTGAGTGTAAAAGTAAGTGATCATTTTGCAGTTAAGGTGAATGCTGATGGAGAAGTTGAAGATGTTGACTAAATTATCTGTCTTCATTGCAATAATCAGTTTGATTACTTTGGTTCGAGGGCAGCACTGATGTTGCACATTGAGCATGTGGAATGGTGTAAGTTAAAAAAAAAAATGGTAACTGAATCAATGAATGCCTTTTTAAAAATATTTCACGGTTTGCGTAACATATGGGAAATTAATCAATTTATTGATGTAGAATGTTTGAGATTAATTGATTAATTTTTTAGGCAGTACCAACCGTATGTATGGCTGACCTATAACGCTCAGTGTGCGCTAAGTGAGTGGGTTTGATCCTCGTCCGAGGAATCACTGTGTAGGGACCTTGAGCAAGTCCTTTGCACAAATTTGCTCTTCAGTGCAACTGCTATTGCGTCGTCAAGGCATGTGTGCACTTCTGAACAAAAGATGTTGGAAGTAGGGCGACATCAAATTTCGAAATAAAAAAAATATGACGTGCACGTCTTACATATACTAGTCATTGTTCAACTAGTTATGAATTTGTATATCATCTGGATCTATGTTATCACTTTATATGTTTTAGGGTCATCAAGATCATTCAATTGTTGTCGCTAAGAAGGAAGACTCTCCTCTTACCGGTAAGTATTTTAGTCACATTTTTAGCAATTCTCATGACCTCAGTTTTTTTAATATAATTTGGTTGGATTGTTGCTTTTAGTAAAACTGAAACTTTGTTGTTGAGTTGTTTGACTCATGGGCAGAGGACATCGTGTTGCTCCTCATGCAGTGTTAGGCTGTAACTCAAGAGCCATGATCAGTCTCATATGGATGGCACAAACACAGCTATTGAATAGCTTGTCTATGATGAGCCAAATGTGTATGTGATAGTGGTTAGCCTGCTGCTGGACTCTCTTAGGTTAGAATCTTCACCATGGCAGAAATTGGTTAAAAAATTTTGCTCCACTTACGTCTTGCATTGAATTGATATCGCTTTGTCGGCAAGAAATTCTGACAGCACTGTCCTTGTATGCCGAGGTTAAAATGAAATTGCTTCATGCTGCTTAGGGGTGGGTGTTGATATAGCGTACAACTATTAACATTCCCAGAAATTCGCATCACCCGACCTTTTGCTTCATTTTTGACAAATCAGACGCTGGTTTCCTCCCGCTCTGGGCTGGCACCAAAGGAGACTGCCATGAGGATCTGCATTGTATTCTTTAATGATGAAGAAAATGATTGATATACAAAGTTCGACAAACATTTGTCTCTTTAAGTGAAGCTTGCACGAACACTCGACAGCTCATATGATTAATGTGTGTGCAATAGTTAAATAGCTAAATTGTAAATTATATTCAAACAGCAGCTGCTTGTCATTCTGTTTAAAAGTAACCCTGCAAAGCAAGACCTTTGTCCTTTTAGAGTTTTCGTTTCCTGTTCCCTGATGGCCTTAATTTTTGCTTAAATGTCTGTTTCATTTCAATTGATTTGTTTTTGTGTTCCCTGATGGCCTTAATTTTTGCTTAAATGTCTGTTTCATATCAATCAATCAATGCAATTTATATAGCGCCTCTTCAAGATAACTATTCAGAGGCGCTCCCGACTCAGGCCCGGTCAAAAAGGAAAGTCTTGAGAAGTTTACAGAAAGAGCCAGATAGGTCGCACAGGAGAGAGCGCAGGTCAGATGGGAGGTTGTTCCACACACGAGGACCCACAATTGCAAAAGCTCTATATTGCCTGGTTGCAGTATGAGCTTGTGGAACCACAAAGTCGCCTCTAGAGGCCGAGCAAAGAGATCGGCGACCAGAAGAAGCCGAAGTTAAGGTGAACAGATCCGTAAGATAGACAGGTGCATTACCCCCAACACAGTGCCAGACAATAGAGGAGATCCTGTATTGAATGCACTGCCTAACCGGAAGCCAGTGAATCAATTGCTTTGTTTTTGTGTTTCGATGGGACCAATCAGATTTATGTATTTATGGTTTTAGATGCACGCTGGAAGTTAGTAACTACCTGTTGAGTCAAAGATTGTGAATGTATTTGGCTGACCTGGCTCACAATTAATTTTTAGGAAGCGTCCTGTGAATAGCATTATGGCAACTGTATCTCAATGTACAAGTGTTTGTATACTGGGAATATGCCATTGCATTGTCATTTTGCAAACTTTATTTTATTGGCCTTTGAGCAGCAGAACCTTTTTTATTTATTTTGTAGCTGAATTGTACTTTATGGGTTTCTTTTGTTTTCTGCCTTGTGACATAAGATTTGGTTTTCATATGTTACGAAAATTAAGAAAGCCGTTTTATGGTCAAAATACATGTAAAATTGTAAGTAAAAAACTTGTGCATTGCTCTATTTGTTTTGGTGTTATTGAAGTCTATTGTTCTTCTCTAATGTGGATTAGTGGTTTGGTTTTCTTTCAGACTCTGACATTGACAGTGCTCTGAAGCATATGAAGCAAGAGAAGCCGTGGACTTTTGGCGACGAAGCATCAGCTGGAGAGTACTTGTGGAAAGATCCAGTCCCTCATGGACTCAAGGAATGTTTCTGTCCGCACGGCATTGTATCTGTACAGGCAGGACACTTCCACTGTCAGGAATGTGGCTTCTCCTCTGTTTACAAGAACAGCATAATGCGCCATGAAGTCATGAAGCACAGAGTGAAACATACATTGATCAAAATCATTCAGTGTAGACTCTGTCCCAGCATATTTGTTCGCAGCAGAGACTTTCGGAGTCATTCACAGAAGCACGCCCAGAACATCGTCTCCAGCTGCCAAGGAATAGAACAAAGGTCTTCGGATTCCGAAATTCCTCAGCAAGATTCTTCGATCACTCCTTCCTCAGAATCTCCATCTTCAAGCAGAAGGAACTCTCTGTCCCGTGGCAGAAGATCATCGATCGGTTGGAACTGGAAGGTGGCATTTGATTTTAAAACTCATATGGAGCAAAGAGCTAAGAAACGCAAATCAGATCAAATGACTTCTAGTCAGAAATCTCCTGCCGTCAAGGACAAGCCAGATGAAAGTTTTAATTTTAAGCTTGTAAAACAGAGTAACAAAAACATCTCAGAGGGTGAGATGGAAAAGACAGAGATTAGCTACTATGACATAACAGAGATGAGTGCGGACGGCGTCAAGACGACTGTTAAACGGCCTTGTTACGATGGAGTGCTACTAGCTAGTCTCACCTTACCTAGTAATTCATGCCCAATTTGTTATAAAAAGTTTACTAAAGTGATTGTTCAAAAGTGCCACTATGCTCAGGTGCATAAAATTTATCTCCAAGGCATTTCACTTTTCCAGTGTACACCTTGCGGGATTCGTACTGTTTCGTTGCATGACTTTGAGATTCACATTCGTACAGGGAGGCATCAAGCTCTTTTCAATAAGTTAAATGTATCTGGCTCTGCAGTGACAAGTCCTCTTGCAGGTTGTGATGCATCATCTCTGGCAGATAAGTGTACAGCTGTATCAGACAGGTCGGAAAGTGGAACAAGAAAACGACAAAGTTCAAATGGTGTCTATACAGGTGAGCTTCGGCCTTCGAAGAAAATACGGCGCAGCAGCTCGGGTGAAAAAAGAAATTCACATAAAGTTAGGAATAACTGGCAAACTTTACAAAGAACTGAAAGTGGAAGATTTAAAAAAGCAGAGGCTGAAGTAGCAAAAGACATTTCAACAGAGAAAATCAAATGGTTCTACGGCAGCACGAAAAGGAACTGCCCTTCGCCAGAAATTCGCTCTAATGCTTGTGTTTTGAATCATGTATGCACAGCAACATGTGTTTGTGGGATGCCTGCAAAGGACAAAATGGCTTCAAAAAAGAAACCTAAGAAAAGCATGATACCAAATAAGAAATGTAGTGAAGGTATTGGATCAGAGTCTCCCAGTATGTCATTCCAGCCAGTCATAGTCGATTCCTTTTCTTGTCTTCCGTCCATGTGGACAAATATTTCTGCTATAACATCAGATGACAATAAATCGGTTGAGGACAACGCTTCAAAAAATCTTCAATTTGACGAGAAATCGTGCAAGACTGAGCCCGACAAGGAACTTCCTTCCCAGTTTGCTTCAAACACTACCAGAGCACTCAGATTCTTTCAGAGCACCAGGCGAACTGTCTTCACATCTTCACTGCAAAACACATTAAAGCCACAAGAAATCGTTCCTCAAATGAAACCCCGTTCTCAGGTTGCACTGAAAAGCACGTCTCAACAAACTAATCGAAGGTTGAATTATTCAGCTGAAGAGAAGGCGTCGAAACCAGACGAAACAAATGACATACATAATTCATATGATCTAAAGAAAATTACAATCATCCATGTTTCAGATGACGAAGGCGACTCCTCACATTCTGCAACCGTTGCGCTCGATTCGGGTTGTTGCAAGATCGAGGTCGGAACGATCCGATCAGAATCTACTGCAGGCTGTTGGGATCAAGTGCGCAGTAAAACAAACAATTGTGATGATTTTTATTCGGCCAATGTCCGTCAGTCGAATGATACTTCCATCTGCAGTCGTTCTGAAAACAGACGCTCTGCCAGCACTGCTTCAACGTCGCGATCAGTGGATGTTACACCCCCTGAGAGTAGTGTTCTGTCTGATTTTCATAGTGATGTTCTCTGTAATGAACTTCAGAAGAGAGGGTTTATGAAAAGATGCACCTGTGGTGTATTCTTTCTCGGTTTGCCCACCTACAATCTTCATTGTGCGTGGCATTTGTCGGGATCACCACTGAGCTGCAGTTTCTGTAAGGCAGTTACAAAGGACTGGTACGAATTCTACTCGCATATTCAGAATCACTGCAAATGATTTGTCTGCTGAAAGTGTGTGGTAATGAATTAGTTTCTACAGTAGTCATCATGTTTTTAGCCGGATTGCTGATTAATGAGATTCATCTACTTTAAGAAGATTGGCTTTAAATTCAAAAACTTTCATAATCTATTGTCAGAATTGGGCTGAAATGCCTAATCTTGTAAGAAATAGATATTGATTTGTTTCCTTTGGAGATCAGAGAAACAAGAAAGTGCCATGTGTTGGGAATCACTTTTGCTGGACTATTTCATTTTCATTTTAGTTAGGTACATAGCAGAACTGTGTTGCCTGTGCATTGTGCATGAGTGCAAAGGCGGCGATCTCGTTTGACAGGTGGGGGGGACACCCAATGAGAGGGGTAGGATGTGTCCTTTCTCTGTAAAAGGTGGGGGACTTGCCCCCCTCAACCCCCCGGATCGCCGTCCCTGCATGAGTGTCTCTTCAATGAGTTGTAAGATGTTACTAAGCTGTGCGAAAGGCAAGTGGTTAGCACGCTCAATTGTCAATTGGAGAGCTTGGCAATTTTATTTTGAGAATCAGAACCCCTAGCTAACTTGGTGCGCTGGTTGGTTGTACGTTGTTGGTCAGACGGTAAAGGTGAGAGAGGCCTGCCGTCATTTGTGACTAGGCCAAGTAAATAAACTTGATGACAAGTGATACCTCTGCTACCTCTAAGGCTTGGTTAATTGCTCTCAGTTCTCTGCTCTCATTAGCATTTGAGCCCAATGAGACGAATTCATTGAGGACTGGTCGTTTTAGTTTTGTACATGTATTCGTGATGATTTCCATTTGTACTTTCTGTTACTGATAATAAACTATTAGGAGTGTGTTAAGTGAAACAGTAATTATGTTTTTAAAAAGATAAATATTTCTGTTATTGCCCAACGATGCTCATGATATGGTTTTATTTTTATATGTGGCAGTGAAAATGGCTAACACGTCATCCTTTCAGCTCCCGTTTGAATCCCTGGCCATTAATTTTATGTGCATCTAACTAACAGTGGCGGCTTGCTGAACAGTGCGTTTCCTGGAAGGCCTTCAAATTTTATATGAGGACTTGATGAACTAATACAAAATATTACAAATAATTGTGATCCATAGTTGTCATCAGCCGCTCTAGTTTCCGGGATGTAACGAAAGTGACACTTCGATGTAACCTAATTTCAGCAACACCCTTACTTTCAAATCAAATAACTAATCTTTATTGTCCACAAAGTCAGATCATAATTATCACCATGTAAGTTAATAGTCGGAAACCGCAGAAATGTGACTTTTACTAATTGAGTATATAGGCCTACATTAACAAGCGTCCAAACTCGGATAGAAATTCAACACCCTCCGCATTTACAGGCCAACTGGTTTCGAAGGCAATATTACAAACATTGTGGTTTGCAGGCAGTAATACAGAATTAAAATAAATTATAATATTAAATTATAGGTCCTACGGCATAGGCCAACGGTGAGCCCTGGTTATACTTGGTGGTAGACGATCACTAATTGTCATCACGGTCCATTGGTGGCAGACCCGTTGGTGTCCAGTGCAATCTAGATCTCTGTATCCAGGCTAAATAAATCGCTGCCCATGCTACCTTGATCCCCGTTTCCAGAGTTTTCTGTATTGCGCTGCTTCTGTCATTGATTTTAATTTATGTTGTCCATTTCTTTATAAGTGGAGGATACATCTGCACCCGTCCGTTCGACCCTCGCACTTCTCCAATGGGGATGTTCTAGGCTTAATTGAGACTGGCTCTGATACCGCCCAGTATGCCCCCTATCAGAGGCGGCGTTAATTTCCTCCCACGTTCCAAAGCCTTCACCGCTGACTGCATAGCCTCAGCAGACGATCCCCTACTCCACTCTTTCTGAGTCTTTCACCCTACGTTGAGCTGTGGGCAGGACCTTGAGTAGGTGCACACTATGAACGACGAAATAATCCATGAATTGACAACGTGGTTCCTAACACACTTTTGTACGTTCTTCGTTGCTTATAATATATAGAGCCTTTCGACAATTCTTTGCCACATATGGGCACAAAAACCTCGCCAAAGGCAACGGTTGTGTGCCCGTAATTTGCCCCCAACGTCGTCGCTCGACGTCCACAATGGCTTTCGTTTCGGGGCAGACGATGTCCTGCCGAGACGGACATTTTCCCCGTCAATTCCTCTTGATCTGCCGCGACCGGAGGACAAGAAGCCGTGCACTGTCCGTCGCCTTTCTCGCTTCCATTTGCCCGACCGACAATGAAATCACACAACTATTCATTCGGAAAACTGGCAACAACAACTTTAGACGCCAAGCCGAACAACCTGATTAGGGCGCAATATCTCTTCGCAAGACAGTCGAATCATTGCATTAAGTTCAGATTGCCTCTATTCGCCGTTTCGCGACCGTTTCACGCACCATAACACGCTCACTGCCCCGCCGACCTATATACCCGTGCCCGGCTCTTTCCACTAACACGAATTCGTCCAATTTTCCAAATGCCGCCAACTAATTGAAAGGTAATTATCCATTTCCGACCGAGTCGTAGTCACCCGTAATGCGTGATCGTGCCACGGGTGACGACGACGGCGATATCTATACGCTCTACTCATGTTGCCGACACGAAACTTGGCCAATTATCTTTCCTCATGGCCAGAGTACGCTCCTATTGCTGTGCGCATGCGCCACCGGAAAGACAGAATATAAACGCAGAAATATAAATCTTAAGTGGAACGACGGCGGAATCCTACGATGGCCGCTCACGGATAAACGCGAGAGGATTTCTGCTGGTGACAACCCTTTGATTGTATTGACTTGCTGCAGCTGGTTTATCTAGCGCTGACTCTCTCTCTCGTCTGCTGCTATTTGACTTTAATGCATTCGTGACTTCTCGTGCTTTTCGACCGGTTCGAGGTTATGCTGGGGATGGACGTACATGTTCGAGAAAATATGTTGGTTTTATAAATACGCTTGGCTACATATTTACGAGGACCCTGCAGAATGTTAAAATACGTTAATGGCGGAGTGTGTTTTAACAGAAACAAATTATAAGAAAAAATGCATGCCACCAAGTTTGCAAAGCCTAGGCATGTAATCGTGATTGTAAACTCCAAACTTCTATTGAAGCGTCACTCATAAACCAAGCGCAGGGCACTAGCTTATTCACGAGCGCTGCTAAGCTGGTCTGATGCCCTCGTCTGCTCTGGGCATAGTAGGCCCTATCAGCTTTTAATCTTCATCAACGACTTGCAAATACATCGAGCTTCCTTCATCTTTGATTTGCAACCAATCCACCTTAAAAGCTATTCGAATTAATGAACTAGGTAGACCCATACCTGCTCAAGTTTAGAATTGATTCATTTGATTAATACTGTAAACTATCACTCAACGTTACTAAAATGATATATATATATACATATATATATATATATGTATGTAAATATATATTCTCTTCACCTCTCATAGTAAATACCTTCATGCCAGGTTGCCAATATAGGAGTGCTCAGTATAAAATATCGATTCCATAGGCTACTCAAAGTCATCTCAGTATACCCGGATCCGGCACATATTAGGCGGCATTTAGGCCTACATTAAAATACTCAGATTCGTTTCCTGGTAGAAATTGTCTATCTGGTAGGCCTACGTCGGTCCCTAATTAGAGTGGAATACAGTACAGGTCAGAGGTGTAACAAGGTTTCGAAAAGTGGGAAGCATAATTTGCAAAATATTGCGCGAAGCGAAAAAAAAAAATTTTTGTCCCCCACATTTTAATCCCCCCCCAAAATTTGAAAAAGGGGGGCACGAATTATTTTAACAAAAGTTATCTTTAAGTGTGATTGGAGAAACATAAAAAGAACCGATTTGGGGGGCACAAGGGGGCACTGAGAACCTAAACTGGGGGACCGGTGCCCCCCTGCCCCCGGCTTGTTACACCTCTGGTCTAGGTGAACATAGCGAAATTGACAAAAATATGACACAACCTAAAATGTAATTATTAGGCTATGTGGTCTAACAGACGTGGAGTCGAGTTCTAAATTTCCAAGTGGAATTGACCAATTGCAGAGTGAATTGAAACTCAATCAAGCAATCAAGCAATTTTCGTTTGTGCAGATATCATGCTGGCAAAAACGCAGCTTGCTACAATGGTTTTGACGTTAGATAAGCACTGTACAGATCAATATTTAGACAGTTACAGTTATGCCGATTAAGAAAATTTAATTTAATTTAATTAAACTGTCTTTGAAAGTACAGGGCGCATGAATATCTATTTGCGGATATAGTCCAGGGTGAGAATGGTCGGTTCCTGGGTTTCCTTTTTCCACAGCTCTCACGTACACTGCCGCTGTCCATAATTTATAATATAGGGGCCTACTGAACTAATATTTTTCAGTGTCGACCAGAGACATCTGACGTCACGATATGTAATTACTAATTGGCTCTCAAATTAATCAGTCACTTGAGGCGGCAGATAATGTTCATTAAACGAGGAGCTGCGTGTCAATAATTATGTGTAGGTGAAATCAACTTCAGCGTATGGATGCTTCCTCCGCGCATGGGTGCATCTATAGGCCGACCCAGCTCAACGGGTCGGACAGAAGTATGGAGGGGCGGAAGTGGCCGAGACCATGCGCCTAATTTTGCAGCCGGACAGAGGTCGATCCGGGCTCTTTAACTCCATCCATCCGTAAGCCACAAGTCTTCAATACCGCTAATAAACGCCCTCCTGGACTCATCTTAGCCTGGATAACTGAGGAGGGAGACGCTATAATGATCGTCGTTACGACACAGCGTTGTTAAACGGAAACTGCGCATGTAGAGCCTACCTCTCACAGACAACTGCGCACTCGTGACGTATTCTAGTGGCCATGCAGTGACGTCGTCACTCGCGCGCACCGGAAACGATCTGTGAGCGCGTTGAATGCAAAAAATCATGAATTTAATTGTTTACAGTAATTAAAATTCAGCCGGATCCCGCCAGAGCTGAGGTCTGGCACCTCTGGCTTTATATCCACAGTTGGTTCAATGTATGAGATGGGGATCATACGGCTCCTAAAAGCTAGGACCTAGGTACAGGTCTACGGCTAATTGGTTTGCTATAGTGTAACGATAGGGAACCTAGTGATTTAACAGAGGAAATATATGAAGACGAAGCAGAAGAAGAGAGAACGAGAACAAGGAGGAAGACACAGAAGGAAGAGGATCAAAAGGAGGAGGAGGAGATAGAAGCGGAGGAAGAACGCATAGAACGCATTGTCGTTCTCCACTTTATTCCTCCGATGCCTTTGGAATGAGCGTGATGAACGGAAGAAACGGCGTTGAGATGGGAAATTCGTTTAGGCGACGGACGATTGTTTTCGAGTGGAGTGGGCGCCGTCTGGCGTTAAGTCTTCCTTTGTCGGGACTGCATTCTACAGATGGCGCTCCAAGTCTAAGAGAACACGATAGACTCGGGTAGATGGGACGCGTGGGGAGCCACCGCCGGGTGGAGGACTCACGGGCCACACCCTGGCTGAGACCGACTGACTCGGAGCCCCAGCGCCACCTTAGCCCGGTCGGGCGGCTTGAAGAGCGACAGGGACAAAAACGACACCCTTCTCTCGGCCGTACTTAACGTGGAAATTGGATTCGCGGTCGTCGACGCTTTGTGGAACTGGAATAATGAAGTCTTTCGTGCAGGGCTCTGGCCTGGTCTTATCGACCAATGCAATGGACTTATACAGGCGACGCATCACTGATGCCACAGTGAGTGGAAGGAACCACGGGCGCCTGGATTCCATGGTCTCTCAATTGCTTTTTTCGACCTCTGCGTTATCCTGTTATTACATCCATTTTTGAGATGAATAAATTATCTAACAAGCATTATAACTAAATTATATAATTTTATTGTAGATAAAAAATGTAAAAAACACACGTGTAGGCTAATATTTTGCGGTCTAGAGTTAAATGCTATTGCAAGCATCAAGAGCGTCGACATGGTTTTGAGGGTGAGGTAAGGTACACCGATGTACTGGCGGGTCTAGAGGAGCAGAAGTCTGTTACAAGTAAAGAATGCCGTAGTTGGGCCTGGTTTCCAGCGGCGGCGATCCCGGGGTGAGAGGGACAAGCCCCCACTTTTACAAATATGCGACACGTTATACGTGTGTCCACCCCACATTTCCTAAGCCACTCATTGGGTGTCCTCCACCTGTCAAACGAGATCGCCGCCTCTGCAGGTTTCCTACAAAAACTCATGACGGTTAGCTGATTTAATCATCTAGTTCCTCGAAGGCTATCGTCGTAACATTTCTTATTTCTGCTTTATTTATCAAGCTTCTTAAAAGATGGTGATCGAATTGTCAGTAGACTGATGATGCTCTCGTTCGCCGTTTCCATTCATTTTGTAACTTATTCTAAGCGACATCGTCTTGTGACCGATGCTACCTAACTATTTTGCTAAGCAAGTATAAAGCGACCAGAGATTGCAGATCTTGTGTAGGCCTAAGCCCTAGTCAAGAGTCCATCCGATTCTCTTTGTCAATGCCTCTGCCTCTAGCACTCTGTCCCTCTGTCTCCCTCTGTCTGTCTGTCTGTGTGTGTGTGTGTCTCTCTCTCTCTCTGTCTAATTATCACTGTTTCTGTATATAGTACCAATCGTACGTTTCTTGTGTACGGTCTGCTTCTTGGTATACGTTCAAATACTTCGTCCGCTTAGTCGCCTACATGTACCACTCTCGTTTAGTAGGCCTACCTGCAACAACACAGCGCTTCTGAATAGGCCTATAGCTTGACTGTAGTTAAAGACTGATCATGATCAAAAGTGATAGAATTTTTCATGGGGAAAACAAATAAAAAATGTGTTCTAAGAGGTTTTTAATGAAAATTGGCTGTTCTATTCTGTGAACATACAATACCCTTCAAATTTGACTTTCTCCAAGGGATGGGTCAGCCTCGTACCCTATGACGTGCTCTGTCAGGCCTAAGTTTCAACGACCATCCGAATTTTTGGCGAGACTTGCTGATTAAGAAGAATTAACATCTGCTGTCTAATGCACAGGAGCTTAGTCGTTCCGCTCCAAATGGCGACATCATCACTCAGCCATAGGCCTAGACCTATCAATTAATTGAAACATAAACAGTGTGAAGGCCATGCTGATCACTGACAAAGAAAGCATAGCATACAAACACGGAAATCGTAGTCGTGTACGTGCATTTTGCATATGATTTTTCTATCAGGGCACATATGGGGGTCTATGGGGCCCTGCTATACCTTAGAAAGCAGGCTCAATGTGGCTTCTGTGTTCTCCAATGTCCGATTTTCCAAGGGTCAGGTTGGACTCCCAGTTTCCGTTATACAAGTCCACAAGGGTGTTGATATAGCGTACAACTATTAACATTCCCAGAAATTCGCATCACCCGACCTTTTGCTTCATTTTTGACAAATCAGACGCTGGTTTCCTCCCGCATCCCCGCTCTGGACTGGCACCCCCGGAACAGCAGTGGCTGAGTTTCTTCTACGAAGTATCTTATGAGGACCTGGATGAAGCCGTGAATCGGTTTTCATTTCGTGGAATATAACGCAATCGCGGTCACAGCATTCATTGGACAAAAACCGTCAAGTGGGCGGAGCCTCTGAGATGACGAATGACAGCAGTTGTCGCTTGTCGTCGCTAAAGCGGAATAGGCGACGCTGCCTTCCGGCCCTTAATTCGTTCATGTAGCGCCATTACATCACCCAACGACGATATGGCAAGCCCTATAAATGATAGCGCAAGCAAGGCGAAAACTTATTTGAACTCTTCAGTGTCGTTACTATATATCCGATATATATCTAATATCAATAATTTTTAATTCACAGACAAATAGTGATTTTGAAATAACTGGCAGCAGACGGCGTTTATCAACGGTTACAGGCTCAATAGTCTGCGGCAGCCTACTGGTATTACTACTCGTGTGAGAGGAATACTCATTCAAGGACGACTCTATTCTGCTCAGAACAGGTAAGCTTAGGCATTCGACACTCTGTACATAGAGCAATTAAGTGAATACGCAGAGTCGAGTCGTAGACCATGGGACAACTCGTCGTTCGTGATTTTAACTTTATATTTTTAATCAGATGGCTTAGAAGTTAGACATAATTTAAAGGCCTATACGTTAAATGCAAACCTTGATTACGGCCCATTGAAGTCCCTATATGCGCAAGGCAATTCAGGAACTTAATGATGGAAAGGGTAGGCCTATGCCTATGTGTGTCGAACCCATATATGGCTACCGTAGCTACGGAAAACCCTTCTTAGCTTACATCAATTTTGGTCTACACTTAAAAGTCTATGAAAGTCTCAAAATAGATAATTTCTTATATTGGCCTTCCCGGCTATAACAACTCTATACCTGATCGATGTTTCAAACTTTCAATACACTAACCCGCCAACTCTTCATCCCTTTTGTCTACCGAAATCTCGGTCAGTGGTTAAATTCCTCACCCAGTGGTGCCGAATCTCGACATATTCAAAATGTAAAACTTAAGCCTTAGTCAGCCTAAGTGTCAAATCCATAGCAGATATATGTTCGCAATTTGTTATTCGAAATAGCATTACATGTGTGAAACAAGGAGCATGGTCGAGTTTTTAAACAAAACATGTAGGCTATCCATAGGTGGTGAGGTGGTTGATATTAGATTCAAGGTTCCGGATCTCAGATCTGTTGAGATCCGGCTGAATTTAACCACTGATCCGTCTGGTGCGAAAAATTATCATTCTAAGACTACCATTCGCTTGATTTTAACTTGCCTCTGCTCAGGCCAGCCGAGTAGGCATTCGAAACTGCTTCTCTAATTATGCCAACACATCAAACCTTTCGCGTTCCTGCAGGCTTCATACACACAGGCCTATATATTCGTGACCTCTATCGCATCAGGCCCATGCTCGATTTCAAGCGTGCCTCAACCATTGCTAGCCCCATTTTGTCCATTGGCTCGATCCCTTTTCCTCAACCTTGTATATCCATACAACTCACTGAACTCAGGCGTTTGGAGGCCTAAGTCATCCAAAACACATTTGATTAAATATGGAAGGGATATGAAGCCAATAAGTAATCGTCTTTTCTGATACATTGTCTGCAGCATGGTGGCCGATTGGTTAGAGCTGTTGGCCCGTAACGCTCAGTGTGCGCTGAGTGAGCGGGTTCGATCCTCGTTCGGGGAGTCACTGTGTAGGGACCTTGAGCAAGTCCTTCGCGCACTATTGCTCTGCATAACAACTGCAATTGTGCCGTCGAAGCGTGTGTATGCACTTCTGAACTAAACTGTAAAAAGGGCAATATCAAATAACAGTTGTATTGTGTATTGTCTGTGATCGGCGATGTAATGAATAAAGTGACATCTGGGTACTCGGGAGGGTATAGGGCTATATAGACCCTAACTTTGAATGCATTTAATCGCCGAAAAGTTCATCTAAATTTATACTATTACTGTTACAGTCAAAAAGTCTTATTTTGAACACATGTTACTTAGGTCTATATTGCAATTTCTATGATTATATGAAGTCGTTTATACTTCGTTAACAAAATCAAGCGCGACTTCCGATTTGTTCTCCAAAAGTCCCGGAGATAGTCACATACACAATCTACGACTGGGTCAATGTCTACAATCCTCACCCACCGTAATCTGCCTTAGGCTTTTCTATCTATAACTCCTCGGTCTTCCACCTGAATTTAACGTCTCGTCTCATAGAATCTCTCACCCGGTCTCATCAGATTAGGGCCTACTCAAATGCAATTCTCGACCTAAACAACGCCCACCTTAATATCAACAGCTGTTAAAATGGGCATAATTTGTGAAATTTTATTCGCGTGCCAATTATAAGCTACACGTAGTGTTCCCCTTGTGGTACACCCACCTGT
The DNA here is from genome assembly GCA_959347315.1 of Bimastos eiseni. Classification (NCBI taxonomy): domain Eukaryota; kingdom Metazoa; phylum Annelida; class Clitellata; order Crassiclitellata; family Lumbricidae; genus Bimastos; species Bimastos eiseni. The sequence continues at coordinate 13,026,326 of OY365819.1, forward strand.
CAAGCGAGATCGCCGCCTCTGCGTAGTGCGTGCCATCCATCTTTAACACGGTTGAACGTAGCTGACATGCTGCGCTGATTACGGTTTACATGTCACGCGAACTACGTTAGTAACCAAACTAGCCATGCAAGGACACACAGAGCCCAAGGTCATTTTGGGCTCCTATGTTTTCCCAGTTGCCTTTCATCCTAGGCCTATATCTTAGAGACCAACATTATTTTTACCTGGCCGAAGATCTCTTTCAACCCTTACCTCTGCAATTATTATATCAAACGCATTAAATTTAGTCGCTCACCGCGGCCTTAAGAGTGGAAGGATTTACGCTGTGACTTCTGTCTGCAAAACAGCGCCATATTCTTCGCGATCGATCGGTCCCTTAATTCGAGGACAGGCCTCCATACACTACAGGACATCAGGCAGATTGCACCCTTCCATATTATTATTAATTCTATTTCACAAGCCTTGGAGGGCAATCTCATTCGCCATTAATTTTATCAGCCATCGACGCTGGTTGGTTCCAAGCTTAATTGTACGTGGGCCCACCACTGACGACTCTTATCAGCTATAATTATTGTGCATAGTTTTGCTAACAGATTTACTTTATTCGTTTACTACGACTTCTAACATCATATGGGCCAGCCCAGAGAGCGCCTCTGAGTATATCTTGATGAGGCGCTAATTAAATGCTCGATTACATTACATTTCAATTCAATCAATTGTGGTCTTGTTTTATCGAGTCAGAAGCACCCATGATCGGCCATTGTGTGGCACAATGGCGGATCGGTTAGAGCGGTCAGCCCATAACGTTCAGTGTGCGCTGAGCGAGCGGGTCCGAGACTCGTCTGGGTCATCACTGTGTAGGGACCTTGAGCAATGAGCAAGTCCTTTGCGCACCATCTCTCTGCAGTACAGCTGCAATTGCGCCGTCGAGGCGTGTGTTTGCACTTCTGAGCAAAAAGATGTTGGAAGAACGGCGGTATCAAATTTCGGAAAATGAATGATGCTCTAAGAAGCGCTATATAAATATATACTTATTTTTTTCTTAAAACATATCAGAAAAACCTTGCTGGCATGACGCAGCGCTCGTGAATAAGCTGGTGCCATGCGCTTGCTTACTTTTAGACAGGGCTGGACAATTGAATCTATCGAAAAAGAAGAAGGGGTCGGTTAATGAGGACAAATGGGAATCTAAAGAATTTCGCACAATATATCAGCGCCCTTAATTGTGGTTGAAGCTGGAGGTTCCAACCTCTGACCCCACGCCCCTTAAATCGGACACTGGCTCTAGAGTGTTGCCTTGTAAATTTCGAGTTCGCCAATTACCCTTAGGCCTACTTAACAATTGTATGCAGGCCTAGGTTCTTATTAAGTATTGATACGCCTACCCAGTCGAAATACACAGATGCGTAATAATTATTATAATTATATAGCTTGGACTTGATTTAGTATTCGGATTTTCGCCGTTGAATAAGCTGGTCTGAGTGGTCTTCCTCTGCCAAGACTTGTGGGCGCTGAGAAATTTTCTAAGATTCACGTTACATTATATTATGACAGGTGATGATGTCCGGATCATCGCTGGTGATGTTCTCTGTCGCCGATCCCCGCTCCTCCCTCCACTCGCCTCCCTCCCCCGTCAGCAACGCCCTGACTTCGGCGGCGGCGGGGGGCCACGTCAAGCGCCCAATGAACGCCTTCATGGTCTGGTCACGTGGCCAGCGTCGTCAGATGGCGCACGAGAACCCAAAAATGCACAACTCGGAGATCTCGAAGCGACTGGGCGTCGAGTGGAAGCTGCTATCGGACGACGAGAAACGCCCCTTCATCGACGAAGCCAAACGACTGCGGTCGCTCCACATGACCGAACACCCGGACTACAAGTACCGCCCGAGACGTCGGCCGAGGTCGTTGACGACGGGCTTCAGAAGCAAGGACAAGACGCTGGCCACCGAGGCCACCGCAGCCGCGCTGTCGATGCCTTCCATGACCGGAGGTGTCTCGGGTAGCTTTCCCCATCTTGGCTACTTCGCAGGTCCCTACCCAGGCGCCTACCCGTCGGATCCCCGCTTTGGGGTTCTGATGACCAGTTCGTTGATGGAGAAGGTCCTGCCCACAGCGCCTGCCCCACCACCACCGCCACCTCCTCCCCCGAGGACCTTCCTCACTCGCTGCAGTGGTCTGGGTTCGACGCCCGCCTTCGAGTACTCGCGTGGTTTCCTCGCCAGGTGGAGCGAGGCGCAAGCGACGGTGGTGGCCTTTCAGCATGCCAGAAGGACCCGAGAACTGGCTGCCATGGCGGCCGCTGCAGCAGCCCACGTCGCTAACGAAGCCATCTACTTCCCGTACGCCGCTGCTGCTGCTGCGGCCGCATCCTTTCAAGCATCGCCGTCTTCCTACGGACCGACCTCTGCAGCATCGAAGCTTTCCAACCAGTATATGGTGCCATGCTATCCTCCGAGCTACCTAACCACGTCCTCCTCTTCTTCCTCCTCCTCAGCCTCGTCCCCACCCTCGGCCACATCCCCTCCGCAGAATCTGCACCGTACGATTGCTTACTTACCCACGGCAGCCTTACTTCTCAAGTCAGACGATTCGCGCTACGCATCACGTATGGCAGCTGCTAATGTCCATCACTAAGTCATTATATATTAATATATCTAAGTCATTATATAATTATAAGACCATAGTCTGTATATATCCTATCGATAAATTTTGTTTTATTATAAGAAAAAAATGTTCAAACATGTCTATAATTATATGTATGTGTGTAGAAAAACATAACCCCGCAGAAAATATAAATACCGCTAGATTCAAATTAGTAGATAGGTTGCAAACAATCAAACAATTAGGCTGATATCATATATTAACACTTATCCCTTATATAACTTTTGAGTCCAATCTCTGTATGTTAGTCTTGTCTTACCATTATACTATACCGGGGTTACTGTCCAGGGGCTACTTGCATCGGGGTAATTGTCCGGGGTATTTGTACGGGGGTGGGGGTAATTGTCCGGGTATTTGTACGGGGGTGGGGGTAATTGTCCGGGGGTATTTGTACGAGGAGTAATTGTCCGGGGGTAATTGTCCCGGGGTATTTGTACGGGGGTGGGGGTAATTGTCCGGGTATTTGTACGGGGGTGGGGGTAATTGTCCGGGTATTTGTACGGGGGTGGGGGTAATTGTCCGGGGGTATTTGTACGAGGAGTAATTGTCCGGGGGTAATTGTCCCGGGGTATTTGTACGGGGGTGGGGGTAATTGTCCGGGTATTTGTACGGGGGTGGGGGTAATTGTCCGGGGGTATTTGTACGAGGAGTAATTGTCCGGGGGTAATTGTCCGGATATTTGTACGGGGGTGGGGTAATTGTCCGGGGGTATTTGTACGAGGAGTAATTGTCCGGGGGTAATTGTCCCGGGGTATTTGTACGGGGAGGGAGGGGATATTTTTGTCCGGGGGGGAGGGGTAATTGTCCTGTTACAATTTTAATGGTGGTATACTTGATCCAGAGGTAATAGTTACATCAGCTGAAACGAACCAATATACTATCCTGCTCAAGCAGATTATATTAATATTGCTCGATACTGGCTATCATGGAACCAAATTTCATCTCTATATGTAACTATTCATGTACTTGCCCAGTCCGACCTCACTAACTTAAAAAGCTATTACTATCTTCTTAACATCACTGGCCCAACCATCAAGTTTTTACAAGTCTCTCAAGACTTTTTCTTTAGTCGTGGCTGGGCTGGGAGTGCTCTTGAGAAGGTTTCTTGAAGAGGCGCTATATAAATGCACAGAATGAATGAATTACTCACATTGAAGATCAGTCATTTTAGTCCCAGATCAGGTTCCTAAGTTAGTCTGGCAAGATATGGGTATTGGTTCGGTATAGAGAAATTACGGAAAAGCCTAAGGAGAAGCAAGAAATATTGAAACGAGAAACGCAATGCCACTGAAAATGATAGTCTATTAACACATCCAGTTCCTATATCAGCTGGAAATAATCACTCACAGACAAAAGGACAATTAAAATGCACATGTATCAATATGAATAACGCATCTACATACGCCCCAAATATCAGATGACAAGCAACAAAAGAATTTCAAACACCATCGACAAATGCATCACACCACCGACAAATGCATCACACCAACGACAAATGCATTACACCAACGACAAATGCATCACACCAACTTGATCTTCATGCAACATTTGTTAAATTGCCCAACAAGAAAATTACTATTTTGCCCACAGAACAAGAAATGTGCAATAGACCTACATTTCGAATTGTCTATAATAAGCCCAAACCATTTAATAAAAGAGATCTACAGTGTACTGGTTTAGAGTGCGAAATGCCTTAACTGTCACGCTACACAAATATTACCAGGTTTTAGTAAACTATCACTAAATCAGCAAAGATAAAAAACGAAACTACCTTACCAAGCAAATAATTCACTAGAATTCTGTCACAACGAATGCATGAAACTTTAGAGGAATAATTAAAACAGTATTAGAGAGCTTAAGTTGAAAGTTCTAGCAATTCACATCTGTAGACTTGTAAATTAATGGGATAAGCCATAGACCTCCTTTCTAAACACCTTGAATGTGATTACACTAGATTTCAAGAAATCTTTACGGCAACATGAACGCCTAAACAGCCCCCTTGGTTATGTCACAAAGTAATCCTTAAACTAGTTATCGAATCAAAAGGCACAACCTGGTGACATTCGCAACAGGGAAAATTCATGTCTGAAAACCGCTAATTCATATTAGCACACTTCAGCATCATAGTCCAATTGAAGGGTACACTCTGAAAATTTTGTAAGGCACAGTTGGGTGTATAGGCACTATCTGACAAAAGCATAATAAAAGATAAAATAATATATTGCAAAGTCCAATTTAAATGAAAATTGAGCTACTCTATCTCATTTCATTCAAGGCACTAGGTGATTTAACCGCTTAAGGCATCTTTCAATTAGAATGAATATCAATGTTAGAGGCAAGACAAGACATCTTAACTGTCCAAATTGCAAACGTCTTCAGCATATTTCTCCAAGCTATATTCCTCACAACCATCATCGAATTTATCGCTAAACAAAATATATCCCAAATTAAAAAATAATTATAAGTGCAGCACACAGATATATGCATGAGACAGCCAAAGATCAAGAAATAACAATGCTTAACTATAATCTTATCATATCTCAACATATACCAGAAAATTAAAAACTTATCTCCAAATTAAGATTCTTTGTATAAAAGCCAAAGTTTAGTTCTTACAACACATATAGCAGTTCAAAATCTATGAGGGGTATGAGAAAGAATAAGGACCCAGACATATGACCAAAAACAGATAGGACACGTACTGTCTACAAACTATAACTAAAGCATCCAATATCAAATGATTTTCACTATCCTTAAAGTGCCAAATCATATCATTCATTTAGCACCGAACAATGCTGATAAAGAAATTCAGGCCCCTCCAATACACTGAGGCCTAAATGATCACGATGCCATAATAAACAATGCCCAGGCTGTGTAATTTATCTAATTTGTACTGGATATAGAAACAGGCCTGAAACAGGTTGTGATGCATAAACCTAACTGTTTTTCAGTAAGCAAATAATTATCATCGTCGTCACTGATGTTCGAAACAGTTTACTTCTCTAAAAATCTGATAAAAACCAAGGAAAGTTAAACATAAGTTACTCAAGAAAATATGGCGCACATGCAGCGTTTTCACCAGGCCTCCAGAAATATGTTTAGGTGAATTGGGTGCACCAACAAAGTACGGTCAGATGAGTAATTCTTTTGAATGAAACTATTTGTTAAAACAACCAACAGCCTATTGAAATTCAACCTTGTTTCTGGATAATTCTGAAACCTGCCGGCTCTGTAGAGTCAAAATGCTGTTATACCACCTATGAGTCCTATATGGATTTATGAATAAATCAGAGCGGAAACAGCTGAACATTTGATAACAGGTGCTAAAATCCTTATGGCAAACCACTAAATAGATAAACATGAAGCCAAGGCAACTGTCGCCACAGCAAAACGGAATTCTCAATACCACCTATTGTAGAATTAACTGATGCAACAGGACAACCTCACTAATTTTTAGTCCTCTAAAACAGTCAATGCAAAGTATTTAAGCAAGTGACTAAAAACAAGTGCATAAATATTCGTTCCTACAGTTGCACAAAGTGCATCCATGTTAATTCTGTTTAGAATAAGTTGCAAAAACACAATATCCGAATAAAATCAATGTCTGGGTGCAATTCACACCCAGGCATGTCTACAACCACTTTAAAGGCTGCAATAGTTGCAGAAGTAAACACATATCATTGGAAAGCAACCAGAACATTTAATTAAACACATATTCACATGCCTCCTTATCATATTAATCAATTCAACCATTAGTTGACATTCTTGCACAACCGCTTATTGCGCAAAAACAGCATGAAGATTTCAGCAGACAAACTGTAATTTAATTATCAAAGACTTCTTCTTGAATTATGGCAGGAAAAACATATGGCATGGTTGCAACAAGAACAGTTATTAACAGATGACAATTTATCCCAGCTAAGTATATAAGTTGTACACTGTGAACAATTACTTTTCCTAGTTTCTTGTGCTTTCCTCATAGAAAATTGCAAGAAGATCTTCAGAAGGCACTTCAATGTATCTGAAAGAATTCTGTTTAACCTCTAGGTCAGCATATTATATGTAAGTCCACGGGTTTCCCAAGGCTGCAACAAAGATCTTGAGGCTTTGGAAATATTGAACCAAAGGCTATTTGGTCCAAATGCTGATCACTTCTGTGATACCATATCTCCCTGTTACATAGATGATAATACTCATAAGAATATTAATAACGTTAACGAAACTAATAAAAACTATTGGTAGCTGGATAGTAATAATAATAATAAAAATGACTTGTATTATTATTATTACTAATAAATTACAGGAACTACTGGATGACATAAGACGACTTCTATATAGATATGAAACCAGTAAACGCTACACGATGGCTGTTGGCTAATGCTGGCACAAGCAAATGAACAGCAAAACAATTCGAAACAGAATATAACTGTCACCAAACTAAAGCTCCTAAACTCTGAGAACCACGAAGGCAGCTGAGCAACGACTGCAGCAATCAGGGTCCAGTGCCATTAAGTCTAGTGCTTTGAACGGCAATGCTGTGATAGTCACTCGTCTCATCTTCTCACAAACCCCAGGTGGCTGCAAATTAAACCAGTCAATACAGAATTCCTTTTCCATTACACGCACAACATCTTAAGAACAAGTTTCAAGCGGTAATGTTGCGTATAATCAAAGATGTTCATCTTATTTGAATCAACAGTGGAACATCTTAACTACAACACCTTTTTGAGCTATATCAAGCACAATGTCTAAATAAAGATGATTTTTAAACAGCTTGCAGCTCAAACAAACCACAATAGTCAAGATGTGTTACTATTCCATTTTTTGTCTTGCATTATAGTGAAGTAAGCAGTAAGGTACTCATGCTCATGTCCATCATCAGCATTTCTTTCAGTTATATATATATATATATACAATATATATATATAAATATATATATATATACATACAATATATATATATATAATGTATATATATAATGTATATATATATAATGTATATATATATATACGCACGCATATTATATGTGTAACTATGTATGTACATATACTTCTTCAAACCAGTTTATATAATGATATCTAATGCAGCCATATCACATAACTAAACTAAATACTGAAATGAGAAATATAATAGTATAAATTCAAATGTGCAATTTAATGTTAAAAAATTAAATTTTAAAAAGCCATATTTGCGTTTAACTATTGTTTGTATTTGGAGAAAGTAGAGAGACTGAGATTGATGAGATTGTTTACCCATGGTGCAGTTACTCGGCAGATGCAGTTGGTCTGGCAGTGGCTCCTCCATTCACAGACGTAGCACCACCACCACCTCCACGGATACCAGTGGAAGCTGGAGCCGGCGCATGACCTGCACGGATTGGCTTCGCTATCATGGCAGAATGACCTCGACGCAGGAGGTTCTTCTGCCTGACGGCTTCCTTTATGCGGTCCACTTCATGCTGGTATCTGAATCACAAACCAACTCAATGCATGTAGGCATAGAGACAGTGAAGACATGTATATGACCACATGAGTTCAGCTCTTATGAATAACTTTGGTACACAGGTCAATATTATGATAACAAAACAGAAGCAATTTAAATGGTCTTTCAAAACAACAGTTGATATAGCATGTGCAGATATGTCACCAATCTGCATAAAACCAGTTCTAAGACCGACTTATGACTGGTTTTGTGTAGTGAAGACTGATTTTGTGCATGTGCATCACATGGAGCATTTTATTTTAAATAGCTGCCCCGTTCTATTGCCAGGACATTTCTAGAATATTGCTGGGCTGAGACACAAAGCTGTTAAATTCTGTAACACTTCAGTCCTAGCCCCATAATAAACAGTTTGAGCATCGCAGACACTAAAAACTCTAGGCACACACAGTATGTACATTTCTGAAGTCCAACGTCGTTTATATGAACCTACAAATAGAAATAAAAATATGATCACCTCTTTCGATCTCTCATCGCTCCTTCCTTGGCTTCCTTTAGAGCTGTTTCCAGCGCCTTCACTCGATCAACGGTTGCACGCAGTCTCTTCTCTAGTTTAGGAAGCTCACAACGCAGATCAGCATTATCACGAACCAACTGCAACCAACACAAGTCAATCTTACTACTAGACAGGTTGACATAGGAAACCAGATTATCTAATAGCATGTAACGTCGCCAGGAAATATCAGATCACAAGCAAACTGAAAGAAAAGAGTAGCAACATGTGTGCGTTCCAACAAAAATCGCATAGTTATCAGACGTGTCAGGTTCTTAAACCCCACGATACAAACAACCAGATATACACATATAAATGCACATTATGTAAGTAAATACGTTGTTAGAGGTTGAGTAAGTCCTGAACTGAAAGCCTATTTTCAAAAACTCAGGATACCCAACTAAAAAAAGCTGATTTTTATCACCTTCACTTATTGTCAGATAAAAAATATCAGTACTAACAACATATTATCGACAGAAAAATTCAAACAAACTTGAGCAGTTGAAGTTGTTGCAAGAAAAAAAAAAATGTTCCAACCATAAGTCAACTCGTTTCAGCTTCGTTTCATTTCAACAGGTACATTGAGTTTCAACAGAAATAATTCAACTGCTAACTATATACATGTAAATGAACATATACACTGGCATCTTCCAATTAGTTCAGTGTGTTAAGAAAAACCGACCTGCTTGTGAACTTTCGTCAATTGGTCAAGATTGTTTTCAAGGAACGTGATCTTCTGTTTCTGAGCAACACTGCTGGTGTTGTCGTCTTCGTCGTCTGGTTTCAGCTGAGTCTAAAGACAATTTCAAACGACCATAACTCGATACACAACTAAAAGAAAGTCCCTCTGCATCACCATTAACAGCATCTTAGACATCGCCGTCAAATACATACAGGGGTGGCGATCCCGGGGGTAGAGGGGGACAAGTCCCCCACCTTCTACAGAGAAGGGACAAGTTATACAGGTGTCCCCCACATTTCCTACCCCTCTCATTGGGTGTCCCCCCCACCTGTCAAACGAGATCGCCGCCTCTGAATACATAACATAAGTAAGTGAAACATTAAAAACTTAATCCAGTGACATGACGGAAGGAACACTGTACACAGTTTAGCCTACAAAATAACAACGGAATACTATTAATTAATTAATTCAAACTGACTAGCATGAAGTAAGATTAATCATGCAGCAGTAGTAACAGATGATAACATGATTAACAGAAGTGGAATTTAACTGTATGGCAGCCTCTAAGGCACCCATCAGTCCATCCCATCTGCTCATTCATTTATTGTTGTCTCCTAGAGAGTTGAAGGCTGAGCGATCGTATGTGACAATCAGGTATCGATTCTGCACCCTTCCGATCTTTGTACCAGCATGTCACCATCCAACCATCTATGTATGTATGTACGCATGTATCTGGCTATTTATATAGCGCCTTATAAGAACCTCTCGAAGGCGAACCTCTATAGATCGCGACCAGTTAGACAAAATCATCAACAACCACTGAACTCACTTTCTTCACTCTGGCCTGCAAGTCTTGAACAAAGAGCTTCCGGAGGTTGTGTAGGGTCTGCAGTTCTCGTGCCACCGTCTCCTCCAAACCCTTGAGGTCCTGCTTTGCTTGCTCCCTGCGATCAAACTGAAGGCTGAGTTCAGCCAAGCGAGACGTCTTCTCCGTCTCCTCATGCTTCAGGCGGTCGTAGTCACCCTGGAGTTTGTCAAGTGCCAGCTCCAACTTCTGAGAAGTACTGCATTGAAAGAAAGCAACAGATGTGATCAACCACCTAATTAGCTTAACTAATTTCTGTATATAAAGAATAATGACAAGAAATTCTACAAAACACAATTTAACTGTCTTTAAAATGGCTCAAAAGTTATTCATTTCCTGCAGTTAAACAAAACAATGACACAGAAAGTAATGGCTAAAAGAAGAATTTGACTCACACAGTTTACTATCAGCATCAAAAATTCTTATTAATAAGTATCTCATAGTATATTTATGCAGCAATAAAACCAAGGAGCTATATACAGGCTGACGTGTACGCTAATGGGTTAGAGAAAAGCAATTCTAGATATAATTCCTATATTTTTTGCCACCTTTGATGCCATCATTTCAATGTGTTTTTTCGTGTGAGAAATTGATCCATATAAATGCCACAGAATCTTAATGAGATAACTTACAGTATGGGGCAATAATTTATAATAGAGTACTCTTCTATTGGCAGGATGTAGCTTATGATGAGAGGTGAAAAGATATAATCGTCTGATTGTGTCAGTACTTTATATGGTGTTGCTTGAAACATTGTGCAGTTTCAATACTTTAAAAGCGTTCTAATACACCATATGTACCGGTATCTAGATAGCTATGGAACCAAGCAAAGGACATACGTCAATCAAGTAGGATCATCAGATTAATAGCTACCTCCAAAAACCAGAATAAATATGCTTGATATAATTAACATTCAAGAGGAAAAGTATCAACCCTTAAACGACCAGTGTGTAGTAAAATGCAAGGAATGATCCAATAGCGCTGGTCATTAAAGGGTTAAAGACTGGAATATGAAGCTAGATGCCAAGATGACAACGCTACCATAAGACAACACCTACTCGGTCAGCTGGTCGATGCGCTCCTGCTTGTCGGAGATCTCCTGTCGGAGTTCAGCCAGTTGGCGCTGATGCTGCTCTCTGTGAGATTCCATCTGCTTCTCCAGGGCATCCTTCATCTGAGTGGCAGATGCAACCTCATCTTTCGCCTTCTCCTTTTCCGCCAATTGCGACAAGAAGAGTTGTTCTGAAAACCAGGAAACATCAACTGAACAATACAAGGACAACCAATAATCAAGGCTTCCGAACACAAAGGTACTAACGTCATCTAAAGAAGAATCGTACTTTTTATGTAATGTAATTATACTCTCTATGTAATGTAATCGTACTTTCTATGTAATGTCGATAATTAGTTTTATAATTTGGAACGAACTGTCATGTAAACTTGTAAAGCACCTTAGAAGTCGCTTGCTACCGACGGCACTATATAAATGGTCGTAATTACGATCACAAAGAATCACCGGAGGAACATAAAAAGTACTCATATTTACGGACCAAATTTAATTAAGTTTTTACACAACTCAAATACAAGCATTTGAAAGTCAATAAACCCATTTCACAACAATGCATGGCACTCAAAATCACACACAAATCCAACTTAGTGCAAATCAGTTCAACATGGTCAAAAGGTTAAGCCTCTTTGCACAGTTAAAAGACAAGAATGACCTCAGTGATAACATATCGTTGAAACAGACATTAAAAACCTAGCTGAAACATGTAATGCACTGCATATTCTAACACAAATCAACAACGTTTATTTTCATACATTTATCAAATAACAATTGGCTGTACCTCAACAATAAAGCCCCATAATTATGTGAGATAATAATTAATTAATTCCTATGATGGCAGTTAGACTTTAAACAGAACTGAGGTCACACAAGAAGACAGATGCAATTGCAGTAAAGACTGTAAAGACTCAAAGACTCAAAGTAAAGACTCAAACCATCACATGACTCAGCCAAATTTTAGCATGATTGTCAGCAGATTAAGAGAAATTTCAAAATAACCTTTGACATTTAGTTTAGCACATTCTTCGTTCAGGTGGTCAACCTGTTGCTCGAGCTGGCGCTTCTTAGAATCAATCTCTTTCACTGTCTCCGAAACTGTCTTCATCTTTGCCTCTTGCTGTCGAACAATACACATATTATAAAACCCATAGTCTGGCATGCTAACAATCAAACTTACCATTCATGATGATGATTTTTCGTTTATTATTAAGACGAGGTTGGCAGACCGCAGTCTAGTTACAAGATATTTGATTAAAAATAGTGTTTGACTTTGATGAGAAGGGCCATTTTATTGAATAAGTTTGAACAGTACTCTTGGGATAAAGTGTTTATTGTCTTTTACGGGTATGGTAAAGTCGTAAGGCCTTGGATGAAAGTTGTACACGAGCCTGCTGACAGAGGGAAATAAAAAAGGGCATACAAAACCAATCGTGTCCCATCCTAAAATAAAACTTATGCTGAGGGCAAATAACCTAAATTCTCTGCAGCATAAAATGAAGATTTAAAAATTAAATTGAAATAAAGCAGCAACCTGCTGGATGACCAGTTTGCAGTCAGACAGACTTTTCTCTGTCTCTTCCAATTTCTTGTTACTTTCCGTCTGAGAAGTGTCGAGTTGAGAACAACGTTGCACCAGTGTCTTAACCTCCGATTTCATCTTACTTATGTACAGGCGTGCAATGGTGAAATCCTCATCAATCTTGTCACCCGATAAAATCTGCGATTTCTGGAGGTCCATCTGAATAAAAAACAAACCGGCTTTCTTCAGTAAAACAGTTTATAGCTAACTTGATGCTGTCATGGTGCCAGCCTGATAGGAAATTAAGTTAATTTTTCTGCAACAGGCCATGTAATAAGAAGCAAGTGAAATTTACACAAGAAAGATATTTGATCAAGAGTAACAAGCAATATGACATTTGTAAATAATGGAAGGTAATTTGTAATCATGGTGCCAATTGGAGTTGCTGGCCACAACACTAAGGGATTTTATATTCACCTCTGCACAGAGGATATGTCACTAAGAAACTATATGTCAACTAAAACTGACCATTGTCAAGTATCCCTTAAGGAAACTGTGTGTGGTTATTCAGTTGCAGCTCTTATCAGGCTTGCGCTTCAAGCTTGATAGGCAGAAGTTATTTCACACAGGACTACGCATTTGCAGACTAAAGTAAAACACATATGTAATATATGAATGTTTGCTGACTCTTGGCCTCAAATAGGATTGGCAATCACTGTCAAAAAGTTGTCCTCCTGCTGGTATGGTGCACTGCTATTCATGCCTAAGGTTCAGCCAAGAACCCAACCCACAACAACACTGAGGAGAATAGTTGAAACACACTACATAATAAACCTGTAACTATAACTTTTGCATTTGTCTTCTGGTGAAGACTTCCATCTCTCACCTGACTTAGTTCACCCTCGAAAGTAAAGACCAATCGCTAAATTTCGTTATTATGTTCTGTAAGACGGTCAAGACATGCCTTGAATTCACCCCCAAGTAGACTGCTGATGTCGCCAAGGTCCTTGAGAAGGCTCATCATCATTTCAGTGGCACGCTTCTTCTGGTGAAGACTTCCATCTCTCACCTGACTTAGTTCACCCTCGAGTGCCTGCAGAGAAGCCTAGAAATAAACCACAGTAAAACATAATATGCGATCATTTTTCACGAAAACAGTCGGAAGTCGCATTTTATGAAATGATTTTGTACTGAGCTGTCACATAAGCTCTGTAAAATTAAATTCTCTTTATTATAGTTTACTAACTCTTCAGATTATCCAAACAACTTTGAAACACAGTTCTCTATCTTCTTTCTTCTTTATATACAACATATTTACATACGATCAATCATTTCCAGTACATCTATAATACCGTTGACTTGGCCACAAGCAAACTAAAACGACATGTCTGCGTTCTTTGACAGATTCAATAACAACTAGTTATCTAACAATCACCACAAAACGCTCTCATACCTTATATCGACATTAGCTGTTCACACTCTTACTGCCTTTCACCGCCAGTATTATGACACTGTTAATTACTTAACTAACATAAAAAACAAATACCAATCCATTCAGATGTAAAAACATGCTAAAACAAACGTAAGCTGACATGATCATTGTTATTTTTAGCCATGCCAGAGTCAGGAGAACCTCTAAGTAGATTTTAAATGTTTTAAATGAATGAAAGAAAATTAACACCTACACTACACAACCAGTAACCAATCTCCGCAGTTTCATTGTGTTTAACCAAATGAAACCTTAGAATATAACTGCAGCAAAAATCAAACTTAGCGGTTTTTGCCGCAGAAAAGCATATTCACAAAGAAAACGCAAATTTGCAGGCTCTATATAAAAGAGGCTTAGCATAGTAAAAACATTGCAATAATTGCAAAAAATTATTTATAGCACAAATCATATCTAACTATGCTTTTAACAGGACATTATTTGCATCAACAGTTCTTCTTCACCAAAAAAATCGTTGAAATGAAAACATGACTTAAATACTTTTCCAAACGAGATGCTGTGGGACTTACAGCGCTCTTCTTTAGATCTTCAAGCAGAGCTTCATTTTCCTTCTCCTTCGAAACGGCCTCCTGAGACTTCTGGTCGTAGTTCATTGCAAGCTCCTCGAGCGCCTGCAACACCTCCTTCACCTCGTTCATCGACGATTCGTTCTCCGCCTGCAGACGCTGACTCTCCTGGATGGCTGTATCTCTTTCCTTCATGAGGCCGGCAATCTGCTCCTCCTGTTCTACCACCTGGTCTTTGTACTTCTCACCCAACTGAGACTGATTGTAAATCTCATCGTCCTGGAAATACAGACAATTCATCATCATGACAACCATTCATATTTCTACAACAGAGTTCCCCTACACAGAATGCATTTCTCCACAATATTCAGATTTTATGAACCTAAACATCTGTCTTGGATGCAGATCATGCATAAGGGGCCGTCCACATATTACGTACGCAGCTAGGGAAAGGAGTTTCGAATGTCCGCAATTTTGCGTATCAGTTCGTATGGTGGGGGGAAAGGGGTCCCGGAAATATGTACGTACGCAAATATAATTGTCTAATTATGGCATCCACAAAATGGAATATTAAAATCAGAACTGTAAACCCAATCGCAGACTATATTCCTGCTTAATCAATTTTATGTAGCACTAAAACTATTTTAAGCACAAGCTTTGTTAGTGTTTTATTTCTTTATAACAGTTAAAAAATTTAAGCTGTTAAATATGACGCTTAACAAACAAAAAAAGCCTGTGGCAAAATCAATGTCTTATAGTTGTCTATAGCTATTTAAACCTTTGCCGGGGGGGGAAGAGTTAGAGCTCAGATGTACATACGCATGGGGGACGGGTCCAAGAAATGTATGCGGTGCAACAGGGGGAGGGCAAAGGGATCTGAAAATCCGATTTTTTTGACATACGTAATATATGGATGGCGCCTAAGCAATCAGTTGTCACTAATTATTGACCTACATATATTTTAATAATGTACAAACTGCCCTTCAGCACAAGTAAACTCTCCCTCTTTTACAATTAGTGTTAGGACCTGTAGTAATTCCTTTCATATCTTCGGATACGCAGCAATTCTGTTGCATAACGATGTATAACCTTATCGTCAAGTTGTTGATATAACTTCTGTTTTTCTTCTTCCCAGCTGACTCTTTCTGCGTCAGTAACAGCCGTACCGGATGAAACGTTGAGGTGGGCCAAAGGGAGATGGGCAACAGAACTTGCAGCACTCAGAACATCACTGGAATCCTTGACCTGTGTGCGTTCCTCCTCTGGAACTGCCTCACCTAAACACACACACAACAAAGGATCTTCTAAAAGCCAACAACTATCACGATCGGCACATTTAAGGTCAATGACATCCTGAAAGAAAATTACCTAAACAGTTCAGATATCTTAAGTTTTATATACTGTAATATTTGCTCATTAAGAAGAATCCTACGCATTCTCAAAACTTTCCAACTCACGCATTGCCAACTCACGCATTGCCACATGACCTCACATAACTGACATTATTATGTCCTGAGGAAACAAATAAATTTTCAACTTCAATGCTCACCAAAGCTGAATGCTTGTTTACCATACACGCTCGTACCACTACCCTTTTTGTGTCAATGCTCACAGTCGCCAATGAAGATAATACACAATGCTACAGGTACACAATATGTGCACAACTGTACTGGTGTAAGCAAGTCAAAATTAAAGATATTGAAGAGTGAGGCCACAAAAACTTTGTGTCACCAACATCCATAAATTCAACCTTAATAGGACAACAGTCCACTGCGACTCTGACCAAATCATATCTTGTGAGGACATCAATAACAAGCGCCATTGTTACCTTTACGCCATCTGGCAAGCTCCGCTTCATATCGGTCAATAAGTCCCTTCAGCCGAGCATTCTTATCTCGTTCCTTCTCGTATCGGCGCTTCCATTCTTCTGCCGTCAGCTCCTCATTCACCATCACCGAGTTCTTAATGGTTTTGGCTCTGCACAAAACGAAAAAAACATATGAAACATACTTGAAATACGGTTGTCATAAAGGCAAAACAAATCATAATAGCGGTGAATGTCTCCGAAACCTCAGAACAATGCAAGTCTTTGTACAGAAATGAGAAACGTAACTGGTTCACCACGATGAGTATGGAGGTGGTGGCATAATGTGAGACCATACTGGGCTCAGGAACACTTCTGAGTCATTGCCTTAAAGGGTGCTAAATAAATCTATGAAATCAATAAATATTACCTTCCACACAGACCTAAATGGAGGTTGTCGTCTATGATTTAAATTAATATTAAACTAGCCACAAAAAAGTTTCTCTAGCATATGTGACTCTGAAACCTACAATAAGCCTAAATGAGACGTCTTGAAAGGAAATGTTTATCCTGACCTTTGGCCGAAGAGAAGCGTTGACTTTGTCTCGGTTTCGTTGAAAGAAGCAGGTGAACAGCAGATGACCATTGTCGTGCGTGCGTTTCCACCCAAACTCTCCTGCAGGATACGCGTCAGTTTGCTGTCTCTGTATGGAGTGAATGCCTGAAACACCAGACCAAACGAATCCCTCATCAAAGCATGCTTGCCACATAAATCTTTGTTTAACCAACCTTGTTGCCGAGGGAAATAAATAAAATGATCACATCAAGTTAAGAATTAATATTAAATGCCTGCTTTTATCTTTTACATAATATTATATTCAGAAATCATAAGTTTACGCTCAATGCCAAGTTATTATGACAGTTCACAGGAGCAATCGATCCCAGGAGTAGTAGCATTTTATCTGAGTGCCGTCAGAGAGACTCCAAGAGTCACATGCAAATAGAGTGACATAACAAAATAGTTCAGTTCATTGATCACATGATGCCAAAAACAAGACTCACATTGCCATCGGCCAGAGCAGCGATAACATTTCCTAGAGCAGATAACGATTTGTTGATGTTCTTTGCCTCATCGAGCACAGATCCCTCGGCACCTGTCTTGCTCACCTGCAAACACAACAATCTATACATGATAAACTACTATTATGCCCTATTAATGTATCGCTTACAACAGCAAACAAATAATATTATGTAAGTACATTCTGATAATAAACTACTTTCCACCTACCCACCACACACACAGATATAAATGCTTTTATATATATATATATATATATATATATATGCAGACACATTTATGACATTAACAATATGATTAGTGTAATAATGTAGTGTAGTTACATGTGACCCTTCACTCTTCAGAAACAATTGAAGGCTCATATTTACCAGCTACCTAAACCTCATAAATGAATTCATTATCAACAACAATATTAATAATAATGATAGTAAGCAAGGAGAAAATAGAAGAAACATCATAGATTCAAATTGAAACTGCACCTTCTCACTGCCAGCCAAATCAACCAAGTAAAGTTTTCCACTGAGCTTCTTTTCCGTTTCCGTGTTCTCTTGTTTAACATTTATTAGGAAGACACTGTGACTGCGTGACGAATGTTCATTCATATCTATCACGATAAAAATGAAACATGATAAGTATGTAAGAAAGTTTAAATGAAAGAACATGCATAACACCCTTTAAGAAACTCAACAAGGTTGATGTTATTTAACAGATACATTACAAGACACTCAATACAATACCCCATCTATAACAGTCAAATAAAGCTCAAAACTCAATTAACAGAATCAGTCTGCTTGTTTACAATGCCTCTGACAGGTTCTTAAAAATGCACCTTATTAACCCAAGATACACGTAAGCATACATAAATAAATACATATGCACTGGCAGAAGTATACAATACAGACTCCATCAATATACATACAAGGCAGTGCCACTGAATAGCTCTCACAATAGATTTGTAGAGGCAGCAAGATAACAATCGACTCGCACTGACTGAGAGACAAGGATTCCTACCACAAAGTGACCAACATAATTCACCACAAATTTGCAAACTGACAAAACCATAATAAATTTGCCACATCTGACACAATTAGATACTATTACAAAGGTTTAACCGTAATGCTGTGATAAGTTAATCGGTGCCTAAAGGCTACAGATAATGATTGTAATGCAGCTGCCATTAGAGCCTAATTGTAGAACAATCAACAGAACATGGACCATCATAGGCTGATGTCACAAGTACGAAATGTTAGTGCTATGCAAGTTGCTATACAGTACAAAGTAACAACGGAGCAAATCTTTACTTGTAACGGCCACGTGACGGTTCGCTTTGCCTTCGTCGATGACCTCCATCACTTCTTCCGGACTGGAAACAAATCTCTCTGTCGCTCCCTGGAAACATCATGCAGTTTCAATACTTTAAAAGCATTCTAATACACAGTTGCTTACCCAATTTTAACAATTAACGCGTATGTCAACCAGTGTCGTTTTCGTTCAAGAAATCATTTTTATTTTAGTTTTTATTTAGTTTGGTATGATTCATTTCAGTCTAGTTCTAGCTCCATTTCTGAAAATCATTTTAGTTTTAGCTTAGTTTTTATTCATCCAATCATTTTAGTCATGATTTTAGTTTACGATTGTCTAATCTTTCTATCTTATTTCAAAACCACAATAAATCAGACCCTCATCATTCATTGTCCATGAGTTATTAGGCATGATGCTTATAAAGCATTCTTCTAACCCATTCAAATTTAGCCTAACAAAAGCTCGCATTCCCAAAGATTATAACATCCTGTCTGCTGTTAAAAGTCTACATAAAGAAAAGATCCTTTCAACATTAGCTTGGAAAGCAGGAGCTATGAGAAGATCCTCAAATAGAGGAGCTATGATGTTGGACAAATCATCCTTTGCTCGGACCAGAATCTAGAGGCATTGTCTCCACTATACTTTGTCACCTCTGATAAATATCTGTCCATTTTTTTTGGATATTTTTCCCATTGTGACATCAACATTATGTCTGCTTCAACTTTACTGCCAGAAATTTTAACTTTTAATTCATTTTGGATTTGACCTGAATTAGCATAGAAGGAAAGAAATTGATACTTGTAATTTATATAGTTTTCGTTCAAGATTTTTATTTCATTTTCGTTTTTATTTAGTTATCGTAGAATATTTTCCGTTTTCATTTAGTTCTAGTTGTTAAGTTCTTTCTAGTTCTCGTTTTCGTTAACGACCAGCAGTTCAATTTAGTTCTAGTTCTAGTTTCATGAACAAATTAACACTGATGTCAACTAAAGATCAGATTGAGTTTTGTAGTTTATTCAACCTGACAACTTCTGACTAGTACTCTATTGACGTAATTAAATGTAAAATGGCTATTAATAAACAATCAATTATTTAAACAAACTAACAAGAAATGAGTGAGCCAATTATGAACATAATGTATAATTAGTAAGTACATGTACTTTATAGGTGACCCTAGCTAGTCATCTAGATCCCTTCAGGGCCCCCCCAATTGTCACTAAAGTCACCGCAACCTTGAACGAATTATGTTACTGGTGTTAATCTGGTTGGTTACAATAAAATATATTGATTGATTGATATATGATTTTGAATTTTAAAAAGACAAACTCACCTTAACAAACGGCACTCTGTTTTTGTCTTCATGGACGGATAAATTAGTTTTGGAGACTAAAAGACAGAATAAGAGCATTGACTAAAAGAAACAGCTACATATTGATCTATGTAATTATGGATACAACTAGGGCTCTCAACAGGACCTGGCAAGAGCCCTCAGCAGGTTCCCAGTAGACCAGCACCCATTCAAAGGGCCACATCCTGTCAATGAATTCAATCCATGAAACATGTAGCTGACGAATACTGACGATTTAAGCAGACTCATAGCTTAACAAAGGGCAGTTGTTGGTATCATGTGAAGTCTAGGTCTGTGAGGTGGGTAATATTCATTCATTCCAAAGATTTATATAGCACCCCTTCGAGGCAATTACTCAGAAGTGTTCCTAATCCCAGTGTAATTATTATATGCTTCAATGTTAAATGACATCAGTCCAAGTAATTTCAAGCTTATCAATAGACTGTGTTAAAAGTTAAAACAATCAAAATAAAAGTAAGTGGCTCATCTTGAATAGAAATCAAACTTTTAGGATTATTTTTCCTTATGTGGTGGAAATTATTAAAATTGAAATGATGAAGTCCAGCAAGAAATAAAAGGGTTCATCATTATTACATTTCTGTTGTGTGATGAGTTTTAGATCGCTGAGGCTATTAGTATTGTGGAATGGCATTTATGATTCATCATCCCTTGAGGCATCTTAGACCTGTTTATTTTCATCTAGCACTGAACAAGAACAATCTCTGAGTAATCCATAGACTATTTGGCTTATCAAGGTTTACATGGCAAATAGCCTTGTACAAAAGTCTCAAGGCAGGCATTATTTATCTATCTCTAGTTCATCTAGTAAGTGCCTTGCTTATCTTTACAGTTCTACCTGACTCACAACATAACAGAAACCTTTTGTTTCACTCGTTTACATAGTAAACCAATGTTTCCAAGTAATGCAAGCACACCAGCTAAATTGATAAAATGCAAGATGATATATGCAATATAAGGCAACAGCTTATTTGGTAAATGACTCATCCAGGTCACGGGAATTAAAGCATTCTGATCAGCAAACAATCCCTAACAATAATATTCCATGTGCACACATGGAGGAAAATGAGATATATAATGTATCTATGCAGAGCTGTCAAAATGGAAGTTGTACAGCTTTTAAAAACTCAGGCAGACTTGGTTAACGCCCATATTTCTCATTTGTGTTCCTCAGCTTGCTTAACACCCAAGCAGCCTTATCCTTTTGGTAGTTGGCCCAATCCTAGTCATATGAATAGAATAATAACCGAATGGATCTATTGTTCAGTTTGTTTCACATGATTAGAATGACATGTTTCACACTTTTGAAGACTTCAGTCTGGACAAGTTCCTCCCAAGTTCAACAAAACCAAATATTCATAAGGTCAAAGATTACTTTAGATCTCTTGACTGTCATGTCAACCCTTAACCCAGAATCATAAGTCCAGGTCTTTAGTGTGGCTCATGTTGAGTTGACAACAACAGACAGTGGGTAAGGTCTAGAGTTTGGATGCACACATATCTATGAAAATTATCAAGTAATACTATTTTTTTGAAACTTTATGTCATCAATACCAAGATAAAATAATTAAGCACAGAGTCATCTGGAAGATATGTTTGGAATTTGGACCTAAATGGGCAAATCAACCAATCAAATCAAAGCAAGCTGATAATGCACCATTTCATGAGTACTTATTTATGGTTTCAGATTATAGTTTCTGTCATGTGCTTGCTGAAAAAAACCCATGTGCTGAGAAGGCTATGGTCTAAACACTAAAAGTAATAGCCTCCCCATTTATGCAAATATTTTAAGAACATCTTTTGATGCTCTATTTGGTATCACTAATGTCTACATAGTTTTGTGACAACAATTACCTTGTCACTAAAACTGTGCATAAAATTGAGAAGAGGTTCAAATTGGAGAACTTCTGCTCATCAAAACCATTTCTGTTTAATGTTGGACATATGGATGGGAAGAGGAGATAAAATGCTAATGATTAAGATAAAATGCTAATGATTAAGATAAAATGCTAATGATTAAGATAAAATGCTAATGATTAAGATTAACCTTAAGTACATTGTATTTATGCACAAAGTTGACCAAGATATAATAAGTACAAAACCGCTTAAATCTCTTGCATTTCAAAATTAATATTTCCCCAAGCATGACTAAAACATCATAACAATAAAAATATTACACTAAAAATATTATTGATACGGCATTTATCAAAGTAGTTTCAAATTATTTTTAATATTTTGCCTTGCAGTACAGTGCACGTGTTTTAAACTCACACATGTACGTTGCCACCAGAACTGTTTTATACAGGGCTTGAACAAAAAAAGTATTTTAAATGCAGTATTCTGGGGCAACTGTTGGTACACCACATTTGTTTCTCTAACTCTGGATGGCTGTTTGGAAAGAGGGGACAAAATGCAAAGGAATAATATCCTTGGAATAATGCTTATCAGCAGGAAAAATAATTACATTACGTCTGCACTTTGTAAGACGAGAACTGACAGAGATATCACAAGTATTAACTTCATGGTGTAGAACTGAACAAATGTCATGCAAAAAAATAATTTATTAAGTAGAGACAAATAAATAGTACTTACTATCTAGCAGGTCTCGTATTTTGTCCATATATATTTCGAAATATGAAACCTGTTTGTTAAAAGTAAATTGCAAGCATTTCAACTGGTTGATAAGGAAGAATTATCATAAAAATATAAGTTTAAGTACTTTACCTTCTACAGCCAATCAAGTGTTCATAGTTGATAAACATTGAAACACTGGTCACATAACATCTTTACAATATGCATAAGCAATGTATTTGCACAATAAAGTTTCACTCAGTCCCTGACCCTATGAATGAAGTAGGATCGCTTAGCAAGGGATCAATTTATATTACAGTGCAATTTAACCTTTACATGCTTTCTACATTATGGTATCAAATTACTCTGACAAGAACGGAAATCAACTTTCCATTGTTAACTGTTCATTGTCTACAACATTCCTAGAGCCTCCTTTGTACCTGTGTACAATTAAAGTCACCTGCCCATTGAAACTAAGACATATACAGACTAAATGCATGTGTATATATATATATTATATTGATGTGTGTGTGTGTTACAATTACCATATACAGATAGTTTTTAGCTTGCATGAGCAACTAAACCAGGTCTGCCAGCATCATCTAAGACATGTGTCCAATGCAACAATTGTTTTTTTTTATATCAAATAGTCCATTTCATCTATCATAGCACCAACATTAAGTTTAAACCAAATGAGCAAAGATGTACTGCATAAAAAACAATTTCACCTTGATGTGAAACTCAAGGTTTTCGTCCATTTGGTAAATGTAACTGAAGATGTCACCAATGATCCTGGGTATGATGCCCTGCATGTCGTTATCATTGAGCAAACCCTGAAAATTATCAAACAACTGCTAAGCAGCTCTTCATAAGATTGTGTCATCATGCCTTATGTCTGTAGAGAATGTAGACAAACCAAATTATCATATTTAAAACTATAAGCAAGAGACACTGAGACAATCGTTTTTCATCTGCTAGTCCCAAAAGTTCGGATTGTGTCATCATGCTCTATTTTTGTAGAGAATGCATTGAAAAACAATTATCATTGTTTAAAACTATAAGCAAGAGAAACTGAAGACGATCAGATCCTGGCTTCAATTGCCCTTCATAGTCTGTGATGCTCTAGGACAGCGGTTCTCAACCTGTGGGTCGCGACCCCACGGGGGTCGCCTTACAATTTGCCAGGGGTCACCTGGAACCTTCAGGAATTTGTGAAGGAACGCTTTCAGCCTTGTATCTCTTATCTAATATTTATGCAATCGTGATTATTACACGAACTAGCCTTCTACTATAATGGCTTTAATTAATATTTACTAATTTCGTGTACTATTTATTCATTTAATAGAATTATTACCAACAACAAATTTAAAATTGCTCTGTTAATTAAAGATTGACGAGCTGTTATGCATGAGGTGTATGGATTATGAAATGATAAGCAGTAAAATGCATGGTAGTAAAACCGCGGTGAAGGCAGCAACGGAATAATTTTAATAGCTGGGGGTCGCCACACCTTCGGAAATATTATAAGGGGGCGCAGGACTAAACAGGTTGAGAACCGCTGCTCTAAGATAAACCAAGTAGCTCTGCATTCCTGTCTCAAACCATATTGGGTGTAAAAACATTTTCATCTGCTAGTCCCAAGCACTGATACATTGAGCTGAACATTCCTGGGCATCAGACTTCATCTACAGTCCTCCACTTATGGCCCATACTGTTCTGCCAGACTCAGGAAAAGAAATGTTTTCAACTCGTCATGTTTGTCAGACAGCTAAGTTTCAATGCCTCTGCAACACATATGTCTTTGACCCTTTAACATTTTAGTACATGTTTGTTGCTAAAGGGTTAATGCCTCTGTCACACATACAACATACATACATACATACGAGCATGCATCACTACATAGCATCATAAACATATACACAGTTATATACATGCATGCATACCTACATATATAGTATATACAGATAAAATGACATGGTTGGCAGTTTTCAAAAAATTTCATTTTGACTTTAGAAATTATTATAGATCATGTACATTAATTCCATCACCAATACATGATAGTGTAACAATTTCTGTAATAAGGATAGTTTTTGCTTTGGTAAACTACTATTATTACTGACAACAATGATCATACAATAAAAGCACTGACCTCCATTGTGTGGGTTTTACCACTGGCGGTTTGACCATATGCAAATATGGTGCCATTGTATCCAGACAAGACATCTGAAATGAGTGTTAGGTAAAAAATTATATCACAGGACAGGATGCATTCATAGTCAGAAAGTAAAGGACCATAGTGCAATGGAAGTCATTCAACAGTACTCGTCTTGATAAAATATTGACAGCATAGCTTCTCAGAATGCAAAGCTTGAGAATGGCCCTCAACTGCCTAGGCTCCTCTCATAGGTTAATATTACTAAGACGATGAAACATAAATTTTTTGAAGCCATTATTTCTGAGTATACTGATTTTATGCTTTTGTGCTCGAACTGTTCCTAAACGTTTCTTTGTGACTGGTCTAGACAGGTGTCTTAATCATGGTTACATCAAATTCAGCCCAAACAGCCTCATCATCCAATCATGGAATATGGCCTCATTTGGCATGCTGCCAATGCAAATTCATTCAGTCATGTAACAGATAAAAATGAGATTGTACAGAGCATAGAAAAAAGCCAGGATGACACATACAAGTTTACAGAGTCCATATTCTTCTCTTATAAAATGTAACGTGATTACACAGATATTATTACCAGAGGAAATGGTACAAACAACACAACCAAATAAGCCATTACCAGCATAAAAAAATTATGCATTGTTTATAAATAATGTAAGGCAATTATATTCATCATTTTACAAGACCCAGAAGAGATCAAATTGTTAAATTCCTGCATTAAGAGATGTTATAAATTAGTCATTAATATAATTGTAAAGCAAACAATACATCAAATGATTAAATTTTTTAATCCAGCAATATTGACTTAGCCAATATTGAGTCAGTAATGAGCAGATCATTGAGTGTTTTAGCATTATTTCTCAGACATTAAAACTCAAGCCAAATACCTTTGACGATCGGCTTGGCGGCAGTGTTGTAAACACTCTCTTGCGTTGCATTTGCTTTGAAAACCTTATCAAATACGTAGACCTTTCCCTGAAATTTGAGAAATTACACACAATCATCATTTCACTTGCCAAAATTCAAATCTTTTGCAGACATATATTTATTACTCATTGAAGAGGCATAGATATAATTGAATGCTAGCATTTGGTTCAAATTCTTAAAAAGACAGCTCAAACCAATGAAGTGAACTTTCTGAGCGGTTATACTGTGCCTGCGGTCAGTTTCAAGAATACAGAAACATCACTGTTAATAACCTCTTCCTTGCAACAGAGACTACTGAATAGTAATATTGCACTAAGTTAAACATCAACCGTAAGAGATGCTCCCAAGGCGTCATACAAAGGTGGCACACAGAAAACCCAGATACATAATTTTTTATTTTAAATTTCTGAAATTTGATATTGCCCTTCTTCCAACATTTATTGGTCAGAAGTGCACACGCCTCGAGTCCTCGATGACACAATTGTACTGCAGACCGCTCAAACCAACCGACCACATATCAATATTATCAATCAATTGACTATAACAAGGGTTGGGGTTTTTCAAAAACAAAAGCAATGCAAATCCAGGTCAATGAAAATCACCAACACAATGGCCAAAAAGATCTTAGACCAAGAAGCTCCAAGACTTCATGAGTTTAATGAACAGTGACCATGTAGCTTAAGTTGACATCTACTTCACTTAAAAACCTGCTAATGTCCTCAATTTCTTCTATTTTTGGATACAGCCATATTCTCCAAACACTTGTCAACCTGTCGCCTCTGTGCTGCCATGACATGTGCAGCCGCTTGCCTATGGCCCATTTTAACTCAGCTTGCTCGTACTGGTCATACTTCTTGGTCTCTCAACTTGCACTAATTGATTCCCTGAATTCAAATAAGACCCAGTCTTCATCTGCTCCAGAATCAATTACGGTAATGCTCTACTGCATGGTCTTCCAAAAGCTTGTCTCTCTTCTCTTTGACAGTTTTCTAAATGCTGCAGCAAGATCTGAGAGCCTGGTCTCACCAGTCGTCCCACATCTCAGCTCTTATGTTTTCATCACATTTGTGCTGCCAAAAACCTTTGCAAATGTACAAAAGCTCAGCATATGTGCAATATTTAATTAATCATTTTCCAATCAACTGGCGCTCGTGAGGGTTGATAGCTGAGTTAAAATGGGCCATAGGCAAGCGGCTGCACATGTCATGGCAGCACAGAGGCGACAGGTTGACAAGTGTTTGGATTCTGATCTTTAGGGTCAGGTTAGACATTGTGAGGGTTAGCTATGGTCAGGATTATGGAAGTAACGTTGTCTTAGATAGATACTGAAACCATTCTGCTGCAGAAGTAATATCCTCAAGCATTGCATAGCAGAAGCACCATGCATTTATATAGGAAGTTCTCACATCAAAGGTAAACATTTCAGAACAATTATTTTAAAATTGTACCTTCATTGTGAAACGAGTGATCAATGATATGAATAAAATGGACACAGAATCTGTTACTCACAGCAATTGAGATGGAATCATCTGTGGGAAATTTGAGAACAAATTTACTTCCAGCTTTCTCTTCTGACTCATTTAAGGGTCTCACACGACAGACTACCTTAATGTTGCATTCTGATGGTCCGTCAGCCATGGTTCGATTTTAGTGAGGATCTGAATTTTACGACGATGAACGAAAAATCGCCAAACGTCAAAACTGAGTCACCAAATAGTTTGTATCCAATATCAATTTGGAGTCACTCTCAATCTGTAGGTAGTCTCTGGCCAATAATTTAAGCGAGACCCCGAGATCTTGAGGTTCAAACAGACGAAGCTCAGAGTGATGGGACAGATTGACGGAGGATCGAGACTGCGTAGAACAGAGATCTTGAGAATCGTCAAAAAGAAAGTCAGCTAATCACAATCAGGTCTACGTACCAATATAAATAATACACATTTCGGTCTGGAAATCTATACAGGATTGTGATCTTTAAACACCAATCACATCCAAAATCTTTGATAAACAACCGACTACCCTACCGGAAGCCGTCGTGTGACCATTACGTCACTCGCTGGCAAACTTGCATAGAGAATATATTTTAAAGATTAACACTTCATCCACTAACAGTAGAATGTAACTGTTTCCAAATTTCAGTTCTAGTGATTGCAACTTCGAGTAATTGTTTTTTACCTGAACTTTGGAGTTTTTCTGCTAAATTTTCGGATTTCGGACATCTAACGGATGTGTATTTGTGAGCTTGTTTAGATAGTTTCAACACTTTTAAACTCCGTTACAATTTGCAAGTTCGCTGACCTACTGACTACATTAAGTTAACTCGATTCCTAAGTCCGAACTTATAAGAACAATAATTTTAATCTGTACAGATCTCCAGACTGCGCATTAAAATATTTTGACATTCAAAATAATTGATTTACAAATTTATGTGGCGCCTCTCGAAAACTACGCAGCAGCCAGCCCGGATAAAACTTAAACGTATCAGTATTCAGTACATCATAGATGATCTATTCTAGGACCTGAGTGGCCAGGACCGTATAATTAGATTAAAATAACCTCAAAGTCAACATTTTAAATTTAATAGCTTTTTTGGTTGTTTACTTTTTAATGTCAAAAGTTCAGAATTTAGTAGAATTGTGATTGTCACGTTCACATAGAATTCTCCGCTCGTCGGATCTGCCGCGATATACTAGTACGATACAGCGTATAGTTATCAAGTAGGGCATTTAATTGTAATCCTACTTCTCCGTCGTAATATTGTGCATAGTTGTGGACTTGGTGCGCGACTGTGCGTACCACCGCACGTTTTAACTTTTGATGTAGCTACAGTAGAGACAGCCTTGAAGTCGATAGTCGAGAATACATTCAATTATTTTGGTATGATAATTCTAATAATAATTTTACAAACACTTTGCCAAAGAGACTATGCAGTTGGTGTTGGTAGGCCTCTGTATGCTGCATATTACTTAATATACTTAATATAAATACTTGAAAGATGATTCAGGAAATAATGAAGGTGATTGAATTAGAAAATAGGACAGTGTCTAAGTTTGTTGCAGGAAATGGCTGTGGGACTATTACATTTGAATATCTCACCTCACATTAAAACGTTTTGCTGGTGGCTAGAATATTAATGTGACAGGACTGGTCAAATTTATGTGAAACCTGCCATGAATTAGAGAGTTCTTATGCTGCAGTCTATCTTCATTACCTATTCATTTGTTGTCTGTTTCGTAGGTTGTGTAAGAGCATTGCAGTTTAGAAAGACTATAATTATTGAGACTAAAATCAGACTTGATTGTATTGGTACTTTTGATGACCACATTTGAACAGGAATTATGTACAAATTCAGCTGATTGAAGTCAAAATCTGGTCTGATTTTAGCAGTACTATGTACTAGGATTGATGTTAAGGTAAACAGTGTGTACCATGCCAGGAGAAGGTCTTTTGCTGTTACTTGGGATAATTATTATGAAATGTGCTTTGCATCTATCAGGTAAGAGGAAACAATTACAGAAAGTGAGTTGGTGCTTTCAGTGTTTTTTGCATGGTGGAAATTTAAGTACAAATGACTTTATTGGCATGACAGTATTTTTACCTATTAAACTTTATAACCCAATTGTATCGTGTATCTTTCTATTGTTTTGCTCATGAGTTTAATCTTCACTAGTCCACATGAATAACGCAGGTATTGATATAATCTTCTGCTTGCAGTCAAGATTTGAGTCAATTGTTACATGCATAACCTTTGTACAAAAGTAAACTATGGAAATAAAGTAGATGCATACTTGATAATCCTACTTCAGAATTCTATTTCCACCATGTTGTGATTTTGGCTGAGTGTTAGAACTGATTTTGATTAATTTACTGGCTTAGGCTCATTTTTACTATTCACATTACTATTATAATATGCTGGTAGTACTGACAGTAGTGGTAGCCATTAACCACTTTTAGTTGCTCTCTTCACCCTTTCATTTTTCTGTATAACACAAGTATTGATATAATCTTCTGCTTGCAGTCAAGATATATATATATATATATATATATATATATATATATATATATATATATATGAGCAAAAAATGTTGGAAGAAGGGCTATATCCAATTTCGATAATAATAATAATAATAATAATACTCAATAAATTTATTGGAGACTTCAGTTTTGTAACTTGGTACCCTGTTTAATAATCTTGCAGAAGGCCTACTAATGCAATAATATTTTGAAGTGAGTATTATTTGCTTGTAAGTTGCAAGGATGTTTGAATAATAGTTAATTACCTGCATTGAACTTTCTGTTTATCTCAGCCCAATGTTTTGGGCACTGATCAAGGTTATTACAATAGAGAGATTAGATTAATGACATTATTATTTTAATCAGAGTTTTGGCTTACTCGTTTTATTAGGTAGTTTACATGGATGCCACGATAAGATTGGTTTGAATTTTCGGACATATTCTGAGCTTCTAAATCAAGCTCTTTTTATAAGCTGCTCAAGACTTTCCTCTTTGGCAGGGATTTTGTCGGGAGCACCTCTGAATAGGTATTGCTATCTTTAATGGGTGCTTTATGCATTCCATAGATAGTTAGATCGATAATGAACTGGAAGTAGAATTTGCAAGTGAAATGAGTCAGCCTGAAGTTGAGGACACTTGCCTGAAAGGCGGAGAAGGGGTTGGTTGGTACTGCTCTAGGAGACTGCCTATTTATTGGTTTTGCAGAGGCTCTTAAAGGGCATCATTATCGTCATTATCGGTCTGCCTAAGTGTCGTGCCTGATGGGCAGGTTCAGGTCTTCTGTGGAGAATAAAGAAAGAAGCTCTTGGCTCTCTCTTCTTTCTCATAGGGTTTATTATTGGACCTTGCTATTCACTGCTGATAGTTTGAGTTTGGTGCAAAAAGAACAAATTAAACCCTCAAGACTGTAATAATGAACTACATTGGTTACCAGTCAATTTTGATACATGCTTGTCGTTAAAATGTTAATCAGGTTTTGATGATTCAGTGAAATTGAAATACAGCGCACGCATATTTATAAACTCTCTTCACTTTCAATTGACTCTTCAACAGCTCCAGTCTTGGATAATTTTCTTCTCTTTGCTGATGGACCACAAGGAAAGCTCTTTCAGATGGGCCTCAATGGAACAATGGTCATGGAAATTCCGATTCAGAAGAGACAGAATCCAGTTGCGGTCGACTATGATCCAGTGGAACGTATGGTCTACTGGTCAGATGTAGAGACTCGGACGATTCGCCGAACAAAACTAGAAGGTGGCAGCTCAGAAGAACCATTTCTATCCCTTATACCTGGTGAGTCTGTTCTTCTCCCTTGCAATTGTTATTTTCATTATTTTAGGGGCAATACACTGTCTAGAGAGCGATGGCAGCAATGGTTGGTGACACTGGTTTTAAATTTGTGACGATGAGAAATAAATTTTTTTTTTGAACAGTGAATATGATAACACTGACATAGAAATTGAATACGTCCATCTTGAGTGTGATCATTTTTGACACTGATGCTACAAGAAAGCTAAAATTCTCATGCACAAAATACTTTATTGTCACTTAATAGTTTATACATCAAGGATTATGGATTTAGAGTTTTTGAGAATTGCCATGCTTATCTTATTGCTGTTCATGTTCTTAGGTTCATCACCAGAAGGTATTGCCATTGACTCTGTTGCAAAGCTTCTGTTTTATACGGACAATGGCCGGAATACTGTCAACCTCGTTCGAATTGACAATGGAGACCAAAAAGTGCTTGTAGCCTATGCTCGACATCCCCGAGCCATTCAAGTGGATCCCATAAACAGGTAATCACGTGTGAATAATGGAAATTTATAGCTGTCCACATTTAGCCTTCTTGCTGCGGTCGCCGTGGCAACCTGTTTGAGACCAACACTTGACAAGTGTCATTGGACATGGTGCTTTCTGGACAACCCCTCTGATATGATGCATTGCTCGTGAATATGCTGCTCTCCTCTTAGCTTCAGACATTTTTTTAGTGAGTCCAATCAGTGCATTATTTAAAAAAAATTATTTTGTGGTGATGTCTGAATTAGTATCATGGCAGAAAGTTTGATTACTGACTTTACTTTATAATTTTTCGTAGGTATGATAATAAGTTTTCTATAAACAAATTCATTAGCTGTCAGTGACAACCATTATTTATAATTTTTCGTAGGTTTTATAATTTGTTTCCTATAAACAAATTCATTAGCTGTCGTTGACAGCCATTATTTAGTTCAGTTCAGTTTGTTTTTGTAAGGTGAGTGGTAAGGAATTACTGACATAATTTGGTTTTTCATTCAAGTGTTTTGGTGATGTTGATTTACAATGACTCTTTAGTGAACATGTTTATAAACATAGCCACACTTATGTAAGAAGACTTAGAGGCTAAAATTGCTATTGTTTATATACACAATGTTGTCCTCAGGTACGTCTATGAGTTTTGACACAGCCTGTGGTTTATTGCTTTGACCCAGGGCCGTATCGAGCTATAATTGCGACCTGTGCCTAGCATCAATCTGTCGCCCCCACATTTTGAAAATAGTACATTTTATGGAATAGTAAGTTATTCTATCCTGAAATTTACACCCTTCCCACATTTGCGCCCTGGGCCTGTCCCCACTGACCCCTCCTTCGGTATGGCCCTGCTTTGACCTACTCGTTCTGAAATGTCAGCTAGTCTTAATTGGTGTATTTCGACAGATACATATACTGGACAGACTGGGGTTTGGGAACAATTGAGAGAGCAACCTACAATGGCCGTCACAGGACAGTTCTGGTTGAAGGACAGGATAAGTGGATCAATGGACTCGCTCTGGATTTACTTAGTAAGTCTGTCCTCACCTTCTCATCAGTGAAAGAAATTTAGGTGAATTTCTTCATAGATATGGGTTATACCGAAGCATAGATTCAACTTTTTAGTTATTGTGAAGCATTGTGTTTGATTACCAGCATAAACCTTAATTAATGACTTGTATACTTAATGAATTGTATTTTGGATCAATACAAAAATTCCCAAAAAATTGGTATAGCTCTATTTTTTAGTCAAAACTTTTGCAGCTAACCTTTAAGCTGTTCAATTTAAAAGTAATTATTTAAACTGAGTCCATGGTTTTTAAGAATTTTTAGATTTATGTTCTATATGGACATTTTCTGTAGGTCATATGATGTTCTGGACCGATGCATATAGTGGAGTTATCGAAAGAGCCAATATGGATGGAAGTGGAAAAGTTGTGCTACTGGATGAGGGAACATCTGGCAATGATAGCGACACCACCAGGCCACACTACTATGGTGTTACTCTTGATGGAATTTACATCTATTACACTGATTGGTCACGTGGGTAAGTACCTATATCTTAGCTGTCCAGATAATCCGGTACAAAGTAAATAGATACAAAGGTGACACATTGACAACATATTTCATTAAAATATTCATTGGTAGATTAACTTTGAAATTAAATCCCAGTATTGCAATTAATTAATTTTCAATTGATTCTTTACTTAGTGCAATTTAATATTTTCAGTTAAGTGATTTATGATTTAACTTTTTAATTCGTGTTTTATATTTTGATTTGAAAAGGAAACTATTATTTTAAGCCATTATTGTTTATAGCTATGCTTTACACCAAAAGACATTTGGCTTCAGGGTAACTTTCAAATTGAACTCATGCTTTCAAATAAAGTGGCGGCAGGGCAAGAAATGTCTTAATGTTTCAGGGTATTCAGAGTGAACATCGATGGTTCGAACAGGCAAAGACTAACGCCAGCCAATAATACTGCATTTTCAGTTCTGAATGGAATCAAAGCATATAGGTCTATAATACACCAGAATACACGAGGTAGGTTTACAGTTATTTAGTCAGTTTAGTTTACTTTCATGTGGCTGCATAAAAATAGACTAAAGCTAATGAAATTCTCAAATTGCATTGATTTTAGATAGATTCAATGATCGGTATGAACAAATTGTCTTGTAAATTACTGTTTTGTGTAATCTTGTTGTGATGATACTAGACGATTGCCCGTTCAAGTATGGCTAAAATGGTATTGTGTTTTTTGTTTTCCACTTGAGATCCCCTTAGTTTGGCTTTAGCTATGTTAGTTAGTTCTGAGACAGTTTGAAGGATTGCTCTAGATAACGTAAGTGTTTTGCTTTTCTAGAGTTTTCCAGGCATTCTTTCTTGGAGGTTAGAGTTAAGACCCTGCCAGTGTGGAGAGGCATATAGAAGTTTAGCAATGGCTTGGTTATGTTCTGGATGGAAGAGGAAGATGAGCTATGGGTTTTGAGCTTTCTGGTAACATAAAAAGAGTTGTCATAAGTTGTCATAATGCAGTCTATATTGACTGAGTTTCAAGTTATCTTGAATGATGACATCCAATATTTTTACGCTTTTAACTTGAGTTACACACTAGGAAATAGAGGGGGAGTTAGTTAATGTGGGCAGAAAATGATAATTTCTGTAGTTTGGAGCTATTTGTTGTAAGGTTATTAGCAGAAGCCCAGGTTGAGATTTACAGCCATGCAGATGGAATAGCATGAGTTCGAAAGGATTCGGTAAGAAGGCAAGTGCCATCTGCAAATTTGAACATGAGATTAAGGGCTGAGAGGGAAGTTGGTCTGAAGCAGGGATAAAGAAGTTTTTGGGTTCTAAGACAGATCATTGAACTATGCTAGCATTGATTATGAGGAGAGATGATGGGAAACATTTGAATTCAGTGAATCATGTGATAGGTGGTCTGTTTCAATGTGATTAGGGCCTTCATCACCATGCCGACAGAAGAATGGCGGATGTAGCAACCTGTGCATTCCTCTCCTCAGTGGCTACACCTGTGATTGTCCTGATTTTCAGTATCTGGCTGATGACAATGTAACCTGCACCACTGGTAAAAGAGAACATTATTATACTTCTGCTTTTACATATTCCAACAGACAGTTTGTGAATTGCATCCATGGATTAAAACACAGTTTCTTTCCTGCAATATTATAATTTGCAAAAGGTTTTGATTTCTGCTAATGAACTTTTGCTTCCTACAGAATCAAATTGTTGTCTTTAAAATGGTCAAAGTGGTATTAATGCTCTAAACCTCTGGCTTGTATAAGCCATTGTTGTCACAATGTGTTTAATGAAAATGAGAAAGAATATATGAAGAATTTCACGCTTTCATTTGCATTATGAAATATTATTATTCATTTTAATGCTGCAGTAAATCTCTTTAAATTCAATCATTCTTAAATTGCATAATCAGTGCTACTGAAGAAAGCATGCTTAACATTCACTAAAGACTGTATTTTATTGTGGATATGTACGCATACTTCATGTGATCAAAAAGTAACTGTATATTTATGACACATTTCTCTTACCAGGAGTTGATGCTGTGGGACCTGATATAATATGGGTGGAGAATGATAATTCATCGACAAGTTACATCCGTGGAATTCGTGGAGAACCTAAGGACTTCCTTCGGACAAGGGATGTCTTCACTTGGAGCTTAAAGAGCCCAGCCTGGCACTGGACTGCAATTGATGTGGATCATGCTAAGAAGAAGCTCTTTCTTGTTGATAAGCTTGATAGGTATGTTTAATAAAATGACTTTTAATGGTGTACAATTAAAGGAGTGAAAGAAACAGAAGGTAAACAAATATTTTTGACAAAATTGAAATCAATAATTCGTCCATGCTAATTTTTTCTGCCAGAAATGCAAATTCATGGAATTTAGTGCTGAAATAGCTTGTGCTTGTTACCGTTTAATTCTGCTTAGAATAATAGTTTTGCTCAAGTTCACTAGAATGAAAAACATGTATCTTTTCCTAACCTTTCATCACTTCATTTCTAAATACCATCGTCTGTAGCTCTCAGCCTGCCTGATCTGTCTGATCTTGTACTGAAACAGACTTTGACATCACATTTCTATCGATTTTTTTAGACTGAGCATATGTGAAGAAGCTGGTTCCAATGTCTACTAATTTAGGGAGTGTAGAGATCTCAGGATAATGATTTTATTATGTTGTGCATACTGGTTAATTGTTTTTCATGTATGTATGCATCTGTCTATTTGTATAGCGCCTTATAAGAACCTCTCGACGGCACTAAACGTAGCTACCCGTCAGATCTAAACAAATGCGATTTGAGTAATTTAGAAAATGTTTCTTGGGCTGCAAGCGGTGAAATGTTGCAAATTTTGTAATGGAAGAGCATTTAACATTAAATTTGCCAGAAGATTTTCTCCAAATAGTTAATCAATAGCAGCACAAGTTTATCCAAGAGACGATTTACTAAGTCGAAAAACTAGCCAAAAGTGAACATAAAACCGAAATTGCACGTAGGCAGCCACGCTCGGTGTTTACACGCCACACCTAACTTTTTCATCTGTGCAAGGTACCTGGTTCAGCTCTCGGTCAAAGGATCGCTCGACATGAAGATCATCCTGTCTGGCATATCATCGGGAGTCAATGGAATTGCAGTTGACTGGATTGCTAATAACATCTACTGGACAGATGGTCTGTATAAGTGGATTGCTGTCGCAAAAGCAGAGGAGCGTGCCAAAGGTCATAAGACGCTGCTCTCCTCTGGCCTTGAGTGGCCATACGCCATTGTTGTTTGGCCGCAGAGAGGGTATGTACTGCTGTGATAAACAAATGTATGAAGTGATGGGAAAGTAAAAATTTAGTTGAGAGGAGTTAAAACTATGACTAAGAATGCAGCGCAGCGCGCTTTCGTGCAAGACTTGTCTTGTTAAAGCGTGTGATTAATGCCGAGTTGTATTGTATTGTATTGTAAGGTGATGTATTTTATTTGGTTTTTCTTTACTACATTAATGATGAGCTGCATTGGTTTCTCATTTGATTTTAGCACACACTCATCTTTAAAGTGTTGACGGACATTTACATGTGCTTCATAGCATCACTTGTCGAAACAACATAAACCACATCCTTTTACTGAAACAATGCCAAGAAAAATGAACTATCTGTACAATTATTCATAGATGGTTAGAACCCCTTCTGGACATTCACAGTTATGACTGACTGTATGAAACAGCTATGGACAGGTTCGTTTTCAGTCCAGTGCACGTATTTCTTATATTCATTCAAAATTGTTGCCTGTTAATTGAGTTATAATTGTGCTATGCTATCATGCATGCCTCATTATTGTTGGGGCTCCGTGGTTTATGCAATTATGCGATTTTGCATAAGTTTGCATAAATTGGCGGTTTTTGCATACATTTTTTAATGGAAAGTTTTCGCAAATTATTGCACAAAATTAAGAATTTTGGTCAGTGTCAACTATAATTGGCTTGTCCATGCCATTATTAGCCTGTAGGGGCTATAGTTTACCAACCAGACGACGTAATTGTTGATGGATAGGATTTTGCATAATTTATGAAGAAATTTCGCATAATCCACTGGGACCTAATTATTATTACACTTTTATGATGCCTCTGCTGTTCATATACTGTTCTAGTAACTATACACTGTCATACTACAATATTATTGTCCTCTTCAATTACAGTCTATTGTTCTGGAGTGATTGGGGAACACAAAGCAAGATTGTGTCGGCAACGATGCTGGGAGAGAAAGTTAATATTCTAGTGAATTCAGGTCTATTGGAACCAAAGGGATTGGTTTTGGATTATGAAAATGCAAGGTAACAATACAGAAGTTCCTGCTAGATACTGACCAAGCTAGTAATAACAATGACTAGTTACGGATAGTCTAGTTATACAATTATTC
This sequence comes from Bimastos eiseni, assembly GCA_959347315.1. Taxonomy (NCBI): domain Eukaryota; kingdom Metazoa; phylum Annelida; class Clitellata; order Crassiclitellata; family Lumbricidae; genus Bimastos; species Bimastos eiseni. The sequence continues at coordinate 13,064,078 of OY365819.1, forward strand.
TTCACTATTTATAATACATGCAGTTCCAATCATGGATGGTTTGAATTGTCAAATTTGAATAGGGGGGTTGACAATTTTTGACATGTCGAGATGTCCCAACTAACATTTTTATGAACCTGAAACCGGTATATGGGCTAAATTGTAGAGGGTTGCTGTGGGTATAGGTGCCTTTGAAAGCTGATCTGGGGTTTGCTTGACCCTCCCCCAAGGTAATTTTTCACAATTAACTGGCAGTTAAAAACGAAGTGGGGGTTGAACCCTCCAAACCCGCTAACCCCTGACAATTCAATCACTGGTTCCAGTTCCAGAATATTTGAAAAGTCGCTGACACCTCCCCTGGGATGGATTAATTGAAGCCTGAAGGAGAGAGAGTATATTTCCCTGCATGGTTGTGTTTTAGCGATGTAATCTATGATTCACGAAGATAGCAAGAATTATAATCAATAGACGTATAGTTGATGTACTGCGACCTTCTAAAACTTTATTCATTTTAACTTTTATACACTCTATGCTTCATTGCTGTCTATGTTTCAAACGCTGATAACTTATTCAATGCTAATGCATTGCGGTTTTAATGTGATTCCAATCAGTATGTAATCTGAACAGAACTAGTTCATATTACCATTGAAAAGTCTTTTGGAATGTTTCTGCAGATTGTTCTGGTGTAATCACAACTCCATTGAGTCTGTCTTCATAAATGGCACAGATCGTATCGTACATGCTGCGTCCGCTTGGACCAATATCGTTGGAGTTGCGCTTCACATGGTTTGTTTCAGAATTCAAAGATTTCATTTAGTCAAATTTCTTTGAGCTGTACTTTTTTTTATTTTATCACATTCTGTGGTGATGTAAATTGGGAGCAATATTATTATTTTTTATTTGGTGGTAATAATGAATGTTATCATATAATTATGACTAGTTTGGATAAAAAATTATCATTGATTTTTAGCACTGCATTATCTCGGTGCATCTTTATAAATTCAAATTTGTTGCTAAGAATAAAAAGTAGGCTTAATTGTACCTGTCATGACCCTCCCTGCTGATCTGGTCGCGAACTACGAACATTGACCTTTTGTAACTTACTGCGGTTTGTTGGTTTGTTTCTCATTAAATGAAGATTTACTCATCTGTTTTGGTGTAAATATCATTTATAGCTACTAGATAAATCCAAAAGTGAATTGATGTGCAGTGGTGGCATTATAAATGTTCTGTTGCTTTCGTTCAGAATTACATAATAGCAGTTGAGAAGGGTCAGAATGGATTGGACCCACAGTTGTGGATATACGACCGATCGATGAAAGAGAACAGCGGCTTTAAGCTGAGTCTTACGAGACATCCAAGTGCTGTTGTCATGTATGACTCACAAAGACAGGAGAGACTCTCATGTAGGGAATGTTATGTTACTACCTATTTTAATTCTAACGAATGTATTTTTACTTCATGCTTTTCCTCGTGAATATGCTCGTGCTTTTCGTTTAGGTTACGAGTAGCGCTAGTAAATTTTGTGTTTATGATTACAATTGTAATTATAATAACCTTGTTATCTCTTTATTTGCAAAACTATTGCTTTGGCTTCCTGTCAAGGTTGATTAATTATGAGTTACTCTTCTGAGGATGAGCCACCATTGTCTGGACAGGTCACTAATACACTAATATCTGGAAGCTCTGTTTTCTAGGGTCAACCTAGTCAATAATCACTGCATCTCAAATGCATCTAATACTTCGAATTGATCAGTGTAGTGAACTTTTATCACCTACGATATCTGTTATAAATTTCCCGTGGGTTCCCGAGATTTGAACTTGGGTCATAGAGGTCTAAATGACTTGCAGATTAGCTGCTGTGCCACGGAGTCAACTCTCTGGGATTATAGACACCATGCTTCGTTGACTCTGTTGCTTCTATCCATCTAAAATTTTGCATTCTTTTCTTTCCCACATATGTTTCAGACTGTTTTGTCACACTTGTCTTCAGATATTGTTGCAATTGAAACCCATGTCAACACCTCTTCCATAGTAACACTTAAAGACAACTTGGTGCATGCGATGTGTGCATGTAGTGGACACGAACCTCTTTTCGTCCCATCTTTGAGCTCATATTTTTGAGGTTGTTTTTCTTGGCTATTTAGCTCCCTGTGGTCAGTTGGCGTGTGAGCATCTGTGCATTACAACGCATGCAACGACCGCTCAGTGCGTCTGCTTTGATGGCTTCAACATTGCGGCTGACCAGAAGCACTGCATTGGTAATCAATCAATCAATCAATCGATCAATTGTTTTGCACGTGATATGGCGCTCCTTCAAAATACCTACCCAGAGGCGCTCAAAGAAAGTTTAACAGCTGCAATTTGCAAGATACAAGGAAATCACGGTGATATAATATTAATTTCACTTGTGTCACAACTTGTGTCATAATTATAACAATTCTTCTGATTGTTCATTTACATGAAATGTATCACTTGCTGCTTGTGAGAGAAAGATGAAAGGCTTATATTACTTTACTAAAATTGCACTTTGCTCCTACAAATGTTTCATCCTGGGGCTGTAATGCAAATAAATGCAGTTATGGAATTAATGGGCTAGTTACTAGTACACTCAAACGTGATGTGGGTTTATGGAACATGCTTTGTTAGACTGTTCTTGTGTGTCAGAACTGCTGTTAAACCGTTGTTATTACATAAATTTAAAAAAATGAAAGAAGTGTTCTGGAAAGCTTAGACTCATCTTGGTGGCTCTGCTGCATTATTTGATGGTGTTTAATATAATGCATGTTGACATTTATTACTTCTAAGTACCACACAAAAATGCTGTTTATGTCGATCTAACTAACGTTTTAGTAACTAAGGCAATAGTTAATCGATAAGCAAACAGTGCTTCAGCAATTGGAACATTCAGCATTAGCATGTTCCTGCAGACATGCTTATCCCAACCGATGGATACTACCCAAACTAGATGGTTTACACCAGTGGTTCCCAACCTTTTTTGACTTTGGGCCAATCTTATTTAGTTGAAGGACATGAAGGGCCACAAGGTTAAAAATAATTATTTTAAATTTTAACAGATTCTTAAGAATAGAACCAAATTACACATGGATAAATACATTTGATGTTACTTGTAGACATCAACAAAATATAATAGTTTTTAATAGAAAATAATTATTCTGTCAAATATTTATTTTTGCACGAATATTTTGTATAAATTTGATAGGCCTAGCGGGCCACTTTTTACCCGCGGGTCACAGGTTGGGAATCGCTGGTTTACACGATATGTTTGAAATTCATGGACTGCTTAGAGTCAAAGTGACGACAGTTGATGAGGTGTTAATGATTTTATTATTTGTTTTTTATTTGAAAAAGATGATCTATCATTGTGTAATGTTATATTTCTGTTGTACTTTCAGAGAATCGTTTGTTACTTCGTGGTCCCGCATACGTCTATTCTTTGGGTGACCAGATCTGTAGTGTGCCTGTCCATCGCTCACAGACGTTCATTGCCAATCCGGACAGTCTGTGTTTCTTCTCGAATCCCCTCAGTCCATATGAGTTTCGTGCTCTGGACTTTAACTATCGTAGAGGAGAACTCTTCTTCAGCGAAACCAGTTTCCGAGTTCACAGCATCCGTCGCGCTCACATCATAGAGAGGCAAAACAACTCGGCGATCATCCACGGCATTGGACTCGTGAAAGGTGACCTTTGCTTGACCCCTTTGTGATCGACAAGAAATTAATTGTTCTGCGTAATTTTGTTTTCTTATATATTTTGATTTCTTTTATTTTCAATTTATATTATATATATCTTTGTTTAGTTTCAAACTGGCAAATCGCAGTATGTTTACAACCACAGGATGAATATATGATGGCAGGTTATTAGAGGATTTGAATTTAAATGTACGGTAGTTATAATCTGATTTAAGCATTGCGGCCACATGGCAAAAGAAGGAGCAGTCAATCTTAAGGGGTTGCAAGAATCAAATCTGCTTTCTCTGCCCTGTACACGAGTTTGTTATTCATTACACTGCTGACCTCCCAGTTGTTTAGTGGACTGCAATTTTGGTATTTTTATCAGAAGTTTGGCTTATCTTCGTCTGAGTTGTAGCCTTGTATCTTGTTTATGAAATATTTAAGTCATGTTTATGATGTAGGTCCAGCCAAATATGCTTGCAAGTGAGTTCATTTATGTTCATTATGATAATTGTCATGAGGATGATGATGTCAACGATGATGTAACAACTATAGTAACAACAGTGACAGCGATGTTTAGGAATTGCGCTGGACTGGATGTCAGAGAATCTGTATTGGACAGATGCATCCATGAATCAGATCTGGATGTCGAGAGCAGATGGACGTTACCAGAAGATCATAGCGACCAATCTGAGTCGTCCTCATGGAATCGTCATCGACATGGCTCGAAAGTAAGAACCCACAGCACAGAGAGGAAACTGATCACGTGATTGATGAATCTGGGAATAGTTTGATGCACTCTTGAGTAGTTTTTTTTGATAGAAGTGCTATATAAATAATGTTAGTCAGTCATTTTTCCCAAGGTTACTGCTTCGGCGATTTATGGTAAATGCTGTAGTAAGAAAGTGTTATTGACACTGAAGAAACTGATGTGCTTTCGATTGTTTGCATAACATACAGATTGAAGTCAGATGCAGAGCAAATGGTGTATGAGCAGCAATCTTTTTGTTTTTGTAGCTCTATTATGATGAATAATAGTGTTCTTATGCTCATGCACAATTCAGTCAATTTAAAGCAGTTGATGAAATAGAGAAACATTTTGGCAAAATATTTGTAATTTGAGTGCAATGAATGAAGCCAATATTACTGCAATTGTTAAATAACTAATTTTTAAGGGGTAATTAGGTTTCCAATCGCATTTCTTTTAGGAAGCTCTACTGGACAGAGAATGGAAACAATGGAATTGCACGAATCGCTCAAGCCAATCTCAATGGATCAGATATTTCCACCTTGTTTGGAAATGTGGAAAGACCGGCTGGTCTAGGGATTGAATATAACTCCAGGGAGGACAGGTCTGTATCCTCAGATGTAGTTTGATATTGCAGGGGACAGGGCAAGCACATAGTTAGTTGTTATGCTGTTCCTTGCAAGAATGTAGATCAAATATAATGGTGCAGTTCAACAGTTCGATGACTTTATTTATTAACAGTCAGCATAGAAAATGTGTACATTTAACAGTTTAGACTGCAAAGATGGACAACAAATTGTTTGTTTCACTTAAAATATTGTAGCTTGAACTAATGTGACAAGGTCTCTATCAAATGTTGACTGTGTGGTTGGCTAATTGTGTAGCTGGCTAATTGTGTAGCTGGCTAATTGTGTAGTTGGCTAATGGTCTCTGTTTGTCCAGTAGTACCATAAATAAGTTCTTTCTTTCAGCTGATGCGATGTACACGATACTTGGGTCATAGCTCAGGTGCCCACAGAAATCCTCGTTTTGCATCTCTAAGTAAATTTGTAACGTTGTGCCTTTTCAGTGGTTCGGCCGACCACATGGAATAACCTTCCTTTAGATATATAATTTTATACATAATATCTTAGTTTAATTTCAAACTGAGGCATGATTACTGGTATATTATAAACGAATGCATGGTCTTTTAGCTGTATGCAGTCTCTTTAGAGACTGCATACAGCTACAGAGGTGTATGCAGTCTCTTTAGAGACTGCATACACCTCTTACAAGCATCTGAAAGCTTTTCTTTAGCACGAAGTTGGGCTGGGAGTGTCTCAGAGTTGGTTATCATGGATGGGTGCTATATAAATCCTCTGATCATGCTGAATGAATTTATTCATGATTTAATTAATGAATATACGTACATATGTAGTGTATATTCAGTAGCAATTTGAGATCTTCTGAGAGGGTGCTTTATAAATTTTATTGATGTATACCTTAGCATATATGCCAGGAACAAGGAACATGATTAATGATGATTAACATCAACACATCATGGAATAGTAATCATGCATTGTATACTGTTGAATGACCATTCAACTAGCCATGAACTCATATTCACGTCATATATTGATCTATTACTATCTCTTCCTTTAATAGTTTAACAACGTGCTGCATTGGTTTCCAATTCACTTTTAGTACATGCTCATAGTTAAACGCATCAACACTCATTATTTCGTATTGGCTTTCGGGAATTTGGTTATCTGATGATACTTCACCTGGCGACTGATTAACTGTCCCTCTGATTCACATTCCTGTATGACCATAAGCAAGTTAACGATGCTTGTTAAATTTAGTAATAATAATAGATCTGTATTTGGATGGGGCAGTTTTTTTACATTTTGTTTCATAGTTAAGTAAGTAAGTAAGTACACTCTTTATTAACGTCTGCAGACGCACGACGGGCATATGAGAAAACAAACATATGAAGCATAATATTTATATAAAAGTGGAAGTTGGTGGCTGTAGGCTGTACTGGACTGACATTGGTCGAAATACAATTGAGTCTCTGGGCTTATCGTCGATGCTTCATCGTTTTGAGAAGATTCCTAGCATTCCTGAAAAGTTGGTTGCTGATGTTGCATCTTATCAGGTCCTGCTTTCGTTTATAAATCACATTTTACAGCTAGTTAGTTTAGTTGGTTATTCAGGCAATTGAAACATTGCCTTTTGAAAGTCCTCATGATGTTAGAGTCTCTAAGAGGTATCATTCATTCATTTCGAGAATTTATGTGGCGCCCCTTCAAGGCTACTACTGGAGAGTACTCCCGAACCTACTTCGATTATAGAGGATGGTTTTAAGATTGCATTGGAATGGCAATGGTTCCCAGCTAAATTTGGGGGCTGTCGAGTATGCCCGTACTGGTATTCAATCTTTGCCTACTAACATGAATTATAAACTTGTTGGAGACCAGTTAGTAAACTGTGCTGATATAGCTAGAAGAGTCATTTATTGAAGGCCTTCCAACATACAAATAGTTCAATCGATGATGCTCTGACAGATTATAATAACTAACTAACTCTTCAAGACTTTATTTTCTCAGCATCAGTAAGCTGAAGTTACTTAAAGATTTAAATGACATGGTTTGATTTTTAAGGTAGGCTGTTCAATGCAGAATATTTGGCCGTTGTTTTTGCCATAAGAATCTTGTGAATGTTGTTTCTAGGACTTCCTGGTATATACCAGTTCAGAGCTTAACAACGTGAGCGCACTGCACGTATTCGAGAAAACAGATCAGAGAGAAGTGACCTACGGAATCCGTCATCCATCACATCCGCAGTCCTTTGATGTTATTGTATTTGCTGAAGCAAAACAACCACTTTATAATGGTAAAGGCCGAATAACAACAGCGTTGTGAAAATCAACCTTGGCCTATTTAATTTTCTATGTTTCAAACCTCTTAAATAGATAATTGCCAAAAAACTCACCCTTTGCTCTGCGACCATGTCCAAAGGACACCCCAAATTAAAAACCTCAAAATTTTTTCCTAGTTATGCCTCTGAATATCAAATGTATTGTTGAGTTACTTTACTATTCGTTGACTTCTACACTCTGATGCTCCAGCATGTACTTGCCGATGAAAGTGACACTATCATTACTGTAGCACTTTGTTATTTAATATGGTTATGTAATTGTTTGCTAGGTCCAATTTGTGGTTTTGGAGACAACGAAGGCTGTGAACAGCTGCTAATACAGACGAATGATGGACAATGCCTCTGTTCATGTTCAGATGGATTCATTTTGCATGCAGATAAGAAGACTTGTGTTTCCAGTTAGTGGTCTTACTTCAATTAAAAATATTTTTTTGAACGGCTTTAGCAGAAGCAATGAAAACCCAAAGAAGAAGTGATCTGATCATCCACCTTCCAATTCTCGACCTAGACGACATTCACGTTGACAGCTACTCCCACCTCATCGCATGGCAACTGGACTCGGACCTCCTTCTGACGGTTCCCGTTCATTTCGTTGCAGATCATTTTGTTGCATTCATTTCGTTGCAGTTCATTTCGTCGAAATTCGTTTTGTCACATTTTAAAAATGACACTATCTCTAGCCATGAACAATCTTCAAGACGCATAATCTGACCCTAACGGGCCCTCATCCTGCACAACTTGACCCTAACTGACCTTCACGATGCTTAACCTGACCCTAACCGATATGCGACAAAATGAAATGCGATTAAATGAATGCAACAGAATGATCTGCTACGAAATGAGCGGTCACCCTTCTGACTACCCTTGCATCTTTGTGGGGGTTGTCCAATACATGTTTGGCTATCATCATTCACAGCACACTCAAAATTCTCTTACATGTAGCTCGCTTACATTTTCAACATGTTGTTTGTTCTTAAATTTGTTTACGAGAGCAGTTGAAATGTGTTTCTTTCAGAAAATCTTATTCATGACAATTTCTTTCTCGTGGCCGACGATTATCGCTATCAGATTTACCAGGCAGACGGCCATTTTCATGACATCTCCGCTGTTCGTATTCCTCCTCAGGATAGACCGATTGGTCTTGATTATGATTTCAAAGATGATCGAATCTACTGGACAGACTTTGAAACGAGTCTAATCAAACGATCTTTCTTAAATGGTTCCAGCCTTGAAGTCATCCATGGCAAAATTCCAGGTATTTTTTGAGGTTGTGAGTTTGCTGATGGAAATAAGAACGAAACCAATGCATTATAGACGAATTATTTTTTATTCTTAAATTTGATATTGCCCTTCTTCCAACACTTTTTTGCTCAGAAGTGCACACGCCTGAACGGCGCAATTGTAGTTGTACTGCAGAGCAATTGTGTGTGAAGGACTTGCTCAAGGTCCCTACACAGTGACTCCTCGGACAAGGGTCGAACCCGCTCACTCGAAATATTGTGCAATGGGGTCGTTTTCATTGTATTTGTACTTGACATCTTGACACAATCCTATTTAGCATGTATGTACTCACATATTTCTATGTTTGATTTGAGGTTCTTTGCAAATGTTCAACTCAATGCTTTGTAGGTCTGTACTGATATGAGCTGATCTTGGGAAATATAATCAAGACTGATCAGAATTTGATCTAACGAGAGAGAGATTAACACATGGTCCAATTAAATTTCGGTTTCACATTGCCTCTGGCAAGTGCAGAGATATTCGTTTACCATACACGTATCGATATCTATGATCGTTTAAGGAAACAGATGTATGTACATTTTGTTCAGGTTCACGGATCGATGGAATTGCTGTTGCGTCCGAGTCAAGACTTTTGTATTTTGCGGACTCTGGAAAAAATGAAATTGGATTGATGACTTTGGATGGAATGCACAAGAAGAGGCTTCTGAGGCTGAATCTTTCCAATCCACGAGGAATGATTCTAGATGAAGCAAATGGGTGAACAGCAAACTCACAACTGTAGATGATAGTGTGTTGATATGCTTATCTATAGGGGGGGGGTCCATCTATGATGAATGTACACATAGGAAGTAGGGGAGTGAAACCTTGGTAATAATAATTTGTCTGTTATTGACCTTCAAATGAGTTATCAGACAAGTACTATGGGAGAAGTAGGGCTGTAGGAGATATGTCACTTGTATGCCATATTTTACCTCTGATTGCTATCAACAATTGTTTCTGCACGAATAACATATAGACTATTCTACAGGGTTCGGGGGTGCGTTAAGCTTAGGAATACAGGTGGGCGTGTCAAAAAGTACACGTGCATAATGGCTACAGGGAGGGTCCAATTTTTCTGGATTTCTGCATACATACAAAAATGGATGGCCCACTACTATGTTGATATGCCATTTTATGCCATTTTAGACTATGTTTACACTGTGTGTGTATTTGTCCAGTTAGACTTCATTTGTTATCTTGGGCATAAACTGCTGAAAGGCAAATAGGCTGAACTGAATTTAGGCATGACTTGTAATGATTTAGGTCGCCTCAATATCTTCATTAATTATATAACATCATAGATGATTTTGCATCTACTATGCTTTGGCGCTATTGGTAATTTTATTTGACACATGTTTCTTCATCAAACAATTCAGTTATTTTCTCTTAAGTTCTGTTTGGTTTTGAAATGACATCAATCATGCAAACATTCTTATTTTCAGATATATGTACTACGCTAGTCGCAATGCGAGTAGTGGAGGTGGTCGGATAGATAGATGTAGCATGGATGGGAGCAATTGTATCACACTGATCAAATCCAACTCCAGTTGGCCAACCAGTATTGCCGTAGATGTTGAAGGTATTTACAACTGCATGTCATCACAGATTTTCAGCTTACAACTTTGAGGTCTTTTGAATTTTCTAGCAGCCAATTGAGAGATTCTTGATTGATTACTTTCACTATATATTGGTTTTATGTAACACGGTGAATGTAAGATCCCAGGTTGAGTTCCAGATGAGAACAAAGAATGCTTTGTTGTTTATTGTCTGTGAAATCAGTTATATTTGAACACAATGATCATCTTGGTCGATAAGAATTAAGATATCATTGTAAGGAACTGGTTACATTTGATTGAGGCTGAGAAAATGATGTCGTCTATATCTGGAAGGTCATTATTATTATTATACGATTAGGCTGCCTATCAGTTAGGAAAAGGAATAGATCTTATACTGTGTCACGTGAATTGGGTCGTATAGTTCTTGAACTGCATTTTCTATCTTCACGGGTGTATTTGGGGTTTATGGGTTCAACCTCTAGAAATAAATTGCCAAAAAAAGTTTCAGACCTGGCCCCTCGACTCTGCAATCATGTCCATTAGAAAGCGTCCCCTCGAATTTATTTTATATCTACGTCTCTGCCTATCTATAACTTACTACCTACCTCTTCCAGTCTACTTATGGCTCTTAATGGTTGCACAGCTGCAATGTACACTTCTGAACTTTTTTAAAGGAGCATTATCAATTAGCAGTTGTATTTTATTGTATTGTATTATTTGAATTGATTTGTGTGCAGAGAAGTGGATTTACTGGTGCGATTCGCATACAGAGAAAATTGAAGTCGCAAGTTTGGATGGAAGTAAGAGAAGAACCATTTACAGAGGATCACCAAATGAAGATCCCTTTGGAATTGCCTTGCACGGGCCTTACATCTACTGGACTGACTGGAATACAAAAGGAATTTCAAGGGTTCGAAAAGATGGCACTGGTTTTGAAAAGATGTTTCAGGACTTCTTCCGAGGTCCCAATGATATTAAGTTCTTCAACAGAACGGCGGGATCAGGTGACGCTCTAAACTAGCTATAATTAATTTTTTTTTATTTTGCTCTAAAATATATGTTTTGGAGTTTAGGAGGTACAAACTGGCATTTTCATGATTGTAGCTGTGGAATGCTAGTTTTTATATTTAGTTGCATTGTGACCTATAGTACCTTTACTTAAATATGTATTTTAATAGTGTAATGATAGGTCAAGCGGTTCCCTATACCTCTTAATTATGCTACCTTTGGAAACCATGTGAGGCGACACATTATTTATAACAAAGTTGCATTATAATGATATTGAATACTAAATGTATGTTAGGTTGTTTTTTTATCCATATCTTGACCACATTATAATGGAATAACACAAATTGTATGATCTAAAAGCCTTCTCTATGTTCCACATGCACACACCTTCACCAGGAAGAGCCGTGCCTACTAGGTGGTGGGCCCTTCGATCTGGAATGGTCTCTCTTTGACTCTCTGCTCTTTTCCTAGAATCCCTCTTAAGCATTCCTCTCGCATCTCAAGACTACTTTATTTGGCTGCCGTAGGGTTGGGAGCGCCTCTGAGTAGTCACCTTGAAGAGGCACTATACATAAACTCTCTTATTAATAATGATTATTATAAGGCGATTGCAGTGTTTCAACTGGGTGAGATTTAATCTCCATACTGAACAAAGCCACAATTGATATAATTATGCATTTCTACAGTGGTGAACAGTTGTTCCGAGAAGAACGGAGGATGCAGCCATTTTTGTATTCCGACTCCCAACCAAGGTCGAATCTGCGCTTGCCCAGACGTCACGACAGAAGACAAAGCAGAAACCGACAAACTCAACTGCTCGGAAAGTAAGACAGATTAATATTAAATTCAAGCAGCGTATATCATGGCTATGCTTACCTTGTTTTCTATGTATTTTGACAGACATTTGCAGTTGAGTTAGGAGCATGCAGATGATGTTATTGATGATGATAAGGGCGATAATTATGATAATCTAGTAGCAATCGAACAAAAGAGTTGAGGTTAGGTTGATTCGAGTGTTTATCGCCTTCTTTTTGTTGAAACTGCCTGTATGATGCCGCTGTTGAACAAATAGCTGCAGTCCTGCGGTACATTGCATCTTATTGCGTTGCAAGCTTTATCAGTTTCTTTATAGTATGCTTGTCTGAGATTGTCGCTTTTGCAGTGAAATACAAATCATACTCAGTTGTCGTTGGTGTTAACTTTCAGTTGCCATTTGCTCCAGTGTCATTGCCAATGGTCATTTTCACCAGCAGTGTCGCTTTACAGTGGGGTCATCATGCCAGTTCACCTGTAACTCCGGTTATGGTGCAGCAACTAAGGAACTCATCACTTGCCAGCATAACCTTCAGTGGAGCATGGACACTTCTAAGCTGTGCCTAGGTTTGTAGCCATGTAATATAATCACTGGAAGATCTTAGTGACTTTCTCTTCCCTACTTCCTACTTGTCAGTGATAGCAAGTGTTTTTCTCCATGCTTGCCACCTTCAGCAAGCTCACCCTCATAATGCAGCCAGTTGGAGTGAATTTAGGTAGAATTTGATCCAGTTTTTGCTGCAGTTCCACTGTGCCAGTGTTATTTTACAATTTAATTGGTGGTCGAATTCATTCCATGCCCATTACCTGTAAATTTTGGGCCTAACTTAGGCCTAGTTATTAAATCCGTCTCTTCAACATCTCATGAAGATGCCACATCTTTAACCTTCAATCATTTTGTAAGTCTATAAGAGGCAGTATGTGTATATTATTATTTCACTATGTACAGTACATTTATTCTGAGCTCATCTAGAACTGTAAACAAACTAAGCAAGCTAATTGTAACAATGAAAAAGTTAACTCTACAGATTACATTACTTCAGTGCTGTAAATATTCATCTGTTGGAATTGATGACAAGGGTCCTGTTTCCTATTGCAGACGATACATGCCCCCTTCTGACTAACCCAGAATATGCGATTGTCGACATCGACTGTCCCCAGGTGGCAGCAGTTGGTGTCAGTTGCAGTCAGCATTGCGTTGATGGATACACGTGGATGGATGGAGATAAAGTCCGGACCTGTAGCTCTGATCTGTCTTGGACCGGACAACCTATCGTCTGCGCTGGTATTACAACACAGTCGACTGACTTCTTATTAACCAGAACAGTTGGGAATTTTTAACCATTATGTATGGAATAATAAAATGCAACCACATCGAGAAATAATTCAATTTAGTGATAATATACAATACAACTGAAAATTTAAGTATAACTACATACAAAAATAATTCAATTATTAATAATATACAATACAACTGAAAATTTATGACATGCTTTATCAAGACAGGACTTGCTCGAGAGCGTGTGTCACTACATTCTTAGTCATAGAACAATGCGAATAGATGAGTTTTAAATTTAGGTTTAAACTGATATATAAAGGAAGTATCCAGCCTTGTAAGATAAGAAGAGTTGGATTAATGCTGGAAATGAAGAACATAGTAACTTCTGTAATGCATGCATCTAATACACAAGGTATCAACTGAATTTAAGGGTCTCGAAAAATGTGTACTTACGCGGATATGAGTCGTATGACTGTCTGATTATGACGTCCGCATCTGAAAATCCCAGTTGAACAGTTGACACAATGCAGTGATGATATTCTGTTCTTTCAACAGCATTTAGTTGTGCACCACTGCTGACACCTGTAAATGCCGTGGTTGATGATGCTTGTCCGAAGTCCAGCGCCAGTTCAGGTGCTCGATGCCATCACAGATGTGCGGATGGATTCATTCAGACAGAAGGAGATCAGACCAGGATCTGTGAGAAGGATGTTGGATGGAGTGGCGTTGCCATCGTCTGTTCTCGTCAGTATACGTCTATCATTATCACATGATTTCAGCTACAGCGATGCAATTATTAATACATATGTTTGTATATCCATGTGCTCAAATATATATATATATAAATATGCATATATAAAATCTATTTGCTCTAAGCATTGAATGTTTGTATTTGTGTATATTCAGTGGATGCAATGCACCCTTAGTTAAGGCACTAGTTAAGATTAACTATCTATTTTTTAATTACATGATTTGTGAATGTTATTAATATTGGTATCCATAACCTGTTTATAAATTCTACATAGGGCCTCTGGTTAGCAGGGTCTATGACCCCTTTAGGTTCCGCAGTGTAACTAGAATATTCATTTATGAAAACTTGTTGTTTGTCATTTTCTCGTGTTTTTTGGTTACCAAATAAAATTGAATTGTATATATGTATATATAATTATATATACATATATTTATCTGCCTTAGATATGCTTGAGAGGAGTTTCTAAATAAGTGAGTGAACAAGTCTTTGTCATTCTATCAGCCTCATATGGCAGTGCCTCCTACTTGGCCCACTCAGCTGTGTCTATTGGTGCTCTTGTGATGAAGATATCATGATGAGGAATCTTTATATTAATGTTTATGCTAATGATTACTCGTGGTGTAACAGTTGATCCATATTTTATCTGCAGCGGTAATTCATGGCTACTGTCCAGCAATGACATTGAGTCATGGCTCACATATAGAACCAGACATTTGTGTCAAAGGCAGTCAGCCAATTGGAACAGTATGCCGACAGTTTTGCCAGCCGGGTTTTTTGATGATCAGTGGAAACTACAGCCGAACTTGCGTTGCTAATCAAACATGGACAGGACTTGCTATAACATGCATCAATCAAACAGGTGGGCAGGTCATGATAAATAATGATGCTTGTCAGAATGAGTGATGGTGATGGTTAGTAAGTAAGTAGATATATTCTTTTTTTGAACCAACTGCATATCCGCACTCTGGTGTACAATCAGAGGCGGCTATCTCGTTTGACAGGTGGGAGGACACCCAGTGAGAGGGATGGGAAATGTGGGGAACACACGTATAACCTGTCCCCTCTATGTAAAAGGTGGGGCATGTTCCCTAAGCCCCCCCAGGATCGCCACCCCTGTGTACAATACATTTAAAAATACAGCATTCTAACTAAAAAGAATTTTCGCTCTAGAGTCTGCCTGTGGAACAACACGGTCATGTGGGCATTGGGATTAGCAGGTCGTCTTTAAAATAGCAATGCATTTAAAGGTACAGCGTTCTCATTAAAAAGGATTTTCATGTTAGATTGTCTGGTGGTATAGTTTGGTGATGGGGTATGTGGTACGTGGTTGTAAAGGTGGCAGTTGGAGTTGTCGTATGGTGATAATTGACCTGTTGGAGCCTTATGAACCGCTGTGAAAGGAAATTGATTGGCCATTCCGTTTGTAACGATGTTAAATTGTGTCTCTTGATTGCAGTGGTTGTTGAGATTGGTCATCCTGAACGCAACCGTGAAGTTGGTTTAATAGTTGGACTCACAATTGGAATGCTTCTTATTTCCACCTTCATCGTTATCGCAGTCGTTGCCTTTTGTAGGCAAGTCTTATGTTAACTGTTAGTTAACTAAATGAGTCACAGTTTGTATGTTTCAAAATTATGCTTTTTCTGCTGTTTTTAAGCTTTCATAAGAGTTTTAAGATATGGCTATTTTGATATATAATTAGGTCAGATGGGTTGGTCAGTTAGTCATTAACTAATCTGATATAAGACATGTTTTGCAACCAATCATTTAACCCTTGAACGACCAGCACGTAGTAAAACGCAGGGCATAATCAACATCAGTCGTTAAAGTAGCAAGTCGTTAAAGGGTTAAAAATAGAGTGGTTCATGACTCCACATCAATGATTCTCTGGATAGGTATGATAATTAATGTAATGTAATGTAACTAAGTTGTGGTTTGTCAGCTTGATTACAATTACTGAATTGAATTATCCAAGTTGTCAGAGAAACGATGACGATGGCGGGTGAGCACTGGAAAAGATGAGCTTTGCCACTGGACCCGATATATATATATATATATATAATATATCTATATAAAATTTTATATATATATATATATAGAAGGTTGGTAGAGTTGAGGGATGTAGAAAGCAAATTACTGCATGAATCAGTAATGTTTAGACTGCAGCCTTTTATTTCAGTTGTTGTTTTTGTGATGACCATTTCTGACTGGTTTTTAGATATGGATCTCCAAAGACACTTCGACGACACTTTCACGAGTCATCGGACTTTTGTTTCCACAATGTAGATGATGACCTGCAACCCGTGATTCCCCCTGCAGGTCTGTCCACTCCGGTCTACTACACAAAGCATAACTCCTCGGCAACCTCTGATGGCAGCGTGTCTTTCGACAATCCTGCATATGTCAATGCTAATGGTTTGGCTGAGGACAGAACAGCTGCCGGATATGGACTGGCCTCGACAATTTCCAGAATCAGGAATATGAGAGCCTCTGGTCCAGCAGCGAGCATTGAAACCACATCAGCCCACCCTGATACAATTAATGATCATTTTGTGTTTACCAGTCCTCCTTTTACACATCCTCTCTCATCAGATCAGAATGTCAATGCTGCCTCCTCTCAGTCAGTGGCATGAAATGAAGGCATGTAGTTGGCTTATAAGCTGAACTTGCTTAATTCTAAAAGCAAAATGACACTTAAGTTGCTTTAAAGTGCAGAACTGTATATGCTACTACTTGATTGAAGTTTAAATGTGTGGTGACTGGTGATAATAAAGTTTAGGTGTTGCTAAACTAGTTACTAATTTAACTCTGACTGGCTGGAAGATTTCTTTATTATTTAGCAACTAGTGAGAAAGTAATATCCTAAACTCAATCGGAATATTATTTCCCATTGTTTTATGCAGCACTATGAACTGAGTTTGAGTTATACAGTAAACATATCTTACATGATCCTTATCCTGCGACTTTCCACTCCTTGATAATGAATAGCCATTTAAATAGCAATTTTGACAATGTAACAATAGCATGTGCCTTTTAAAAAAAAACCAAACAGATTCAGATTAATACATATCATAACCCTATTTTAAAAATATTTGTATTTCAATCCTTCAAATTTATTGCAATGCATGTTAAATCTGTCAACAACCATATGGAGGCTAGAGTACCCGACCAGAGGCATTTACTTAGGCCATGAACCGTTTCCCAACCAAACGTTTTGCATCCAACTTGTAACATTGAAGTATTTTATCCACTGATAAAGTGGTGGGTAATCAGTTCAGTATGAATTGAAGGGTACAAGTGTCATGTTTACTGAACTTTTAACACCAAAAATAGTGATTAAAACTAGTGAGTGGCCTGCCAACTGTAGTAGGCCCTACATATGCATCATCATAAGTAAATAAGTAAGTAATATAACCCGTTCAAAACAGCACTCTGTTGAACAAGTGTACTGAATAAACATAGGTCCGATGAATGCAAATCAACAATGAAAACAAATAAAATATTGCACCCTGTACTAAATTCACTTGCATGTTTGGCCATCTTTGTTCGACGGGGGTTCAGAACCTTAATAAGCAAATGTCAATGTTGAACCTCGTCCGAGGAGTCACTGTGTAGGGACCTTGAGCAAGTCCTTTGCGCACAATTGTTCTGCAGTGCTATTGTGCTGTCGAGGTATGTGCACTTCTGAGCAAAAAATGTCGGAAGAAGGTCGATATCAAATTTCAGTATAAAATAAAAGACGGGCATCAAGGAAAATCCACAGTTGTAAACTTGGGCTGCAGTTAATTTCTAAACACACACACAACAGAATTTCTACTTACTTACCAGACAAATATGAAAGTATTTATAGGAAATGGAAGCGATTCACATTCTTTTGTATACAATTAACTTAGGAAAGAAGAACCATCCACTGGGTAAAGTGTGTATGACCACTAAACCGTTTGACTAAAACCCATTTCTTATGGGACTCATTTCCTCCAAAGACTGTTCTCCAAAGGCAGTTTCCATGTCTTCCAACCAGACTAACCCTGGAATTTGTCATGAACAATGATTTTGCTTAGTAGAAACCTCGATCCACATCTTGAATACTATCAGTGGTACTATAGAAGTACTGAGATTATTATTCAATCAATCATTAGTATAATACGATGCAAGCCAATTTATAGTTTTGTGCAAAGTTAGATATTACAAAACTGCACACACTTTACTTTCACACCAAAAGGTAAAACAACTAAACACTGACTTGTTCAGATGACTGAAACCAAGGTAAAAATGTGCATTAAATTTCTTTAGATTCATAACAAATTTATGCTCCAATTTAAAAAATTTGACATCACAAAACTACATAAAAAAGAAAATTTATGTTCACACCCAGACGTGAAATTTCATAAAATAAATCTCAGCTGAAGGCAAAAAAGTTCAACAATGTTGCCATAAAAAGGTAATCTATACTAAACTGTTTTCCTTGGCATGGTACTGTATCTCTAAACTACAAGACACTTCTTCATCACACCACAACCTGTTTCTGTACATTCATTCATCCAGTGTAGCAACTTCTTAAATTGCATAAATATTGCATATTGTAGCAAAAGTGAGACCATGAATACAACAACCAAACTCAACTGACCATGTGCAACACTAACAAGTCTCCTATTATACCCTGGTAATTGTTAAAAAGATATCAATATTTGCTTACAGTTACACTGTAAAATACATAGATTTCATTACAATTTTAAAATTACACTTTAAATATATATATATATACACATATTTGTATTGGAGACAGAACAATTAATATGAAATACATCTATCCATACAATACGTTTAATTCACAAAGAACATCCGGATGACACAGCTGCAACTAGATTAAATATACATTCGCTGTACACTTACATGTTTACTCGGCCTGAGAAAGGTCTTGCACCTTCCTACAGAAATGTTATATACAAGTAAATATTTGTAATCAAAAGAAAAAAGAATGAAACACAGGCTTTCGTTTGAACTCTCGACAACAACTTAGTCACATTACGTCAACAAGCAGAAATTAACTGCATCATATAAAATAATGATTTCCTCTGAACTTTCTTTTTAAACTCTGAATCAATAGGATATATGATTGACATACTGCATACTTGTTTATCTAATACATACACATGTAAATATAAATATTATATATATATAGATATATATATATATATATATATATATAAACTTCAAGACGAGACCGAGACCATGAGGCACCGAGACCGAGACCATGAGGTACCGAGACCGAGACACTAGGTTCAAGACAGTTCGAGACAGTAAAAGACAAGTGATCCTATATAAAAGGTTGTAAAATACTAATGTATCAGTTTTCGGAAATAAGGTTCATTTGTAATTTCAATTTGAAACTCAATTATAATGTATATTGTATCAATTCCCAAGAACAGTTCTTACTTATATTGCTGAGTATTATCTTTTTCGATATTTCTTCTTCGGCCTATCTTCTGAATAGTAAAGAAAGCACGTCATTAGCATGTGACTCGCACGTTAACCAGAATTACCGTTTATGGTAAATTCCGGTTTCAGTTTCTAGCGCAAAATTTTAAGACAGTTAACGCGAAACTTATCGAGACCGCTTGTTTGAGACAGAACAAGACTTTCACTTCAAGACAGTTTCTAAAAATTCGAGACACTACCTCTAGACCGAGAAAGCAGGCTTCTGAGACCGAGACACTAAAAAACTGTCTCAAGACGTACACTGTCTCGAGACCATACAACTCTGCTAGTTTAGTCTGTATACTTCAACTGTCTTAAAATAGAATAAAATATAAGAGCATAGCAATATTATTATTCTTG
The DNA here is from genome assembly GCA_959347315.1 of Bimastos eiseni. Classification (NCBI taxonomy): domain Eukaryota; kingdom Metazoa; phylum Annelida; class Clitellata; order Crassiclitellata; family Lumbricidae; genus Bimastos; species Bimastos eiseni. Next base: position 13,083,945 of record OY365819.1, read on the forward strand.
ATAGGAGTAGCTGGTGAAGTAGCAGTGACAACAGTAATTCTGTATCACTCACCATCTACTGAAACAGCTTCAATTATTTAATGACATACTGAACAGTCACTCACGCAACTGCTTGCACAACAGTGATCAAAGGATATTTAAAGTGGACCCTACCATGCATGGCATCGACTTAAGCCTGTCAGCCAAAACGTCACATGACACGAAAACACACAACTAGGCTACACGTTGTGCTCAGCACTTCTTACACACCTGCTGAATGTTAAATGTGAAACAAAATTATCATAATATAAATGAGATGCAATGGAACAATTACATCTCATGATTTTTGGACAAACACTTTCACAATCGTGCTGCAATATAAAACTTAATTAACAAAATATAAAGAAACCTGGCAAATTGGAATGTTAAAGGTTAAAGTTTATTCATGCCTAGACCGGAAACAGTAATGAAAGCACAGAAGAACTTCAAGAAGCTATTAAAAATAGTGCCTTGACGAATACAAATTCACAGTGAAGCAAAACTCAAAACAAAACAACAACACAATTTGGACAACCATCACACAGCAAACTCAATATTTAAGAAGTACAGTGAATAAAAATTAAAACAAATCTCTTTCCTAAATTAAATAAATTCATAAAAATAGTTTAAAGCAGAAGCTTAAAAAATGCAAAGCTGTGAGTTATGCAAAGTGCAAAATGCAGCAATAATGTCAGGCAAGATTCCAACAGAAGAAACAGTATGACTAATGACTGCTTTCAGATTTCCACTTCTCCTAATGAAGACAATGGATGATGGCTAGCAGCAGCCGTCATTATTTCTTCTGACTGTAGGTGAGTATCGCCAATAAACTGCAGAATTTCTTCATTCTCGATTGATGAATTGCAGCCAGCGACTGGTTCAGCAGGCTTAACAGTTGGATTAGGAATGTTACCAAAACCTGGGGGAAAACATAAACTCACTAAACAGAAAGCCACCTTTAAAACTGGAAACAGTACAATTAAGGCATTCTGTAATAATATTTATTCTGCAAGAGCACTTTCACCGAACTGCACTAGCACCATCAACTTATACCCTAACAAACTCTTTACCCTACTCCATCTGATTAAAGAGATCAGGTAGAGCAGATTGATCTGTGACCATAATCAGGTCAATATCCAGAATATCAATTGATCTTAGAAGACTTCTCTTCCAACAACGGCTTGGTGACTTGCTTACTTGTAGACAATCATATATATGGTGACTTCTGACAATAGTACAGTGATTTCTATAAATAGTAGTATGGTGACTTCTATACATGGTATAGCAATTTCTGTGCACAATCAGTTGATGCCTTGTACTCGAAAGCTAAGTGCGGGGCACCAGCTTATTCACCAGCACTGCTTTGTGTCCGAGGGCTCGTCCGGAGATGCCCAGTAGAGATCCGAATTCGCTTGCCTGTGAGAGGAGCTGTTAAAGTGGGCCGAGACTGCTTGAAATGCGGAGGATCGGGGCTCAGCAGAAATGGGGAAGGTAGTGACTTGGGGAGTACTAACAGTCAGTCATGTGCAGACCAGAGTAGTAACAGTCTAAACTAAATAGGCCATAGCCTAAATGCCAAATGGTCACTAACGCTGTCAACGGGTACCCGCCCGAGACTGACTGCCTGGGCAATGAAATCGGTTCTCGGGTACCCGACATTCCATAAAAATTAGCAATTTTAACTGAACATATACCACAAAATGTTCCATTGATCGTATTAGCTGACTGCCCGGGCAATGAAATCAGCTCTCGGGTGCACAACATTTCATAAAAATTAGCAACTCCCTGCATTTCCTAACAAAATGTCCGCACGGTCGGGTACCCGCTCCACGGGACGGCAGGTACCCATGCCGTGATTTCAACATTTTTTCACAGTCTTATTGGTAGTATGGGCATCATGTTCTGACATGGTGACATACAGGAAATGCCTTTTCTCATGGTGACAGATTACTATTGGCATAAGGCTATGTGTATGGTTGTGTGGTATGGTAGCCGAAAGGTTTGAGCAATCACCCTGTAACATGGGAGTGTACAAAAAACATCTACAGAATTATATCAACATTATTTCTTGATGCTTTACCCTTAGATAGTGGTGCTAAATGAATACAGAGATACCAGGAGTCTTTTGAAAATAAGTGGTTCCTTATAGTTTAAGCTACTCGTTTACTTTACCTTACACCTGATCCGCTGCAACAAGGTTGCTTTCAAATACTGCAGCTTCATGATGCATCAAAAATAATGGCAGAAGAAAATGTCTTCATAAATGTGTTGCAAATCCTCATTATATCTAGTTTACATTGAATTTACCCTTATCTTTAAGAAGTCGGATATATACTCCAACAGGTGGTAGCAGAGATGGATCTGAAAAAAATGATAAAATTAAATAGTAAAGCCATATTTTGTAACTAACATTAATCTTGTTAAACAATAACCTCAATTGCTAAAGATCTTGCCTCATCCTTAATCGTCATGTTAGCACTGGTGAGCAGATATTAACTCTTTAACTAAGAATTGCATAGGTTTTCACATGCATCTTAGTACATGCTCGTTGGTCAACGGTTTCCATTTTCTTCTTTGCATTACATTTTACTGTTCTAAATCTCATCACAAAATAAATTGATTCAAGATTTTAGGATTTATATCAGCTAAAAGACATGTATCTTATTGGAGTTCCCGACTTAATACGCATTGGACAATATACAATCCACTGTCCATTCACCACAATTGTATTTGTCTGTCCCTCTGCTTTCTCAGATCCTGATTGGATCTGGAGGAATCCAGCCTGACCTATCAAGTGGACTTTGCAGTATCTCTTCAAAGCAGTCATCAAGTGATATCTCATGTTTTGGCACCATGATAAAGTTCTGCATTTTAAAAGTCATCTGACTTACACGTTATCTCCGAAAACACTTGAGGTTAGCTTCTTATATGTTAACTGGTTATAGGTATATCCTTCGCAAACAGTTGTTCATAAAACATTTCATAAAACATTTCTTCGTAAACAGTTGTTCGTAAGAAATTCTTCGTAGCACAATTCAAACTTTAAACCTAACCCTAACCCTAACTGTTTCAAGAAGAATTTTGTATTGCGAAGAACTGTTTTACGAACAACTGTTTACAAAGAATTGTTTTACGAACTGCTTACGAAGAAATTTTCGGACACCAAGTAACTGAGCATTGAAGCTTCCAAGCACCTTCTGCAAAAATTTATTGAAGAAAAATGACTGAGAAATAAATTATAAATAATTAAATTCACTGTGTTTAATATCGCCCTCCCTCCAAAGCTCAGAAGTGCACACCACAGAACATTGATGGACCAGAGCAATTATTGAGCACAGACTTGCTCATGGCCGCTGCACAGTAATTGCTTGAGGCTGAAACCCATACTCTCCGAGTTACAGGTCAATAAGCCATTGTTTCACACGCATAAGTAATACAAGCCAATATTGATTAAATATAAATGTGTGGCACTTATAAATATAATATGTGTGGCACGGTGGTTGATCGGTCAGAGCGGTCGGCCCGTAACCGCTCAGTGTGCGTTGAATGAGCGGGTTCGACCCTCGTCTGAGGCGTCACTGTGTAGGAACCTTGAGCAAGTCACTGCAAGTGCCCCGAGAGGCCACTTCTGAGCAAAAAATTTTGGACGAAGGGCGATGTCAAATTTCAGAATAAATAAATAAATAAGATTAAATATGAGAAACAATTTAATAATGTTTGACCAAACATCATGAACCATTCTTACCAAACTCAGCCGATGGAGCCTTCACAACAGCAGAAAAGTCATCTAGTATTACACACATTAAAAAGTTGTGTTAGTATATAAATTAAAATGAAATCCTGCTACTGACATTTTATTTAGAGAAACAGTAACTTCAAGGCATTTTAAAACAAGAAAGAGAAAGTAAACATAAACACTGATAAATAGCGTGGAGCGGTATGTTGTAGGCCTTGTAACCAGAGGGTAACAGGTCAGAATCTACCTCAAGCCACTCTGACCCTGGACAAGTTGCTAAACCATAATGGTGCGCGAAGAATGCAACGGGAAAAAACCTCACTCATCTCTGGGTGGCATAAAAGCCAATAAGCAGAGAATTCATCGTCGTCGCTGTCATTGTCATCATCATCATCATCATCATCATCATCATAATCATCATCAAATGCCTGTCCTTTGTAGAAAAACCATTCATGTAATGTCCCAATCTTTTTGGCCTGAGACAATAACAAAGTACACGATCAAGGAAATTGGAAAATTGTGTTTCAACATAACTAACCAAATGCATTTATTAGGAAGAGATATCTCACAATAGAAGAAATACGAACCACTGGTCATACAGTTGGTAGCAAAGTTCTGTGCGATCAACGGCAATACGTGTGGATGTCCCCACAATATGTAGCACTTTAATATGTCTGCCTATACAGATAAATCCAAATTTAATGCAGCTCTTCAAATACGACAAGCAAATACGGGGTAAAATAACGAGAATAATCTATATCATTCTGAGGCCAAGTGCTATAGCTGTTCTAATGCAAGGATTCAATCATGCTATATAAGAAATTCTGTATCTATGCATCTAGAGTACTAGATACTTTACATAGCACCTTTTCAGTACCTCAGAGAAGCAATACTCATGTGACATTGAGGTGTTATATGATGTCTCTGGTGCAAACTTTGTGGATGTAAATGCTTTAACTAAACGACCTAGACCATCCACTTCACTCATTACTTTGTGTATATCATAAAACTATCAAACAATCCAGATATAGAATTGCTGACTGCTATCACTAGAATTGTTGCTGACTTGTGTTTGGAACACAAATAGCTCACCTGTTCGAGATGATGGATTAGCTGCATCTTCAGTCTAAGATTTTCAACACTGTTGTCAAGTTCTGAAAGGAAATAGTATCAACAAACTCTGATTAGTCAAAAGTCATAATGGTGTCCTTTGAAACTATGTGTATATCAAGTACCACATTGCAAAAATATTGTTGGAGGTTCGTTACTAAAGCTGAATTGAACCTAGCAATAACATAGTAACGATGCATGACATAAGAAACTTGCACATCAATTATCAATTACAATATGACAAAAATCCATTTGAAATCGTAGTAGTAACTAATGTATATAACAGTGGAGGATCAAAAATAACCCGATTCTTGAAACAAAACACAGGTAAATATCTAAAAAAAAGGTAACAAATTGTGACATACTATTTATTGTTTTTATAAGAATCAATTTTTAACTCTAGTGCAAACGAAAAAATAACAAATTTGCATGGATATAACAAGTTGACAAACTGCAACCAGGTACAATTATAAAGAAATTGAAGTAATAAAGAAGACTATTGAAAAATTAGTGGGTCTACCATATTATTGTAGGAAGGACCTGGGACTGGATGTTAGTAATAAAGTATTTGGGGGATAAAGTTCTTCTCCTGCTTTGAAAACTCAAAATCGTATAATCTCTGCGTAGAAGGTTTTACACATAATATACAATCTTTACAGGATAATTTTCAAAGTACAGCTGAAGATCAAAATTTCTTACCCTTGATAACCTTGATACAGAAAGACAAATCAATTGACATGACACCATGGTCCAGGTGCTGCAAAAATGTACTGAAAACAACATTAGATTTACACAATTATTTGCAAAGACAAAACATTGACATACCCATCACCTGATAACATCTACTCTAGCAAAAATTTACACAAACTTCATCCTCAGCCTAACATTTTATTCATAGCTCAGCAATTAATGGCTGTAATTTTTAAACGAAGCATTTCCGGCATTTCTCCCATTACATTTAAATCAGACTCTGGACCCTTTTTACATGAGCGCTGAACTTAACAGTTCTCACAGTGGCCGATTGGTTAGAGCGGTCGGTCCGTAACGCTGAGTGTGCTCTGAGTGTGCGGGTTCGACCCTCGTCCGAGGAGTCATTGTGTAGGGACCTTGAGCAAGTCCTTCACACACAATTGCTCTGCATTATTACTGTAGTTGTATCGTCGAGGCATGTGTGCACTTCTGAGCACAGTATTTTGGAAGTAGGTCAATATCAAATTTCAGTTGTATTGTATTGTATTCCCAACTTTCTCAGCCTTCCTCCATTACAGCATATCAAACTGTGGAATAGGTTTTCTTTGTGTAAATATCTTCAATCTTCATTAATTCATATATATATCCATGTATTCATTTTCTTCATATATGCAGTATGTCTCTGATAATCAAGTCAAAGAAACGTCACCATTGTTAATTATACTAACACTCGGTTTCGACATCGGAAAACAAGGCTGGCGAAATATGATGAGAAAGACGCCGGACGAGGAAATGAAAGGCGATCCGTGACCAGGCAGTAACATTCGAGAAACCTCAGCAGATCAGACTCAAAAACAGATGCTGAAGAGGATCTGAAAAAAAATAGATAACAACGATCAACATTATGACAACTTAAGAAAATGTTAAATTCGACAGTGCGACAAAAGAAGTATCTGGTCTAAGCAACTAAGTTTTATAATGTCAGTCTTGCTTCCAGAGAATGCAACACCAGACTGCTCTGTCCTTAGCCTTCCTCCATTCTGCACACTGTCAGAGATGGGCATGATCAGTTAAATCGCAAATCGAGTAGAATTAGAATTAGCAAAATCTCGTAGCTAATCAATTAGTTACCCATCTCTGACACAGACAGTCTGAGATATATGGCAAATTTTATATTTATAAATTAAGATTAGGTTATTAATATACGTCATTCTTATCACATAACATTAGACAACTGCCAAATTCTATGTAAGCCTCAAGATGGAAGCCTTACAGGGAATGGTCGTGCACTCCACATGTTCCTCCGTCACATGCAGTTTGTCCTTTGCTCCTTCCTATTCCCATACATATACTCCACATCATGCGCAATAACATCCGTGAACTTCGTAACTAGAAAATCAAACAAAATAGCACAGTTCAACAGCAAAATAGTCAGAAGATGGCACTTAACGTATCCCACTCTTAAAAGATCCCATTTTTACACACATTAGCTTCATACAGCCAACCAATATACAACACTCCCAGAGCCGGAAAAATGCCAGGCACCCAAGTTTTAGTCAACAGACAATTTCAGATACAGTGCACACAGTTCTTGAAAGTAAATAACGACAACCTGACATCGGATGTATTCCTGAACGACTTTACGGATTTTCAGTGACGTCATTGGAAGAGGACGCCAAACAGTGAAGTGGACTTCAAGCAATTCAATCGACTAAATTTTAGAAGAAAACACCAACATGTTAACTAAATCAAACAGCTATGGTAGCAGTTTAGTAAGGATGATGCATTTGACAGATCCTTTAAATCATATGTATGTATGTGTGTCTGTGTCTGTGTGTGTGCACTTATGTATGCATGTATGTGTGTGTGTGTGTATGTATGTATCAATGTGCAAATCTAAACAAATATAGAGCATCTTTTGGGACCCAACAAAAGGTCTGGAGCATTTGTAACAGTTCTAAAAGTTGCATATTAATTAAGTTTAGATAAATGTGTTTATTGGTCATTGGAGGGCTAGGCTCACCTTTCCAACTGAACACTGTTGAGAGAAACAGTTTTTTACTAAACAATTTTTCGAGCTTGTGAAGACTTGAGCAGAAACGAAACCTAAAACCTAAATAAATGATAATGACATGCAGAAACAGATGACTTCTCAACTAAATCCTCACCTTCTGTATGACTTGCTTCCTATCGACTATCAATTCCTCCATGTCCGAATTGCTGTCAAGGAATGGCGGTGCCTTACCCAATATCAGCTCAGTCTGAGACACAGCCCCACTCGACAATGGCCGAATCCATGCTGCTCTGGAGGAGCCCGACACCAGATCGGTGTACCTAATCGGAACAGAAGTAAAGAGATTGTCTCTTATTATACAAATTTCTCCTAGTGGAACACTTTGAAATTTGGACACAGCATAAAAAGAAACAGGAAGACGACTACAATATTTATATAGAGAAGTAGATGACTCAAGTGCAAATCAAGCAAGCCAAGCTACAACCTACATTTTACTTACATGCTATAGGTACGCAATGTAGCACATACCGGTATAAAAAAATACATATATAATCATATGTGTGTGTGTGTGTGTGTGTGTCTGTGTTTCTCTGTGTATGTGTGTGTGTGTGTAGGTGTGTGTGTTCGAGTGTGTAGCAATAGCAAGCCATGAACTTGCCTTAAAGCCTGATCTATCCTGTGTTGTCTCACTTTTTGTGTGTCTGGATCTTCCACTAGATCCACCTCGACTGAAGTATCGCTCAACTATAAAATCCAAAGAAATCCACCAATTTATGATTTCAAAGATCCATGGGTCATGGGCTGGTTTTAAACACATGCAGATTTAAATCGTTTAACGACCAGCCAGATTGTTTTCCCATACATTTTAGTATACGCTGGTCGCTAAAGTGTTAACACAACATAACACTCACATACGCAAGACAGAGAAACAGCGAGCGTAAAAGAGTAAAATACCTCTCTAGAAGAAGACACAGTGAGATATAGACGAACATTGACCTATGACAGCATCAACTACACCATTGTAACATCTAGCACAGAAATTTGCTATGTGTTTGTGTGTCTAGTTATCTATATAAGACAATTCTGAACATTACAAGTGGCACACAGATAACCAAATCAAGCATTTGAGTGTAGGCAGGCAAACTTGTAAATATGCAAGATATATATATATATATATATTGATAAAGATTGACCTATGACATGCTAACCAAATTGCTTTCGTCCGAATGCTTGCAAATTAAAGCCCTTTTCACTTCATACAAGTTGAATCGTTTTGATAACTGTTGCCTTGAAGAAAAGGCCATGGAAGGTTGTGACCATACAGGCATGTACTGGTGTGACTAAAAAGAAAAATGAAGCCAAGCTAAACAACACACAAAAAATAGAAAATAATTGAATATGTTTATAACCCAAGAATCAAAAGATTCCTCTGCAAATAGAAAATTCCAGGAGATTCAGAATTACCATCTGTAACGGCAAAAACTTGCTAAACACAAGTTTGGCAAGGAGGCTCTATCTTACAAAGAAGGATGCTATGCTGAAATATTGAACTGTGAGTGATAGACTTTGAAAAAGATATATCATATCTCTCATTTTCATCTCTCCAGAGACTTAAAATATATCCCCAGAATAGGGAAACAATTCACTGACAAAAACGGATATATCTAAAACCTCTTCAAAATGAAACATAATATGACTTCTTTACTTTCCCACAGCATTGCCATAAAGTAGCACCACACATTCAGTTACTAATACAGATTCCATGCGTCATTTTCATATACAGCTCACCAGCTGTGGAAAGCATAGGCAGGATATGCATGGTAAAAATTGAAGCCTTCATCGGAAGAACTGTGGAAGTCCATTTTCGGTTTATTGATATATCCCCCCCCCAAATTTTCTTAAGTCTACAGATATATCCATGGACTTAAAAAAAATGTTCAAGTCTACAGATATAACATTTGTAGACTTTAACATTTTAAAGGGTAATATTAAATATAAATCTTAAATCTGAGTGAAGGCCAACAAATTGTGTAAAATAAAATAATTCTTCGTACCTTTTCATGAATTAATGTTGACGAAAAAGACCTATAAGAAGTAAATGGAATCAGAGAATGAAGACTGGCATCAACTTGCCACTGAAAGTATTCAAAAGCAGAACCTGAAACAGATTTAATGAGCCAATTATAGAATTCTGAACAAATGAACAATAATTACCAAATAAATATTGAACAAATAGCATAGAAAAATCTGCTATGTTTTCATTCAACAAAATTGTATATTTGTTTAATTTTTTGAATGAATAAATTATGCAAATTCAGAGAGACAGAATACACAAAAACAATAAAAATAGAAACACATCATACTTACTGACAAGATATTCTTCCATGAGGATACTCATATCCCTGAAGAAGATGTCAGCTTTGATAATTGCAAACAGCTATCAGACAAATTCACAACAAACGAACAAAATGCAAAACCAACCACGGACATGAGGCCAAAATGTGATCAGATTCCTTGTTTAAAAATAAAACCAAAACTACGATAGCTCTAATAGCATCACGTGCTGATCTGTATATCTAAATTGCTTTTGTAGGAATTGCACTAGCACATTCCTCAGGATTGACAAGCTCTGATCCAATACAGACACTTCTGCAGCAACCTATTTATCGTAACGCAAAAGTCATTAGACAGTGCATGCGGCTCAACAGACCAGAATACATGATATACAAGATAAGCCATCTGAAAATATGCAATCCAGAAATATGATACTTCTGGTATGTCCTAAGCTACATAACAGAACTTGCAGATAAGACAAAAATGCTGTGAATTCCACAGCAATTGTGCTAGCGAGAAGATAGAGAGCTCAGGAACACAATATCATTCCTGCTAGCACCAACGTTGTAGGCATGTACAGGTACATATCCTGTACAGGTACATATCCTGACTTTCACAATATGATATTTGCATTTATGATCTTGCATTTATGCACATCTCAAAATGTCATGATAATGGAAGTCTAAAAGATTCAAATGAAGTGATTTTAGAATTAACTTTTGTCGCTCGAAATAAGAAGTTCAAGTATCTCTTCAGAACTGATACTGAAAGATTCAACTCATATAATAGTTAAGCTTTTCATCAACTAAACTACTACCTTCATGAGGAATGATAAACTAGAATGGACAGCATAGTGAAGAATAGCGAGTCGTGTTTCAATGTCTTCCGCAACGCTAAACATCTTCACAAGTTCCTCATTGTTGACTGAAACTTTAAAGATGCCTTTCGACTGTGGATCATATAACTCCAATCCTGCTCAACAGTCACGAAATCAACACCAGTGACTTGTAATTCGATATCAGCTGGAAAGTCTTTTCAAAAGTGTGGTTTTGCTTGCAACTATAAGTCATGGATAAGTATTCATGTAAAGAAATACGTGCTTATTGAATAAAATATTTTATTAACCATGCATCTAGAGGTTCAGTAGAGAAGGAATCCAATCAGAAGCAGCAAAAACTCATTTAAAACATGTCATGTATGTGGAGGCACTATAAAAACGTCCATGCATAAGTGGGACTGACACCAGGTTTGGATATTTATATAGCACCTTAATGGGGACCTCTGAAAGGTTTAAAAACATGACTATCTGACAGAACTGACAAAGTGCAACATAATTGATACTGCTGATACATTTCATGAAATACTCCACATGATAAAGTGGAGGATTCTTGCACACTGGAAAAGATTCTTTAAAGAACATCTTTAAGGACCATTGTAGACAATTCCAAATAAAAAATGGTGTATACCCGAATGGTCCGAATGGAAAACCAGAAGAGCACACTGTCTGCCATTTTCAACAAGATTCTCAGGTTTATCTGACCATAACAAAAGCACAATTACAGCTCCACATCGTTCATTAGTGCACGATAGTGGTAAAGTATTATCATCCCATAAATAATTACCATCACCAATGCCATCATCATCACCTCCACACTATTACCAAGATCATCACCAGCAACATGTTTTCTTGTTATCTGTGAGGCAAGGTGGCAATGTGGCGTGGTGGCCTACTAGTGCCTTTCGTTCGGAGGATCGCAGGTTCGAACCCAACTCGAGTCCTTGCGTATCGACCTTGGACAAGTTGCTCGTCCATAATTGTCTGTGAGGAAGGCAAAGGGAAACTACCTCACTCGTCTCATCCCCGGGTGGTATAAAAACCAAATGGACCTGCCTTTTGGGCAGAGAACTCATCATCATCATCTTGTTATCTATTATTCTAGTGTGTTCTTGTTCGTCTGACTCTTTGATCATATTGACTTTAACATAATGTAGATTAGTGGAGGATGTGCCTCTGAGTATAAATCTTGAAGGAGTGCCACAGAATGTTTGTAATAAAAATAATAATAATTAATAACAATCATCATCGTCAACGTCTTAATCACTGTCACTAATTACCATCACCGCTCACTTAATACACAGTGGCTAGACAGCGGCATTGTGTTACATGAGTTGCAAGAACTACAGCAAAGCAGTGTAACTGACGAATTACTGTATAATTACTGTACGATATTCAAAGTCCCCAGTTGTCAAATATTGTTACAGTACGAGTTCCTTTACATTATTATGTAAGTAATTCAGCACATACTCTGTTAAATTCATCATCATCATGTAGATCTCTTTGTTGCATTATAATACTCTGCCTGAAGCTATGCTGTGATAAAATCTTATATCTAAATAATGAGCTTTGAGAAGTTGTTGAAGTCCTAATGAATATACATCCAATTAAATTATTTTCGATGATCCTACCTTGCCATAGAAGATGATGACTTGGCTCAACATTGAGACTGATATTAAGCAAATGACTAAACTCTCCCGGCAGGTGAACCAGCAAATGATCACCTAAAACAAAATATTCAAATTGAGACATAGTCCAAAGCATGTTCGTTGTCTGACCATATATATTTGTCCATGCATATATATACAAATTAAAAAATATAATATAAATTCATTATAAAATCACCTGATGAGTTGATAAAAATATTTTTAAAATTTACTTCGACAACGATTATTTCTGCTGATAGTGATAATACTGATTGTTTTAATAATCGGCCAATTATGAGTAAGGTCGATTAAAAATTAATCAATACAGCTACACTCCTTGTCTTCAATTAGCATTATTGTACACTGTGCTTTATAAAGCTGCTGCAGAAAACAAAACAACATATATCTCCTTCAGGCTTGAATTAACCCCATACAATGGAGGGCAGGCCACTAGGAATAAAAATGATGGAAATAAGTAAATAAGTAACATAGACATATGAATATGTAATATTGCTCTAAACAAATAGACCAAAATTTAATGATATGTAGAGATATTGCCAAAACAACTTACCAAGCCAGGCGAATGTTACAAAGGATTTTCTCGGCAGAGGTTGACTACGCTTGGCCTGTAGCAACTTATTGCAGTGCAACAGTAAAACAGTGTAGAAATTCGGTTGCACCATACCGTCGGACGATTTCTATCGAACAGATTTAAATGTTTCCATTAAGCATTTCCTTTCAGCACTTAAACTGTTCAGTGTGAATTTTAATTGATACATGAGAATATATTACAAAAACCATATGAAATTTAAACACGGGCAAAATTTAATTGAACACAAGAATATATAACATAAAATTGCATGAAAATAAAACTGTCGAGGGCAAAATGTAATTGAAACACAAGAACAGATTATACAAAATAGAATGAAAACTAAACTACAACATTAGCCTGCCAAGCATATTTCTAGAAGAAGTGTTGTGCAAATTTGTCACAATAATAGAGACAGAATTATTTTAGACTAAACTAAACAGAGCAATATGAAACTTTGGGCCGAAATAAATTATACGTGAAATTAAAATAAAAGAAGCGTGGAGTATAAATTTTGTGAGAACTTACACGATTTCGAGATTTTTCAGTATTTGTAGTATGTTGATAACAAATGCACATAGTCCCATTGCTTCGATGTTTCAGAACTTGGAAATTCAAATTACTAACTGTTCAAGAAATTGACAAAATCCTGTAAACATACATGAAGCCATTCATCCCATACCTAAATCATATATGTTTATGATTCAATGAGCTTCTACGAGCACTCCTTAATCACAACAATAGAACATAAAATTATTGGTAGTTTTCAACAATGGCAAATGAAGAAGAAGAGCCTTCAGGCAGCTATGGGTACGAAATGATAGCGACTTAATTTTCTTAGCCTCAGCATATGAAGAGGATGGGCCAGTCCTCTTCCCACTGACAGTGTATATAATCAGAGTACTCATCAGAGATCAGTCGACTATGAGAAATAACACAAAATAAGAAAAATAAAGAAGATATGTTGAAAACCTGTGCATAATGTATGGTAATTTGTAGTCTTATTAAACAAAATCTGCATACAGAGCAACATCTGTTACTGCATTGGTCAATAGTCATATGAGATCAATCAAGTAATTCATGATAAAGAAATCATAATAGCTTTTCAGCATTTACTGTAACCGACCCTTTATCAGTTTCAGATAATATCTTACCAGGAATGAACTTGCAGGGTGACAATTCCAAATAAGTTAATCTAAAATTAATAAACAAAAATGTTTAACAAAGTCTAAAGTACAATTTCACTACAATATTCAGAAACTGCAAGACAAATATCACTCAAAAGCAACCAAGAAAAAGAAAGTTGCCAGTTTATTTAAAAACAAAATTATAAGAAAGAGAAAATGGACAAAGAACAATAATAATATGGAAGCAAAGTGAAAGATGCAAAGAAACTCTATAAGTACCAGGTTTGCAAATCCAAAATAATGTCCCAGATGAAAGCAGACTTAACCAACAACCATTATGCAATGTTGCAGAAAGAAATTCTTGATCACAATTGACATGTCACAAGTCACAACACATATGAAAAACTCTTCCATAGCCATTACTTTCAATATGTATGTGCATATATGTATCAGGATGTGTAATATTGCACATTTTTAAGTAATTCACAAATGCACTGGTTAAATCAAAGTTCCTGTGTAAATAGAAGATTATGTGCATGCTTGTTACATGTCTATATAAATCTCAACACAATACAATCCATACATACGTATTCTGCAAGTTATTTTACCTAGTTTTTGAGCAAGTAATTGGTAGATCCACAGTCAGTCTCACCTAGATATAAGAAACATTTAAACACAACTGTAACAATTTTAATGAACATAAAAATAAAGATAAACTTAATGAGATCACAACTGAATGACCATGCAAGTAAGTACACCTTGATCCATAAGAGTAAAATAAAGAAATGCTTTATAGGAACTCACATGATTTTAAAACACACATATACATTTATTAATGCACAGCTCAAGAAAGCCTGAGAAAATCTGGTAAAACTCACAATTTCCTTGAAGGTCCCATTCTCAGTGAACTGATAGGCGATAAGAAGTGGCCTCACGTCCGAATCCTGCTGAACACCCTTCTTCTTTAGTTGAAGGGCATACAAACAGAGGTTAGTGAGGTCCCACTGAGCCCAAACTACCCACTTACGAAGTAGCTGTTCCTTCGTCGGCTCAGCATTCATGATCTGTAATACAAATTATCCTGCTGAATATCTTTTTTCTTCACTTGAACATTTATACATTTACTTGAACTTTATACATACATTGATATATACATGCATACATAGTATTACAACAATACAATAAAACTTGGCATTTATAACGTGCTTTATCACGACAAGTCGTGCTCGAAAGCACGCACACGTCTCGATGACGCAACTGCAGTTGTACTGCAGAGCAATTGTGTGCGAAGGACTTGCTCAAGGTTGCTACACAATGACACCTCGGACGAGAGTCAAACCCGCTCGCTCAGCGCACAAAAATTACACTAAACGTTATGGGCTGACTGCTTCACCGCTCGGCCACCATGCCACATTACATCCATAGATACATACATGAATGTAAGTCAGTAAATAGCAAATAATTATTTGGAACTAAGTTATATACTGCAGTTCTCGACAGTTAAGACTTTTATTGACAAAACAAAACATAATTTACATTAAATTACAAAGCTATCAAATGTAAATTTAGTTCTAAATTTCAATTTTGCGACAAATTTAGTGATAAATTACAACGTAATTCAAAGAAAACTCTCTAAATAAAGAAATTCAAAGAAACAATCTCTAAATACAACACTTAAATTACTAAATAAAGTTTCTCACATTCATGAAATCCTAAAGGCAAAGAAAGATGAAAGCAACAATGCATTTACCAAACCATCGTCTCCGACACGCACTGCCGACAAGTGATAGATTCCAATTGCTGAAATCAGATCAACAGACAAACAACATCATAGATCATTGTAATCCAATGTAAGGTACCATCTTTATAGAACCAATTCAAGCAATCAGAACTATAACTAAACTCAGAACTTTACCAATAGCTGAGAAAATTCCAAATGGGAAAAATATTCATGAAATGGGAAACAAGTGACCTGTGCAAACAACGTAGCTTTATGCAATGGAAAATTCATAGACATTAGCCAATCACTGCACGAACAACAAGGAGCCACGCATCCCACAGTGGAACTTAAGGGAGATGCCCGTTTCCCACTCTTACATCCTAGAAGAAAAGTCCTAGGTTCTGGATGTAGAGCCATTGCATTGCACAACTTATCCCTTACTTTTAACTTTGTTTTTGCACCAAATTATGCACCTTTGCAACATATGCAAACAAGTGTTAATAAATCTTCCATAGATGACAGAATGAAAACTAAATATCACCACAAAATGGTGATCTACAATGGTCTGAATACACTGCCCATGTAGCACAACTACATCATAGAATGCAAAGTTAGAACACAAGTCTTAAAACTGTAAAAAACTTACATTCCATGTGTCGAATGACAACCAGATGAATTCTCGTGGGTCCAGCAGGTGCATAACCAAATGGTGTAGAAGCCAGTCTTCCAGTGTTGAGAAACATGGCTGTGCTAGGTCCCACTGTCGTTTCGTTGGAATAGACAAACTGAAGCAAGATGTAAAATGGCGTCTCCAGTGAGAGCGAATATAAATGGTTTGCAGGTCGAATTTCAGCAATGTAGGCAGCATAGATACCTACAACATCATCCAGAATAATAACTGCTTAATGGTTGATTAATTATTATGGACATTCATTCCAAAAAATATACACCTGAATAAAATCGTTCTGAATTCATCGTCCTCTCATTGCATTCGTGTTGAGAGATAACCTTGACAGCACTCAAATATAGAGTTATACCAATTTCATTCAGGAAAAACTTACAATCACAGCCATACTATAAAATCATTTATGTCCCCACCAACTTTGTTAGGTTCTCAAACATAACTGTAGAAATTGCCAAATATATACACTGTCTGTGGTCAAGGCTGCCTGAGACTGTTCTTTTTAATGATGCCGGGCTTGACAGAGCTCCTGAGCAGTGAAGGGGCGCTATATGAATTTTCGAATGAATAAATGTTCTGATACATAAATTCCTACTTGAATACATATATAAAACTTCAATATTCGAAAAATGTTTTTCTTTGCAGTCTCTTACCTTGAACAGTAGAAACATTCTGCTCAAATGTGACAAATGCTGAAAAAGACAAGCAATCAACAGATGATTAACAGATATACAAGAAAAGGGAACAAATTAACTTCAATGTCAATTGCTTTGCAATAAAGTCAAGTTTATTAGACGAGTCTTTTGGTCCTTGTCAACAAAGAATGCTGAATTCTGTTATAACCAAGCAACAGTTGCCATAACCCCTTAACAAAGACATAACTGAAAACATGAAAAGAAACTCAAGCACAGACTAAGAATTTTAGAACAAAACTTACCCAAAAATGATTCCTCTGGGCTAATGGTCGCATTTACAACTTTTGTACATCTGTCAAATATGTAGACTTCCTACAACAATTAAATAGAACTTTCAAACTATATCAGTTCACGATGTTAAATAAAATGATTAAATAATTAAAAAATTAATCTACAGCTTTTGGTTATGGCACTATGCTTTGTAACAAACAACTTGTTTATTTACTGCACAGGTCGTGCGTTTGCAGACGTCTGATTAAAGAATATACTTACTTACTTATTTACTTACTGCAATAGGGAAAGAGACGTTCTCAAAAATGAGAGAACCACTGACAGGAAAGCAAAACAGGAAGCTAACAAAATGAATTATATGGACACTGATGTGGAGTATGGTGAACAGATATATGGACCACGAGAAAAGCAGATGTAAGAAGACTGGAGGCCTTTGAAATATGGACATGGAGAAGATTGGAGACAATCAGCTAGACAGAACAAAAACAAATGATGAAGGGATGGAAAGAATTAGAGAAGAATGAGACTTGATACACACAATAGGAAAAAGGCAACTGAAATGGATAGGTCACCCAATGAGAGGCAACTCCCTACTAAAAATGGTCATCAAAAGAAACTAAACAGTAGGCGGACAAGTGGAAGGCCATGACAGATGATGCCAGGCATGTTGGTCTTATTTCTAAGTATGACCCAGTCGCAGCTGACATGCGTGGTGTCCTGCACTGGCTTCCTGTCTTGCAGCGCATTAGCTACAGGATAGCAGAGCTTGTGTGGTAGCACTCTGTCCTTTTAAAGTAGTCTTTGTTGCTTGGTTTCTGATATATCCGACCATAGGACTCTCCGTACCTTGGATAGGGGAGCTACTGGTCCCACTAGCTCGATCTTCGATTAAGCAGCACCGAGCCTTTTCGGCTGTGGGTCCCTCCGTTTGGAATGGACTTCCGCTAGCACTACGCATGCTCTCTAGGAACAATCTGTGAATCTTCAATCGTATCCTCAAGCCATTTTTGTTTGGTTGCAGCCTGGCTGAGAGTACCTCTGAGTAGGTTTCCTGAAGGGGTGCTATATGAATTTTCAAAATGAGTGAATGAATGCTGGACTGGATGAAGATGACAGAGGGATATAGAAAGCATAAAGAACAGACCCAATGGCAAAAGGAGATGGCGACGATGGATATTTGAGCCTGCGTAAAAGGCAGAGAACAGGAAGAAGAAGAAGTCTGTATCTCTCTCTGAACTCTCATTTTCCTCATCTGAGGATTACTTTGCAAGCTCTGGTCTAGAATGCTGACGTGGGTGGTCCTCACGTGTGTATGTGCTCTTCACGTGTGTATGTGCTCCTCATGTGTGTATGTGTGTATCGTCCTTCAAAATCTTCTGCCTATGCAAATGCTTTCTAATTGTCAACTGGGGCTAAAGAAGTCATTCCCAAATTTCCATTTCATAGACTACTCGTCAGTTACCTTTTTTAACTTTGTATTTCGATTATAAACGCCAATGTGAGTGACCACATTTGAAGATTCCTATAAACAAGAATCGAAAAAATTATTTTAAGTTGTGCAATAGAGCAAAAACTTAAAACGATTTGAGCACATCAAAATTACAATTTACCGAAAACTAACTAAAAGATGTCAACACAAAGATAAGTAATAAAACGACTTTGTAACATGTACTTTTGAGAGTTGAGAAAAAAGAACAATAGCAAATGACTTTTTACAGGCATACATGTCAGCATTAAATTAAGTTTTACAATCAACCCTGCCCGCATTTCCATGGGCTATGATGTGATCCATATGGGCTCTATGCCGCTCCCCAAGGCCGTGCTGAGCCATAATTGTGCACTGTGCCTAGCTAATTGCACCATGTGCGGAGCATCAATTTGGCGCCCCCACATTTTGAAAATAGTGCATTTTATGGAATAAGTTATTCCATCCTGAAATTTGTACCCTTTCCACATTTGCACCTGGAGCCTAAGCCCCGCTGGCACTCCTCAGAATGGCCTTGCAGGTCCCATATGAAAATAAGGGGCTCAGATAGAAGTTGAGTATGCTGGCAGAGAATCAAAGCATCTGTGACCTACCACAAGCAAAGAGTCAACCACAAGCAAAGAGTCAACGACAAATGATCAGAACCAATCAAGGCTATTTTAATTTAATAAATGATGAAGTGGCAATGGTTGAATAACATGGCTAGTAATTCTCACAGATGTTCCACCATTCCATGAGTAAATCAGTGTGCCATTGCATTCCTCACCAACAACGACAAAGTTATCTTCAGGGATCCCTGAACATCATACAAAACTGCAAAAAGTTTACTTCTCATTCCAATGTTACACAGAACCACAAACCTTGATCAAATTTTTATGTTGTCATGCAGTTCATTGTTTAACCCTTTAACGACCAGCTGCATATATTTTCCCATACATTTTAGTACACGCTGGTTGTGAAAGGGTTAATCGTAGCATCAGTCCTTGAAATGGTTTTCAAAGTGGGTGAAGGAAAGAGAGCTTGAGGAGAAGGAGAATGAAGCAAATTATTATTCAGATGGGTAATTGGGTATTTAATAGAGACATATTAATAACATGTTGAAAATTGAAATTAAAATTCATATTAGACCATTGAGGCAAGACAAAGTAAGTGCACCAATATGTGAAAGCTGATGGTAAAGCAGAAATTCGAGTGAGCAAACGCTATTTAACCACATACATTTACAATATTATTGTTAATTATTATGTGCCTGATGAAATGAATCTTGTACAAAAGCAAAAGCAATGGGCAATTCTAGTCATAATAAATCTTGAGCAACTCCTCTTCAAAGTCCTGTCACTAAACTACAACTCCCCCAAGCCCACATATGTTCGCAAACTCGCTCTACCCAATCATCATCCTGTCTCAGCCTTTCTTGACTCCCCCTTCACTTCTCATCTCAAGCGCTTCTGCCGAGTCATATCCCAACACTGCTACTTGCCTCTAACATGATCTGCCCTCTGAATTCCACAAATTTTCGGTTCCTCCATCATCAATGCCAATCATCTGCCCTGGCTTTCAAGTGGTGCTTTAGAAGTTTGAAGATTATGATTATAATTGAACAAATAAGTCTTAGGGGTAATTTTGAAGCGTGATAATGTTGAAAATTTGCGAATACAGTCCGGCAGTTTATTCGACTCAGGCAAATACAAATGCACAGTTTAAAACTTAACTAAATGAATGTGTTACAACAAGAGGCTCATCAGGATTTAAAAAATGAACAAGGTGTAAGAATTGATGAAATATGAGGAGATGAATGTCTTTACATTAGAAGACAGATTTTGACATTTATGCAGATTTGTTTAGGAAGCCTGTGTAGTTAATGAAAAGTTAGGGTGATCTGAACACCAAGGAGTTATGGATATGGATAAACCTTACAGCATGATGGAGAACAGTGGCAAGAGGCTAGAGGGCAGATGCAATGAAGCTTCCACTTCTTTTTATTTAGTCATGGCTGGGCTGCGAGTGCTCCTGAGTAGATTTCTTTCTATATAAATGCTCAGAATGAATGAATGAATGAATGAATGAACAGAGGACTGAGTTGCAATAATCCATTCGAGAGATGGCCAAGGCCTGTACAAGTGGGCAAAGACACAAAGTTATGTCAGTATAATTTGGGAACATTCTCCTTGAGTGCTTTCACTAACACTTTTCTTGACTTGCTGTATGCTTATGAGATGGAAGAAACAGTTAGTTAGTTAAGGAGCATATTTGATTTTTCATAGAGAACATAAAACTGGTTTAATAACACATTCTGAAACCAAGGTTGAGGGCCATATCAATGATGGGCGCCAGGTGGCGGATGAACCAGTTCAGTTCTGTCTTAAAGGCATCAATTTGGATATTGTAGAAGCAGGCAAATACACCAGGCTTAGCATTATCGATGTCTTTGACAGAGAGTTTGGTATAATTGCAGTTGTGTATCATCAGCATAGAGGTAAAAAAAATGTATAAAAAATAACCTGTTCAGAAGCAATGTGACCAATGCTAGGTGTGTAGATGAGAAACAAAAGGGACCAAGAACGCTGCCTTGACGGACACCTAAAAGAATGGTTACATACCTTGAGTGTTGGTATACTAAGATGCACTGAGTGTGAACGATTTTTCAAGAAATTTGCGATCTAGAGAAGGGCGATGCCCACAATGACAAATTACAACTCAAGCCCTTAAAGGAGAATGTTCCCAAATTATGCTGATATAACTTTGTACGTAGAAATTAAATTACTACACTTGAAACGTGTTGCATTAGCAGAACGATCATCTGACGATATGTGGACAGCATGAGCTGCGCGAACCAATCGAAAAGTGGGCGTTGGTACATTGTAATCGAAAACGTCAATGCTATTAATGAAGTCGATTTAAAAATTGCAAAAGCAAGTTTATAAATGCGCTCTTAAAGCTTGCCACAAACCTTGTGATGTAACGGCAACCTGGCTGCTAACCGCCGAAGGTAAGCCATTTCTAAGATCATCGACGACAGTTAGCTCAATCATTTCGCTCTCACTATTCGATGTCCATCAGGAACAATAATAATAAAACATTGCTTCGAACCATCTATGCTTCGAACATCATGCAATCTTGTTTACAACCACAAATCATAAGGTGGATAAATAAAACCCAGAATTCCCAATGAGGTCGACCCTACATATAAACACAATGAGATATAAATATAATATTATGGTTCCTGTATTAATTTTTTGCATCTTTTGAATTCTTCTCCCTCTATTTATGCTAAAGTGATAACCGTAAAATGCAGACATCCTAAATTTCAAGGACAGTACTGCTGGCGCTAACACGGCCTTTTGGACAGGGCACTAAACCACTAATAACTAAGGTCCATTCTCAATCATTTTACACTTTTATCACAAAATATGAATGATCCCAGGGCAGGCTGACTATCAGAGAAACAATTACCAGATCTTGGCCAATACCTGTTTAATTAGGCCAATTGTGGACAAGCAGTTGTTTATTGCTTAAAACTAATTAATTCTTCGTAGTGCAAACTTGCATTATGAAACAGTTCAAACTACATTTTAACCATGCCGCTAGGAGGCGCCAGGCTCCATGGACGCCATTTTTATGAACACGATGTTATTTGTAAGGACTTTTCAATCCTATTTTAAGGCTATTTATATCGCGTGTATTAGTCCTTGTTATATCGTATATAATTAAAAGAGGTCGCTGGTAGCAATTAACATTAATCTTTGGCAGTTATATTGTGTCCGTAAACTCAGTCAGAAGCTGCAAGTGTCAGTCAACGTATTATTGAAGCGTTCGTGCGTACGCTGGAACACGAATACAGCACTTGATTACTCGGGTATCTTTTTCTGCACAAAAATTTTCAATAATAAACTATTAAGTATTGAAATAATGATTGCGCGAGCTCATTACAATGTCGTATACAGCAACGAATGAGAGCTGCTCGTCAATGACCTACATTACTAAATGACCCATATAATATTTGGAGCAGGACAAATTTTGTTGTATCGACGCACAAGATGTAAAATTGGTGGAAACCCAAAAAGATCATTTTATGATCTTTAGTCTTTTATTTAAGTATCGTATCATATCTGGTTATTTATATAGCGCTTCTTACATACTAGCTATTCAGAAGCGCTCTTAGCGTGACAGCCCAGAGGAAATAAGAAAGTCTTCAGGCAATGAAGGGATGAGGGTGGGAGCCCGATTAAAAGCTTGCTGCGGATAATGGGGGGGGGGGGGCAGGTCATTCAACATAGAAGGGCCCACAATGGCAAAGGCACGATGTTGAGTTATAGCAGTCCTTGCCCGTGGAACAAGAAGATCAAGTCGATCCGAAGACCGGAGAGAGTAGGAGGAGAAAGCAGACAGGCTTTCACATTAAGTCGCAGAGATATTTAAGAGCTTTACCCTGTTGAGTTCTAAGGACAAAGAGGAGTACCTTGTATTGGATGTGAGAAGGAATTGGAAGCCAGTGTAGTACGTCGGTCATGTAGGTAGAAATGTGGGAGTAGCGAGGGAGACGAGCAATGAGGCTACAGAGTTCATAACAGACTACAGGGAAGATAAGCGTGCTTTGGGAAGGCCAGCAAATAGTGAATTGCAATAGTCAATGCGACAACAGATGAAGGCATGTACTATTGTTGCGAATACAGGAGAGCATACAGATCTTCTGATGGCTCTCGGACGCCTCAGGTGATAGTAACATGAGCGCATCAACTGCAAGAGATGCTCTGAGAAGGGCAGGGTGCAATCAAGCGTGACACCTAGGTGTCAGTGTTCTAATGCACAGGTTTTTCAATTCATTTTTTTAATTATTTTGTAAATTATGCCTTTTTTAAATACGCTGGATTTGGTCTGAGTCAAAATCCGTCTGTAGTGCATTCTGAATTGGTATTTATGTGGTCAATGAAAGCAAAGCAAAGCAAGCTTAACGCTTTGTTAACCAGTATTCTACAGTGTGATGATGAAATGGAAATGTTTATTGATGATTCCAACAATGTTGTCATCTGGGAATTGTATTTTTCTGATTTATCTAAGTGGCCCTAACCCACAGGGATTCTTTTGTCACTGGCACTGAACATTTTAGAAGATTTACCTTTAATTATTGTTTTAGATGATGTATAATGTTGCGATTTTATTGTACCAACATTTTAGGCTTAAACGATGAATATGCCTCGGAAGGAACTTCTTGAGCAGTATCTTGTAAGGGTTCTGCAGGTGCAGGTGGCTGAGCGAGACCGTGGTCGAGCGTTGTTGGTTCAGGCAGCCAATGAATATCTGGACACAGCAGATGCTCAGCTAAGACTCTCCGAACCAATTGTAGCGATTTTCTCAACGAATATCAGTGCAAGGACTTCATTTGATTTAGCTGCTGCAAGAAATGTATTCTCAATTATGGAGAAATATGTTATAAACCTTCTCGATTGTCCATGGAAAAGGGAATTTCGCAAGATTACGGTATTGCAAATTATATACGCTGATTTGAAATTATGATATTGTACTAGATGAGGGTTAATGGTTAGTTGTTAGATATTAAATTTTAAATTATTATTGTTTTACATTATATTGCGTAACTGTCTGCAACAGCATTACATGAATTGATGTTGTTAATGAGCTGTGATTAGTGCACTTCCTGCTATCATATGAACAAAGCATAATTACTGCAGCCTGTTATAGTCAGATATATCTGCCATGACTGTACAAAAGTTTCAATGAATGTCAGGAGCTGTATAGCCATTTGGGGCTGTTATTACTGCACGAATTTAGTTTTGAACATACAATTATTCAGTGACAATCTCCAAACTCGTACATTCATTGTTTAAGCAAAAATAGACCTTAACTGCTTTAAAACATAATTGGAGTGGAAAGTAATACAGCAAGGGGTTATGATACAACTCAGATGAAGGAGCTCTGAACATACAGTTAACCATCATTCTTGGAGACTGGCCGGTTTTTGTTGGTGATGAAATTGACTTAAGCCAACTAAATGGTATTTGAACTTATTAGCTTTTGGAAACCACTTGCTAAACAGATTTTCCCAGTGTCAGAACTGTTTTGCAACAGGATGCCAAGCTACTATCACTTCCTGCATTCATGTAGCATACTTTGTCATGAGTTCAGGGAGGGAGAAACAACTTTAGGTAAATGAGGAAAGTTTATATAGTTGCTATTATGCATTTGCAAGGACTGTGATGAAGACCTACATTGGGTTATAATAAGTTATTACCCATTTTTCATCGTGCTTTAGCCTTCAATGTTTACCCTTACTTAGCCAATCCTTTCTTTACTGTCATTTTCTGGTTTTTATGTTGTAAGCATGAATATTTATGATTATACTTCTGTTATATTGCAATTATATTCCTTAGGTCTTAACTGTTTGGTGATATCTGCTATGTTGTTTGTGTTATTTCTGTTGAATGTGTTAAGTAGGTTTGTTTCTGTTTTTAGATGTATTCAGGATTTTACAAGACTCGAATTGAGCCATCATTGAAGGATGCTTGGAAACTCTTGTTGATGATGGGATATGAAAAAGTTGGGCTGTCTTTAGAGTTGAAATTTCTGCCTGAAGCCAGTAGACTACAGGACTTGGCCTTTGAGTTTTACCTTGCTTCTGTGGAATGCTCGATCTATAAAGATCTCCTCAAAAGGGTTTCTTCATTAGGGTGTACGTTGAAGGATATTCATAAGTGTCGTAGAAGTATCTCAGGTGACTCGGACGTTTTAACCAAAGCACTGCTTAAGCTTAAAAAAAGAAACGAAGGAGAGAGATATGATTCGAGGGCATCTTCTCACACTCAAGATGATTTATCAAAGCTGCCTAATTGGCAACTGTTTGAGAGACGTTCAGATTGTGAAGCTGACGTTGATTCGGAGTTTCGAGTTGGTGGAGCGCAATCTGAAAATAGCCAACAGCAAATGGGGAGTGTGTCAAAAGTTGCACCACGTAATAAGTCAGCTAATGACTGCGAAACTAGGTCGGAATCGATTGAAGCTATGCTACAAGATATCACTCCGGAAATGATTTCGGATGTCAATATTCGTCGGCAGATCCTGACCAAACTGATCATACGGCCTCAATCAGCAAATTCTCAAGATGAACATATTCATGCTTCTCTTCCCCTGCATCAGGTGCAGCATGAGGGGGACACACGACCATACACAGAACCACTGCTTATACCAAAGCAGCCTAAGCCAGAAGTGGCTTCAGATATGCAGCCTCATTCAGAGAAACTTGTTTTATCCATACGACCAAAATCTGGTGCGACATCTGCTACGGATAAAAATATAAAGACAAATATAATGAAGCATAAAATAACTGAGAGCAAAGTCTCGTCAAATATTCAGCCGTATGCTTTACCGAAACAAAGGTCTGCAGCCGATTCAGATCAACGGCCGTGGACGGAACCGTTGCTGATACCAAAACAAGAGAAACTTACTTCCAAACAGAACAGTAAAAGCACTGAAGCCATTTCCACTGTGTGGCAATGTGCACATTGTTACTTTTCAAATGATGTCGCAGTTTCTGTAGGAAATTGTCGAATGTGTGGACGTCCGCATAAGGAAGTCTAATCTATATGAAGTTCTATAAAGCATTAATTTCATAGAATATAAGATTTCGGTTTTGGCCCTTTGGGCATGGTTCACAAGAGTGAAAGGTGTGTGGGAGACAACATTTGCTGGATCATTGCTTTCCTTAGGAACAAAATTTTTAATAAAATTAGTGTTATTGTGTTTGAATAACACAACATTTCTTGAAGGGGCGCTATGTCAGGTTTTTTTGAGTGATTGAGTGAGTGAAAATATTGTCCAAATTCATAAGTAGATATTTGCTATAGGATTAATTACCGGTACAGGTGTTTCATAAATGAACTTTGATAGAAGTTGAACCATTTATGTGCATCATGGGTGCTCTGCCATGTTAAGTTTATTTCTGCAAGAACTGTGTCATATATAGATCAACACCATTATTTACTGCATAGTGAAGTAGTTGTTACTTTTTGACTTTAATGATGAGCTATTTAGTACACTCGTCATTATCGTGTGTGACGCCAAGACACCTTTTGTTTCATGAGATGCTGATATTTAAGTGTTGTGTCTCTATTGGTAAGTCACAGTAAGTGTATTTGCAATTATTCAGTCCTGGAAAATGAGTTATTCTGGTGTATTGGAAGTCACTGAGACATTCAGTATATAGTTCTAAGTAAGTGCTTTGTAAGGTTCTGAAGGTGCTCTTATATAATTATGTGTTCGGTAATAGATATATATCTCTATATAGCAACATAATAGCTGATGGTGTTGTGTAAGTGCTTCACTATCATTATGTAACATTATGGCTGATAGTGTTCAATTTACTATAATTATGTTGCAAACTTAAGAACAGTAGTCTTTGTAGTTGCTAGATTTCTATAGTAGTACTATAGTAGTCATGCTCTTTATGAAGATTCCTCGACTCCATGACAAGATAATTATTATAAACTCTGTATAAATTGTTTTACTGATATTTTGTATTTCAGTGTGCTGACCTTTCAGATAAACCAGAGTTCTTACAAACAACAACAACAAAAATTGTTTTTATTGACCTCGGCATTTACATTATGACAAAGTTGATAATAAATTGGTACGACATGTAAGGTTCAACAGGGAGGATAAGACCCGAGAAGGACCGATGGCCTGTAGGGGGCCACCCACATATCAAGAGGCAAAAGTTGTGATGATCAGAGGTCGACACTTAAATAATACTAAGAAGGAAAAAAAACGCAGCGTAATTAATTATTGGTTATAAACAGCATTGTTCAAGTTGAATTTACACGTTTGCTATGCCTGCCTTTATAGTCTTCATGTTAATGATGATTATGTTGATAAGGATCATGGCTACATCACTCATACATAGATCAGTGTTATGCAGTATGTATTTAATCCAACGAAGTCAAAGTAATATGCTCATGGATTTTTATTTTAAATATACAAACATTTCTTAAATAGATATACACCGTGTCCGGAAATAAAGAGACCGCTAATAATAATATGAAAATAAATAGTTAGTATTCATCGATTACTTAAATTTCAAAACCGTTCCAATCCTGATTTATTTTCTCCATAAATGTTTAATTTATGAACGTCTTGGTAAAAAGGAAGTATGCCGTAGTGACGTTTTTTAATTGCAAAATCAATCCCTGAGAGGAATAAAATCAGCTGGTCGTTGATGCTGCTATTGACAATGGTGCATGTGCTTTGAAGCTTGTGTTGAGGCTGAAGGCGGACACTTTGAACACGCCTTGTAAGCTAATAGTTTTCAAAATGCAAGAATAAATTTGAACTTAATTTATGGCAGTTTGTCAACAATATTTAGCCTAAAAACAGTTGAAAATCATGTTCATGAATTTTAGGCCGTCCTTAAGCTCAAATATTGATGAATTTACGTCATTATGACCTCATTACTAGGTGACAAGAGCAATTATATTTTACGCAGTACTAGCATAATTATGTCAGGATTAAAACTGTTTTGGAATTTTAAAAATCGACGAATATTTATTATAATCATTAGGGTGTCCCTTTATTTCTGGACACAGTGTATTATATAGCCAACCTATAGCTGATCCAGTTTGTTGGCCTACTCTACTTCTTTTTATTAGTAGATAGTTTATGAGTGTTCAGATTTTACTTTGTATACGGTGAAAGTAAGTATAATATTCTTTAGTAAATTAAGCAGGCCCTAGTCCTGCCCTACATTCTGTATTAAACCAGCTTCCAGTTGCCTCTGTATGGTAGGCCTATAAAGACATCTGGGGTAAATAAACAAGCATAGATTAAAGTTGATAAAGATACAACTAGTTTTTAATAATATCTTCGTTTATTAATTAAAACTGGCGAGTATGCACTAAAATTGCATGTAATAATTATTACTATATTAGTGGCAGATGATGAACTGTTTTAAAGAAGTCGAGTTTAACTACGACAGCCAGAGTGTTGCCACTGCGCCATCGCTTGGTCCCACAAGAAGGCGAACACATTGAGTCAGATGTGAAACCTGGCCTCATCAATGAGTACGCCGTGTCCTGTTTCCAATAGTAGAGGCGTCGACGCCAGAGGGCTTTACTGTAGGCCTATACTTTTCACACACGGGAAGTTTGGAAATCGTGTTTTCTGGATCTCAGAACCCATAGAGTGGAATAGTTCCAACGAGCTTGCCATTGCGCATCTGTCGCTCGATTGTAGGCCCCTAGGCCTAATCAGAATTAAAACCATGCTCTCATTGCACTTTGGCAAGAGTATAACAATAAGATTGCAGCGAAGCGCTCTCTCGCGCAAGACTTAGTTTATACAGTGCTACAATTTTTTTATTGTAGGTCTATAATCAGTAATTGTACAGCATTAGGGCTGAGCGTTTTCTCATGTTGCTGTCGCCACGCAGTTACGCGCTGTCATTGAACTAAGCCTTAAGCAAGGAACTTTTGGCTTCATAAACGCTTACGACAAGTCACGAGAGAATGTTGGATTGACTCACGACCGCAATTGAACAGTTTGCCTCTCGGGCTTGCCAAGTCTCAGTCTACACAGAAGCCAGAGTGATTTGGCCGAGATTCAACCTGATGGTCATGTTGATCGAATGCTCTTGGTGAATTAATACGTAGAAACATGAGCAACATCACTGAAATGCCAGCAGAACGGTATAGACATTATCGGACATAGGAAACGTGTACATAGGACTCTAGGCCTACCTACAGCTTTGGAACCACTGTCACGTACATGTATCTCCTGTTTGGATTTGGTATTACTCTATCCACCTACTTTGTAGACATCCGAACTGCAGCAGGATGTGGATAACTGGATTTTGCCATTCTGCCGATCGTATAGAGCTAACCGAAATGAGCTTGGTAGGCCTAAAGGCCTATAGTGTTCCTGCGCCGTCCAGTCGAATAGGCCGATAGACCACAACGAGTGCGCATTTTTGACACACAGAAAGCACAACTGTTTGCCATGATTTAGATCACTTGACCCGCATTGAGCAACGGGCATAGCCTAGCTCAACCGTCCATCCCACTTTTTCGGACTTCCTATAGTAGCCACGTCATTCCTAATAATCGTAGGTCTTTTATCACGGTACTGTTGGACCGTTTTACCGTTTTAGTCAGTGGTCGAGAAGTTTTATAAACGTGGTTGTGACTTGTGAGCAGTGAACTTGACTGTTTACAGACTGGTATAGCCCAGCATGCAAACTGCTGAGTAATAATATGTAGGCCTAACTATTTGTGTGGGTGTATGTATAAGGACGAAATGATGACGTGCCTAATGTCATAGCTAGGGTGTAACTGCATTCCGATAGAGCCTGGATCTATCACTAGCCTATGAATGACGTGGGCTAGGAGAACCGTAGACATATTGCAAATACGTTATAGAAATATGATTTATTTCAATTTCCGCGCGGCCAATAACCGCGCGTGGCTCATTACCGCGCCCATCATAGCCGCCCATTTCGTCACTTATAGAGAGAGGCTTTGTTAATAATTGTCCACCAACTTATCACACCCTTATTGGATCGTTTCAAAGCGTATGCCTTGAAGACTTTGAAGTAAATGATCAATTCATTGAACCAGTAAAAATGTATACAAAGATATCGCGGACCGAATCCAAGCCATCGTTGGCGACTACATCAATCTTCCTGTGTTCGAATATCTTATCATTATCTAGCTTATCTTTACAAGTCGAGTTGTAAACTTTTTTCATGTAGAACATTGTGTAAGACGATAGATGAACTATATAGGCGTATACATAGGTCTATTATATTTGCAGCTTACTTTGCCTTAAAATACACTTTGATTTCTATGTTGATGTATGTTCGCTTATCTCACATATAGCTTACGTTGCCTTGAAATATACTTTGATTCATATATAATAGGCCTAATATTATTGTTGTGCTTCTCATATATGCGCGGTTATGATCGGCGCGGTAATGAGCCACGCGCGGTAACTGGCCTACAATGCCTGACTGTCACCTAGAATTACAGCATAAAGTAAAACATTAATCGACATAAAATATGAGATTTAATTGACAACACCAAACCAATCATAAGACCAATTCGTTAACGTGATATTGGCCTAAATAAATGCTGCCAATTGGCTTAACTTCGCATTAGGCCTACAGACGACGCTTTGGCTCCCATTTATGTGCAAAATGGTCGTAATTGAGTTACAAAGTCACAGTTTAGGACATTAGTTTTATCATCATCAGCGTGAGTTAATTCTGTGACATTTGTGAAATAATAAAACATCACTAGAAATAATTAACGGTCAAAGGCGTCGGCACGTAGGCTTATATAGGGCACTCGTGTATTAGTCTTGAAATGAGGACCAGGCATTGAATGTTTCCACGGGGACTAACGAGGGTGCCGCAAGCAACCGATACTACGGCGATTAGGTCCCCTCGGCGCTTTCACCCTCGGCACTTTCACCCTCGGCGCTTTCACCCGCGATTTTGGCGCAGATTCCAACAGCCGCCAACCATTTTGGTACTTTTGGGTAGCATTTTACATGGCATGGAGCCTGTTTTTATCGTTCAGGGATCCGTTTTCAGGTATAGATATCTGATCATTTATTATAAAAATAAAATATCTAAAATCTAAAATTGGGACAACAGTGTTTCAGACGGTTCGCTTTTTCAAGTTGGAAGCCGTGACTTCGGTGCTATTATGCCGACGCCTTTGTTTGCAATTAGCACAATTAAATGACAACTATGCGAATTGGCACAGACACACACTCACACACGACAACAGAACATCTAGGCCTACACTTGACAACAGTCTTGACGGTGGAATGACAATATCAAAATGGAATGGCAATATAATGCCTACTTTTGCTGCCTACTTGTATTATATTGTTATATAAATAAGTCAGGAAGCCATGTATACCTACACAATGCAGAAAATACTGCGCAGAATGGTACAATAAATAGTACCCTACATGAAACATATTCAGGTCCGCCGACATAAATTCATTGTCCCTAGAGAGAGTGAAATTCCGGCCTACTAGGCATAAACAGAGAAATTCCGGGTTCCTAGACAGAAACAGTGAACTCCCGGGCTCCTAGGCAGAAAAAGAGAAATTCCGGGCTCCTAGACAGAGACCGAGAAATTCCGGGCTCATAAGCATAACTAGAGAAATTCCGGGTTCCTAGACAGAGACCGAGAAATTCCGGGCTCATAGGCATAACTAGAGAAATTCCGGGCTCTTAGGCAAAGACAGAGAAATTCCGGGTTCCTAGACAGAGACAGAGAAATTCCGGGTTCATAGGCATAACTAGAGAAATTCCAGGCTCCTAGGCAGAGCCAGCTTATGTAATATATGCCCTATTCTATACAATATATATATTCTATATAAATTATATATTATATGCTAAGCCTATGTCCATTTTTATATAATAATTGTGTGTCTATGATTTAACGACAACGAACACTAAACATGTAAAGGCAGCGAAGTAAACGACGACTGGTGCCATGACGACCGTTGTCAGGACGACCGTTGCCATGGCGACGCTAAGCCAGAACCTGCGAAAGAATCAAAGCAGACGATTCAAGAGAAGTGCTTGTTGAGAAACCGAATTTAAAGACAGTAGTTTTAGGCATAAACATGTAGTAACATGTATATATATATATATACATACATGTTACTATATATATATATATATATATATATACATACATGTTACTATATATATATATATATATATATACATACATGTTACTATATATATATATATATATATATATAATACATGTTACTACTTATGTCTAAATCGGCCGACGAGAAAGCGGACAGAAAGTTTATAGACAGTAAGGTAGAAAGAAAAAGGCCTGACAATGATTGGAAATTCAAGGCAGGAGGCAGCGACAGCATATATTATAGGCCTACGATCTTGTGGGTCCATCAATGAATGACCTTCCTCCCTCACTTAGTCATAAATTAATGAAAATCTTTCCATCGGCCTCTCACTCTTTTGAAGCGTCATTTCCCCAGGGTTTCCGTGCTGAGATCGCCTCTGAATAGTTTAATACTGCGAGAAGCGTCCTATATATATATATATATATGAGTCTAAAGCTACGATACCCATCCTAGAAAAATCCCTGTTGAGTTTGACTGATTTCACGGCTACCTGATTCCTCTCTGACTCTCGTCTCATCGTCGTCTCGCTTGTTACAGCACATTGATGACGGTTTGATCGTAACAGACCGGACATTGGTCACACTCCTGACCACTGACCAGGACGCTCGTCAGCCGGACATCAATGCACGTTTCAGGCAGCGGTGGACAGTGGAACATAGAACAAGGAGACTGCAACAAAACAAACAAGTGAACTACTACTTTCAATATACTACTAAACTGCTACCAATGCCACCACTACTCGCCTACTACTACTACTTCCACCACTTCCCCCACTCCACTTTCCACTAGTACTACTACTGCTACTTTCACTATTTCCACATAGAATACTACTTTACGACATACATTATATAGGCCTACTTCTGATATAAATTGGTGGTTCCACGGCAGAAGTTTGCCAACAGGTAAACTTACTTAAACTTGTATGTGCTTAGAAAGGCGTAGACACGCATATCCATTATCTTATTATGACGAGGACAGCGAACAATGAAAAGATATTCTTATGTAAAGTTATAGGACTAAAGAAATACAGCAAAAAATCGGTAAGATAATATTGGCCGAAGTAAATTTAGTTAGGTAACGCAAGATGTCATACATAAAAGTCGATATATTCTCAGCCTGTGTCAACATAGCCCGTCCATTTTCATCGCGAGAAAAGACAACAAAATGTTAAGGCTTGCTCTCTTTCTGATGACGTGTGGACCCGTTTCAAGGGATTCGATACACAGCGATACGCGATAATGGCACAAATTGGGACGTTCATTGATGCTCAGATAGGTTACATGGTGGCGTGTAAGAGGAGCTGCTGTCGGTCTGTTAATAGGCTATTTGACGTGAGGTTTTTCACCGGATGTTTAAACTTGGTTAAAGAAATCCGTGTTCAGGTTTTACGAACACGAACTACGTCATTGGATTTAAGGGGAGATAGACGACTTTGTGTGCCTGTCTGTGCGTCTGCGTGTGCTATCCGGGTGGTTGACTGCGTGAATGTTTGTTTGTTCCCGGTGAATCCATTTGTGTGCATATATCGTAATCGTAATCTCCAAATTTCTAAAGCGCCACTTGAAAGCCAAGCGCAGGGCACCAGCTTATTCACGAGGGCTGCCTTTCATTGGCTTCAATCGGAAGAATTGACCATTAGTATTCATCACGGAGATGTTGCATTGTATCCTGTAGAGGTTGTAGCATGTGTTATTCAATAAATTGACTCGAAAACATGGCTAACCAACTAAAGTACCCGGCTGTGCCCGGGTTGAATCGCGTTTTTTATTATGTTTTTTCTCGGCTATTAAAAAGTAATCGGGCAAACTTTTTGAGCAATCGCTCTAGCTGTTCAAAAGTTTTTGTGGAACATGCATATTGTTACATACATACCTGTCTGCTTTATGTATAGATAGATATAGATATAGATATAGATATCTCGGTCCTCTAGCGAAGGTGGCTGTTACTCACCGCATACGGCGGATCGCGTGTACTGTGAAATGTTTGTCGCTTTTATCGAATGACGTGGTGAACAGAACAACACGTAGGCCTACCGCCGTAGTATTTACACATTATTTTCAATACCACCATTTTGGGAGAATGGGGAAGGGGTAATTCCCCATCCTTTTTCTCGGGTCCTAAAGGGTTGGCCTAATTGTGCAACATTTGAGAGCAATCGATCTAGTTGATCAAAGGTTTTTGTGGAAGATAGTGAGTTAGCTACATACTTTTCCTTCTAATATGTATAGATGCCTAAACAGATGTAGCACTACGCGACGACTTTCTGCCATAGTCCGCCAGCATTTCAACGAGCATTACATGGTACATTATGGGCGCACGCATGTCCCATTTAGGGACATGGGTCCCACACGGGCTCCATATGGGCCTAGTTTACAGTTACCATGGTCACTACTCACCATGCCGCAATGCATTGCCATTATCCTTCGGGAGGGGGTTCCTTTTTCCACGTTCGTTAAATGCTAACGCTGTGACGTTGACACTTAGCACAACTAAGAAACATATCGGACTATCGATCTCCTATGTATACGTATGCAGTTGTCTTCACAAGTTTAACACATCGATGCTTGCCAGCAGTTGACGTTAACAGTGAGTTAAAAATAGTAGTATATTATGTTAACATTGAGGGCATTTACTTCCATAGGCACACATTTCCTTTCTTGTTGGCTTACGCTCGCTTTGGCGATCGTTGATAGTCGACATCCATTTCATATGCAAACAGACGAGAACGAGAGAAAATGGGAGCAAAAAAAGGATAAAAGGAGCCAACAGAGACTGATGAGAATTTAAAGACAAAATAAAAATTTTGAGGACCCATGGGGACAAACACATTGACACAGAGACCTATGTATAGACTTACAGAAGGACCTTATATGTATATATATGATCTATATATAAACATAGATGTGTGTATGTGTGTGTTTGTGCGTGTGCGTGCGTGTGTGTGCATTCGTGCGTGTGGGAGAGACAGATACAGAGACAGAGTAAGACAGAAATAGACAGAGTGAGATAGAAACAAATAGAGAGAGACAGCGCGTGAGAGAGAGACAGACTGCCAGATGAAGAAAGAGGGAGAGAGAGAGAGAGAGAGAGAGAGAGAGAGACACAGAGAGAGAGAGAGAGAGAGACAGAGACAGAGAGATTAGATTTCTAAGGCCTGAAGAGTTGAAAATGGAGAAGAAGGTGAGTAAAGGTGAGAAAGAAAATGATGAAATTCTATACGCTATATAGTCAATTTGAAAACTGAAGTTTTAAAAAGCTCGAGTTCCTGTTTGTGACAAATGTCGCAGAACTGACTTGGGTGCATAGAGACAAAAAGGCCTAAATAAGAATTTTGATATGATTCCAAAATGACTGAAACAATGTTAGACATTTGGCACCACACGTTGTGACTTGGACACGTGGGTATAAACTAGTAGGTCTATTTTTAGTAACCAAAAGGAACATTGGGGCAGAAATTTCTTCAGCGCAATTAGAGTTGTGTAGGCTTATTTGTGGAATGACTCAGATGATAGTGGCTAGTGGATATTATCGCAGCTATCAAGAAGTAGAAAGAGAAATTAAGCTATTGCGTGAGCATAAGGTAAATAGGCTATTAGATGAGCAAGATAGAACTAAGCTATTACATGAGCATACAAGAAATAGGCTATTGTAGTAATAGTAGTAGTAGCGATAGTGGCAGTGCCGCCGTAGTGGAAGTAGTGGTGGTGGTGGGGTGGCGGTGGTGGTAGCAGTAGCAGTAGTAAGATACCCACCGCTTCTCTGACTTCCTGTCGGTTGCCATAGTTACGAATCCCTCTGGCGGGGAAAGTATGCGGTACGTCTAGGCAGTAGTTGCAGCTCCTACATTGTACGCCAACGGGACCCCGGCTTCCTAAATCGTACTGCACCTCATAGGAGAAGAATTCGATTGTCTGACAGTCTCTTGGTAGAGGTGCACAGTGCAGTTCAGGGCACGCCATGTGGTACTAGAAACAGAACGGAATTTCTAAATTCATTATCGTGTTTGTCCGATATTAGTTTGCTTTTCGACCTGTCATTAGTCCAATGATCTTGATAGAAACTTTAAAATTTCGGAAGAAAATGAAAGCTTAGACTTAGTTTCCGTCAGGATTTTGCAAATCAAATCTGTCACGGATGGCAACGACGTTGTGGTCTTGGCATTGAAACGCTACAATCGATTAATTTTTTAAATAATTAATTTATATACTTATTTATTTCAAGCAGCCTGTCAGGTAGCATTATACGGATGATAATTATATGTAATTCCTACTGGGAGGTCGTGATTCGGCACTCTGTGTTGACCCGCACTTGACCCAGGAGCATTTCCAATTCCCCTTCCGCGGTTGCTACCTCTGGGCGATGATGATGACGAAGAGGAGGAGGATCGGCTTCTCGATGGTGATTGCCTCCGTTCGTCTGCTGCTGCTGCAGAGCGCTGTAGAAACACCAGCATCACCGTTGCCATGACGACGACACCGCATACCAAACGACGAGACGACATGGCTGTACTGGAAACAGATACATGGGTCCTCCAATTATCTTCAAATCATCTGAAAAGTCGTTTTATAAATTAAATTTACTTTATGTTGTGGTTTATGATGAAGAACTTTTATGTGGACATAAGAAATCGCAACATAGAGGACTAGACAGAGGAAGGCGATCCTCGGGGTCGAGGTGGAAAAGTCCCCCACCTTTTACAGATAGGAGACACCATTATACGCTTGTCCCCCACATTTCTTACCCTCTCTTTGGGTGTCCCTCTGCCTCTCAAACGACATCGCCGCCTCTGGCCCTATAGGCTACATTTTTGCACGGTTCACTTGCTACGATTACCATAATTCTAAATTACCGTGCGATTGTAAAATTTGATCAAATAATCGAACTATGGAAAGAGTTCTAACAGCATACTGTCTAGAACCTCTGTGAAATGGTCCGAGTGGAAAGGTATTTTGACAAGTCTGTATGATTTTAAACGCGGAAAATCCGATAATGACAGGCCAACACTCACTCTGAAAGAGTGAAATTGAAATAGTGAACTTACACGTAGGCCCTAATTAACTTACATGTAGGTCCTACCTGGGCTTTGCTACTTAGTCATGTTTTGCTTATTGGCGACTAACGACTGATGCCCCACGCATTGTCATATTGGCGCTATAGAAGCACTCTGGTTGTCACTATAATAACAGCCTTCATCATGAAAATAATAATAATAATATTAATAAATAATGATAATAATAAGGACATTAATAATAATAGGTCCTAATAATGATGATGATAATAAAAAATAATAATAATAAGAAGAAGAAGAAGAAGAAGACGACGACGATGATGATGATGATGATGATGACGATGATGACGACGACGACGACGACGACGACGATGATGATGATGATGATAAGAGGAGGAAGAGGAAGAAGAAACATGGCTCTGTGTCCAAATGATTCGATTGATCGTTTACTTTCCACTTCAAATGCTACTTGAAGCAGGCGCTGAAGTTGTCAAATTTATCATCGGTCGGATTCTGCTAAAACCAAGGAAACAGTTGAATCGAAGACGATATCAAAGCATCAGATCGTTTGAGTTGACCTACAGATCGATGTAGCCTACCATTTGGGTTTGCATATATATCGTCTAATCTTTTTTTCTGGTTCAAAATTGAGCGAAGTATTAACTCTCCAATAACCGACTGTAGCTTAGAGGTTAATCTGACCTAAACGGTCTGGATAATTAGGGCATGTATACAGAGAGTAATCTGTAGACTGTTACAGGGTACGCCCATCAGCCCAGAGTTATTTCTGTCGTATTACGAAGTGTAGGCCTATACGTATCGCAACTTACAACTGAGACCCTTCGTATAGGCCATCGATCATTCAAATCTGATACGTTCTGAATATCTGACGATCAGAAATCCGTCCGCTTATAAACCAGACACAGATCATAAATGGATCTACGAAATATCGAACTATGACCAATCTGAAACGAGAGCGCCGCCAATTTATGCATGATTTTTATAAGGTAGGAATTATCAATAGCAAAAGCTTCACATACATGTACACAGCCAAGTGGGTCTTTTACGACTACGCAAAGGTTCAGACATGTATAGATCTTAATAAGCATCGGCTATTCAGAGCAGCTGAGAACTGTTGAGCTAAGTGTATACCCTGCACCCAAAGGTCCAGTACTGTCCTAATCCGCAAGGTGACACATCGAAGTAATTATGCAACGATTTTAGCAAAGGAAACTAGGCCTAATTAGCCTACTTTTTTGGTCACCAATAACTAGTTACTTATTAATCAGTCATAAATTTTGTCAAGCTTTTTACAGAAACTGATTAATTTGGTGAAGTAGCCTAACTGCAACGAAACAAAATAGCTACTTTGCGTTACTTGTGCCAGGTGCATCGTGTAGGGGAAAACTGTGAAAAACTGTGCTAAATTTATCGTGTAATATTTTACAACCATGAAACGCCATACCATACTGTAGCCTGCCATTTTTTATGGACATAGAATGCACGATATAGATAATTAATGTATGTAGAGACCTCAAATCTATTCTAGCATTCAGTGAAGCATGGATAGGGCCTATATTCATATTAGTATTATTATTATTATTCTATTTCCCTGCCGATAATAGGGCCTACACAAAGAGAGCGATGCAGTCAATTGAACTTTGGCATAAATTATGTGCGTGATAACTGAGATTAATTTTACTATTGATACTTTGATTATGTTACTGTGGTCAGCAAGTAATTACTTTTTCAAAAATATAACTAGTCACAGTTACCTTTGCAGTCTAGTAACAAGTTACTGTAACTGATTACTTTTCAAAGTAATTGCTTACAGCTTAAAAGTAGGTCTGCGATTTACCCTAAAAGTAAAATAAGCTTATGCAATCTTATGGTCATGTGCTTAGAGGGACCTCCAAACTGAACGCGAAATTTTCTGCATAATTTTCTGCATTGATAAGAAGAGCACAGAAGTAATTAATTAATGAAGGAACTAATTAATTTTCTGAAAAGTAGTTGATTACAGTTACTTGAATTATATTATGAGAATTATATAAATTAAAACACCGTTTAAAGCATTTTGTAAAGCAATTATATGGGCCCACACATAATAATTATACGAATATTAACCTTTCTTGATAGCTGGTCTTTACGCCACCCCATGCACGGCACGACAGGACCTCTGCTGCTGCGTCTAGTTTTCAGGACGCCCCCGAGGATTTAACGCAGCTATGCATTTTAATGTCCCCAGCATCTAGGTCGTAATTATTGTCCTTTCCCTAGGCTAGCGTAATTATATATGTATGTATGTATTTATGTATGTATGTATGCATATGTAGCTTATGCCTGTCTGTATATGTGTCTATGTGCTTACGTAGGTCTATATATGTGCAGATGGTATGAATCCATTTTATTATGCACGCACGTGTGTATGTGTGCGCACTCATGCATGCATTGTATATTAAATACAACTACACGGTTCGCATCGGCATGCTTAGTTGCTTACGTCTGATATACCAAAAACCCATAGCATCGAACTCATATAATTACGGCAGACAGTGCTACAACAAGCAGGCAATACACAAAGACTATGGCACCAGCGCGCGATGAAGATGAGATGCACACTCCATCGCAGAGCATAGTCTACTTCTAGAAGCAAATAATTCGGGCGTTCGAGCTGTTCCTACCTTTTCTCCGACACAACAGGGACCAGAAGCTCTCTACACTGCAAAACCAGGAGTCGAAACAGTCGAGTCTTTTATCTTTCGATCGAGTTCAATCGTAGTGTACTTTGGCGACAGACGTTTCTTGTTATGCCAAAAAGTAAGTAAAAGAAATCAGGCTATTTATTCATTAAGTTCCTTCGCCTTTCTTCCTTCCTGCTTCGTTCGGCGCCTTCCGCAGTCTATTAGTCATCCGAAACTACAGACGATGA
Organism: Bimastos eiseni; assembly: GCA_959347315.1. Lineage (NCBI taxonomy): Eukaryota > Metazoa > Annelida > Clitellata > Crassiclitellata > Lumbricidae > Bimastos > Bimastos eiseni. The sequence goes on from OY365819.1 coordinate 13,124,475, forward strand.
AGCAACTGGCCGGCTCCGCAATTCAAGGAATTCACGGTTTATAAGACTTTATATGGCGCTATGGTGACACGTGACCAACGCCGAGGAGGCAAGTGCGCGCGGGGAAAGCAGACTCATACAGGACCGTTCTCAACAAGTTGTTTCGTTTATGATTGGACGTCCGCTGTTGGGTAATGAGCATTTGGACGCTGCTGCTGCTGCTGCTTATGGGAGGGGTGCACGGGCTCGGTGAATCGGTGATCCATAAAGAACCGTCATATGTAGCGTAAGAAGGCATCCCTGCGCCACTCATGAGTACGATGATGATGATGAAGGTGATCATAATTATGACGGTGATAATCATGAGGAGTAGGATGATGGCGGTGATGTTGATTTCGATGATGACCTGATGGTAACGGCGACAATGGGGTGTGGTAGTGGGAACTGTGTGAATATCTATAGTTTGTGCAATTCTTTGTCGAAGGCAACTGTTCCTATGAGAATAATTTTGTGATTGATCTACGACGATCGTGAATTCTCAGACCCACTCTATATGTAGGCCTACATACTATCATATATATATATGATATATATATATATATATCATATATATATCATATATATATATCATATATATATATCATATATATATCATATATATATATATATATATATATATATATATATATATATATATATACAAACCTCTCATGATGTTCTGCCATGCATATAATAATAGAATATATTATATCGAAATATTGATACGCATGATAGGCCTACATGTGTTGGCCTATATCGCTATTGCGAATATTTATTATATACGTTATTTTTTGCGTGTTTGTGTATAATATCAATTAATACGTATATATGTATATAATATATGTATACATATATATGTATTAGTGTGTGTATGTTTACGGTATGTGTGGTCGTTGACCAGTCTGGAATTTTTGATGCTGATCATCGCTAATGGCGTTGGCACCTACAGTCCAACTGTGAAATTCGATTGCCAGCATTTCGTGGAAAACGGGATAACTTAATTGGTGTTTGTCAACCTCGAACTCGGTTGAGCCCGGTTGACCACTGTTTATGTGGGCCAGGAGTGGCGATCCCGGGTGGGTCGAGGGGGACAAGTCCCCCACCTTCTACAGATATGGGACACTTTACATGTTTGTCCCCCTCCACATTTCTTACACCTCTTATTGGTTGCCCCTCCCCCACCTCAGAAACGAGATCTCCGCCTCTGATGTGGACCTATAGCCTATGCAGGGTCGCACGGAGCTATAATTGCGCCCTGTGCCTAGCAGCAATCTGGCGCCCCCACATTTTGAAAATAATGCATTTTATGGAATAATAAGTTATTCCATCCTGAAATTTGCACCCTTTCCACATTTGCGCGCTGGGCTTAGGTCCCGCTGCCCCCCGTTGGTACGGCCCTGAGCCTACGTGAAATGGTACGTGAGAAGGAATATAGTGCGATATAGTTTGATTTATCTCAGTCTCTTCTATGCGTCGTATCTTCTATCAGAGTCCAGATCTTAAAGGAGTTTAGGTTTAGCCATTCAACTAAGATTATTCAGTGACTGCATATGGCGTTAAATTAAACGCCAAAAGCAATAGAGGTGATGAACGTATTCAAACCCTGCCTCGCAGAACCTTGTCTGTTTAGGGTTCCTTTTGTAACCTAATGAAACTAGAAAAAAGTATATTTAATTTAATTAGGTTACAAAAGGAAACCTAAAGAGAGATGGTTCCGCTATAAATGTAAGCAGGGTTTGAACATCACGTATTTTGCTTTAATTTAATTAGATTCTAATACTCGACACTAATGTTTTGCTTTGTAAATCATATTTAAACAAATGTAAACTGTCTGTAATTCCTGATCATTTGGGCACGGGGGCGGCGATACCGGGGGCCGAGGGGACATGTCCCCCTCACCTTTCAGAGAGAGGGGACACGTTATACGTTCACGCGACACATTTCTTACCCCTCGCCTGACTGTCTGGGTGTCCTCCCACCTGTCAAACGAGATCACTCCTTTGTTTGGGCACAATAAACAGATTGGATTAGAAATAAATGAAGAATAATACCACTTCAAACATTACCTGTTTTTATAGCCATGCTCAAGCCCAGCATAGTGAAAAATGTCCAGAGACTGGCGATTTTTAAAGCTAGAAGTTCTAGCTTTAAAAATCGCCAGTCTCTGGACATTCTAGCCTAGAACTGCATTTAATTGACGAAGGAATTGTTAACGAGTTTGCCGCAGAAAAACCCAAAATAATTGTTTTTAAAAGATAGTTTAGAGGCTCGTGACTGCTCAACAAATGGGCCACGAATTTCGCTCACCGCCTCTGACCCTACAATAAATAAAACTCAGGAATTCTGTCATTATAACACATAAGTTGGGTCTACAGGAGAAAACGTTTGGAAATGTGAGCTTAATGTTTCTTATGATTAGATCTACAGAACTCTTCGGATTGAATGCGAGTCTATTTTAGCCTACTTATTGTCGAAATTATGTGAACACGTACACAGTCTCACAATCAAGAACTCAATCTCTGTCTCTTATTTGATCTCTGATAACGTACATCCACATAATTTAAAAACTTGTTGCCCGTATATGAATCATATAAGACGTGTGTAAGTGAAAACAGATGGTGAGATGATTGCCTAAAAATGGCCTGCCTATAATAAATACCCGAGGCTTTAGGTTGATTGGATTTAGGACTCTATTGTAAACAACCTTGATGTATGACCTGACGATGTACGAGTGCATGTACCTATAGACCGGCCTATGCATAATTATACTCCATATAGGCCTTGTTCTAAAGGGCTAGAATTTTTTTTATTATACGGCATGAACGCCTTTGATAAGCTTATCTAGGAACTGTTCATTTTCATACTGTTGATTGTCTGATTTTATCTGCGAAATAATTACGAGTCAAAACCTACACAGCTGACATCTATATAAGACTTGTATTCAAAATCACTGCACCACCCAGGGGTGCAACTAAGAGCCGGGTGCTGAGGAGTGCTAAAAATGTTGATAGTTTTTGACACACACAATTGATTCAACTCCGCTGAGTTTTCTCTTTTGAAGGTAGAGAGTAGGCATGCCTACATATTTAATATGAGCACCCATAGGAAAATGTTCTGGTTGCGCCTCTGGCACAACCCACTGCGTACGCTCTTGAAAGTCGCGGACTAGAGAAACTACTCTTCGCAACAGAGGTCTAGCAGCAGCAGACTAGTAGCGGCATTAGAAGGCGGAACTTAACGGAAGTGTTATGAAAGTCGACGGTTACCGATGTTCGACTTTAGCTATGTCTTGGTCAGTGGTCAATTTTGTAACTGCGGAGGTGGTGGAACTGTAGGACGGGCGTTTCTCCTACCCCACCCGATTCAAGTTTTTTGTGGCTGTGCGCACGTGGGTCCGCGGATCGGTTTATAGGGCGGTGGGCGCATGGGTCTGTTGATTGGTTTGTGCGGCAGTGCGCGAGTGGCTCTGTTGATTAGTTAATTGAGCTGTGCGCGCGTGGGTCTGTTGATCGGTTTATGTGGCGTCAATGTGAATGAGTAAAAGTGCATCTAGAATGACAACTGGTGTCTATAAGCCATTTGATATCAGCTTGTAGGGGGGGGGGCTGTGACGACCCTCCCTTCCCGTTCACTGCAGACGTCCCTTAATTGTGGACGATCCCTAAGTGGGCCAACTCATTATTTCTGATGATGCGCAGATGGTCGTGATTTTGGACAAATCGAAAGAGGCTCACTATAGGCCTATAGATTATAGATATAGACCATTAGGCCCTATCGATGGGCCTTAGGCCTACATTTCTTATACACATCCACCGAACACTGAATTGCAAATTGGGGGTGAAACTTTTATTCCAGTGGGCCTGAATCTCCATTCATTGACCCGCAGGCCTGAAGTTGCTAGTTCTGGGAGAAATACACAACTGCGTAAGTTTATACTCACGTCTGTCCCATAGGCCGTCATTAGCCTTATTGTCCTTGTCGCGAAGGTTTCGTTAAATAAACTATACACGAACGCTTACGACGAAACTCCGGCAGATCTAAAAGCCAACTTTCGATTGCTACGGATGCAAACAACTGATAAATCATCAACTTCCAATCAGTTAATGAACTAACAAGAACAATGGCCTCCTAATTGCAACCAGGCAGGCTGCCTCCCCGAAACCTTCCCAGACTTTTAGTCAGCAAAGGTGCTCAAGAAACGTCGCTTGCTGAATTGGTAAACTGCTCACGCGGCGGATGTCTCCTTCTTCAGCAAAGGGTGCCAATCCGGTCTCAGAATCACATGAATCTATCTTTGTCGGATGCAGGGCGTATACGGTAGGCGTACAGACTGTTGACGACAACCGCAAAGCAAAGACGGAAGCACCCTGCTGGCCCAGATGCAGGCCTACGTGTTGTGCCCACTGATATGATCTTAATATACACATTGTGTTTGAACGCCGGAAGAGCATCGTCAGAATAATTACTTTAGCGCCATTATTGATACGTCTGTCCTCTGACGTCGGTTCTGCATGGTGCTAAGAAATTTTGAGAATTAACTTAAGGCCTAGGGGGCCTACGCGTTTGCTCCACAGTTGACAAAGACCCTGAAGTCCTTTCCGTCCTCAATTTTTACCGCACTGGTCGACAGAGAAGCCAATTAATTACTAGCAAACGCATAAATAAACTAATTAGACTTAAGCTTACATGATGCTATTGTGTTTGCCAAAAATAGGTCTACATGTTTGCATCAATAGCGAGTAGTTTCTAGATGGTTTTCATGATGTCAAGATTTTCTAATAATTCGATCCTATATTATATTTATTCAATAATAACATAGTTATTTTTTGCTCAATTTAAAGTGTAGACTTGTTTTGGTGCAAGAGCTGTTTCGTTCTTAATTGAAAAATAATAACATAGGCCTACATACACACACACGTCTGCAGGCCCAAATCTAATTATATCCAGGCACAGAAATCAGAGGATCCCAATTAAACTTCTTTTACAAATAATCTTAGGCCTGTACCTTACCCCTTAAGGTTTGCTCTAAGATTATGATCCGTGCCATAAAAACGAACTACTGCTTCATCTATACTGACCTAGCTGCTTAGACATTCGTCGAGGAAATTCGTATATTTAGGGCGAGACATAACCTTTGACCTAATTCATCTCGTCTGTGACCTGTTGTTGCCATGGATAGTGGTGTGTTTCCGGTTATCAGAATAGAAAAGCACGTTGTTTGATATAAATATAATTAGATATCATTATCTGCATAACGTGTGTGCATTTTCGTCGGCAAAGTCTTACAATTGGAAATTATAGTTGAATTATTCCATTGTCAACTAGGCCTATTCGTAAAGGCAAAATAACTGTTTTGAGCAATGGCAACTAACAAGCCTCAGGGTCTTGCTCTTGCTGGGCACAACTACGTTGGCGAAGATCAGATCTGGTGATTATATTTTTCATCGTTATATTTTAGTATTTTTTAAAATGGTGTCAATATCTGCGAGCATTTTTATAGTATTGTTAACTTGTGATTTCAGTGGAAAATAAAATTAAAAACATTGAATTAAAATAAATTTAAAACATTATTGCAGATAATGTGGTTCGTGAAAGGCAACTGATGAACTTATTAAATTATGTCGACATTCAATCATTTTAAATGAAGGTAGCCCATAAAATCTTTGCAATAGTTATCACTGGCAGTCAGTCAGTCAGTAAGTGCTACATATTTTGTGGTAAGTGGATCATGTATGAAAGTTGCATATCAGTTCCGTAAGTTCACGACATCTGATAGAATAACTCACACGTAGTAGAATGTAGTAGAATGTAGTAGAATGAAGTTTCATCTCAACCTTTTTCAGGAAGGATCACATTGAACACGAAACTGTTACGGCTCGTGGCTGGCAAGATAGGTGGAAGTTCATGGCAACAGATTATAGAGAAGTATGTTAATTATGACAAGAATAATTGGCTACATAAAATTTTGACCATGTTATGTTGAAAAACTTGTAATGATGTTAATTTAATGCTAAATGTAATGTTTATATGTACAGTCTGGTTTTGGGATAAATATTTCTTTGAGACCTTTTGTGCTGAAGAAGTCATTCATTATAGAAAATGCTTACCTGTAGTTATTTTTTTATTTATTCTGACTCAATGGTAGGCCTACATGACAGGGGTGTCAATCCCACCTAAGTGATGGAGGCAAACCTCTGTCCCAGTTGTCATGAAGGCAAGATATTTGCCTTCTGACCCCATTTTCTGGACGCCCCTGATGCATGATCTACCATTGACAAGGCATCTGTTTGTGTTGTTTATTTGAGTTCTATCATATTTATGTGGGATACCCATCATGTTTTCTTTTTTTCTGTATTTTCTACTGGTTTTTCTTCACATTGTTTTATTCACACTTCACACCGTTTTTCTTCACACTGTGCATACTGGATATTTGCTGTAATGCTGTTTTCTTTTTCTATTTTTTGGTGCCATCTTGCTGCTCTGGGCTAAAACAGGTGACACTAGTTAAGCAGGACTTGTGTCACTTTTGGGTTTGACCTTTGTATCATGAAGTCTCACCATTTTTCCTGTGTATGCTGTAATCAGTCAGAATGCTTGGTTTCAAATCAATAAAGTGTAATCTACCTAAACAATTACCATTATTATTACAATTACCATGTATTACTATTCACCCTTCACATCACTTTGATCACATAAATTGTGTAGCATTATTTCAAAACTCTAGTCTATGCACAATTCATCAATTCACTGAGATTTAAGAAGTTCCTTATGGAGATAGGGGCCGTCCACATATTACGTACGTCGCGAGGGGAGGGGGTTTCAAATTTCGGCCATTTTGCGTACAGATGCGTATGGTGGGGAGGGGGTCCCGAAAATATGTACGTACGCAAATATAATTGTCTAATTATGACATCCACAATACAGAATATGGAAGTCAGAACTGTAAACCTAATCACAGACTATATTCCTGCTTAATCAATTTTTTGTAGCATTAAAACGGTTTCAAATGCAAGTGTTTCTAGTGTTTTATTTCTTCATAATTGTTAACAAATTTAAGCTGTTAAATATGATGCTTAACAAAACTAAATAGCCTGTGGTAAAATCAATGTCATATAGATGTTTTTAGCTATTTAACCTTTGCAATGCAGGGGATGGGGGTAGTAGAGCTCAAATGTATGTATGCATGTGGAGGGGTCCACGAAATGTATGTGGTTCAACAAGGGGAAGGGGATCGACAAATTCGATTTTTTTGTGTATGTAATATATGGATGGGCCCATATATTGAAGTAATCAACATGCTACGTGCATATATGCTTTTTCTGTGCAGCTTGTAAGAGACGAATATCCTCAGCAGGAGAAGAGAGAGATTCCTCTTCCGAGGCACCTCCAGATTGCCAAAGGTCCTCCGCTACATGAATGTGTCAATGTCTTGCCGTCGGTGAAACCTGTGCCGCACACAACCTCAGCCGAGATTGGCTGGAGGTCAGGAGTGGAGCAGCACAAACTGGACAAGTATGGTCGCTACTGTAGACCAAAAGGTGGACTGATAAGGCAGCTGAATTGGCCAAATGAAGCCATTGGCTAAAAGAGGTTACTGGCATCGCCTAAGTCACATTTTGCGATGACCATTTCTAAATTGAAGCAAATAAAATGAATCAATCAATAGACTTGTCTTCTATAACCCAATTGTTAAAAGTTGGTGATTTTTTATTTATGTGCATTTTGCTTTAAGTCATATTACTTTTGTTTACAGTTTATTAATTTGCCGAGACTTTATACATTTGCCATAATAGAGAAAAATAGCAGAATTGCAGAACTTGATACTCTGTCATAATGCAAACTTCACTATTTTATATTCTGGTGCAATTTTACCAAATAAATGCTGCTTTTAATTAAATATCCTTTGTGCTGTGCTTTTTCTAATTGCAATAGATCATTTGATGACATTTGTAATGATAGCTAGGAAATATTCTAACTTGAACTTTGATATAACCTTATTTTAAAAAGTTAGCCAACCATGTTTAAGTCTAGAAATTGTGATGGTGTGAAATACTAATCATAGGTATTGTATTTAAATATTTCATTTTAGTTTTGCCTTAAAACTGCACCTAAATAATTGTAGCCTAGAGATTACTGTGATCAAATAATTACACATACATTTTGCATGCACTTTGATATTTGCACTTTTAGATTTTGCCCCAAAGCTGTCTACACCTGAATAGTTTTAGCTATTAAACTATTTGACCGTTCTCTTTGGCATAATTTCAAGGATAGTGGTAGTTTGTAGAAATATAATATTTTTTGTGAAATGTTCATTCTTTGCATATAATGCTTGTTGTTATCGTGAACACTTGACTGTGGTACAATTAAAAGTAAATGAACTAACCAAGGTATCTGGCTTTTATGATCGACGAGATATAAGGAGGAAAGTTCTAAGGTTATATTCTGAAGATGACTTTATATACATCAGTGCACCACTATTGTTTGAAAATGAAACACCCTCCTAATTCAATATTATTGCCTTGTACAATTAAATAATATCTACTAGCTCATTTGTACACACCACATTGCCTTGTATATTAAATTAACAAATAATGGCCCTGTTCTACACATCATATTGCCTTGTGTGTTAAATACATAAGGCTCTGTTGTAAACATAATAAAGGTGAACATCAAAATGACTCAATAATAAAGTCGACTGTCATAAAAAAAACGGCCTGAAGCAAACATTTAGTATTGCAAGTTTATCATTAAAAATTATTATGCAAGACAAATCATTCATTATGCTGATTAAGAAATCACAGCGGACAATCAGTCACACGCAGAACAAGACGAAGAAATCTGATGAAGATGCTGTGACCTTCATTCGGCGCAGGATAACGTCAATACTGAAATAACGCTGGCACAGATTCTTCGCTGTGCTGGACAACGGGAACAGTTTTTGCTATTTTTCCTACTCCAGACCTAGGAAACACCAGTGAACATGAGTTCAGAACGAAATAAACAAAATTGAAAGTGGGTGACTTGGGTGGATGAAGCTTCTAGATACAAGTTTCAATGTCCATGATTTCGTTCTTGTGCAAAATGTTATCCCATTGCTGCTTTACCAAAACTCTTTCCCAGAGAGTAGGGCAATAATATCAGTACTATACCCCTAAGTTCAACACTGGTACTAATAATTACTAGTTTAAGTAGTGCATATCTTTAAGGTATCAATGCCATGTATTTTAAGCATACACTAATGTAATGCCACTTTTAGTAGCAGCAGCTGTGTTGATACAAAGAGCATTGCAGTCTTCCATGAAAGAAAGGCAGAGTTAAAATGAAGGCAAAGAAGGACCTGCGCTTGCTGGAGTCTTAATATGTGAAATAAAGTTAACAGAGGCTATGTAGACATCTTGAAACCAGTTGTTAAATAGTTAAAAAGTCATTACAACTAATACAAGTACAAGGCATAATTGTTAAAAGTGAAATATGAAACTACATAAAGGTAATCATTATCATTAACATCAGCATAGTTCATGTGACATCAAATGGGTACAGAACAACGAGAACATCAAGGATCATAATGGACTTCTCATGAGAAGGTTATGGATCATTTTGACTTTCCATAAGAAAATTATGGATCGTTTGGAATTTTCCTGAGAAAATTATGGATCGCTTGGAATTTTCCTGAGAAAATTATGAATCGTTTGGAATTTTCCTGAGAAAATTGTGGATTGTTTGGAATTTTCCTGAGAAAATTATGGATCGCTTGGAATTTTCCTGAGAAAATTGTAGATCATTTGGAATTTTCCTGAGAAAATTATGGATCGCTTGGAATTTTCCTGAGAAAATTGTGGATCGTTTGGAATTTTCCTGAGAAAATTATGGATCGCTTGGAATTTTCCTGACAAAATTACGGATCATTTGATACTTTTCATGAAAGTTCAGACAAAATCATATCAACCTAATACAGATACATGTATGACATTTTTCTTGTATAGTATTCTAAAGTCCACTCAAAAGTCGAGCGCAGAACACCAGCTTACTCACGAGCGCTGACACAACAAATGGTTACAGCCTACATTTTTTATAGTCAAAGATGATTAAATTCCGAACTGATACGGCAAATGATAAGCAAAAACTGTTCTTAAACACTAACTTTGAAATGCCAATGCAGTACAGCATGATCAGAGTTTTTAGGTTGGAGCAGCCATCTTTCAGGTACTTCAATGATTTGTCACTACAAATGGGCAGAAGCAAACTATAGAACACTGGCTAGAAAAGACAGCATAAGAATAATTAATATATAAGAAATATGTATATATATATATATATATTTAGTGGTCGAAATAATTATTGCATCACCATGTGATAAAAGTTAGATTTGGTACAAGGACATGATGAGTAGAAGGAATTAATTTTTTTAAAGAATAAAAAAATTTAATTAAAAGAATTAATCTTTTATTCTTCCTTGTATCAACCAACAGACATTCCTGAAGATATGTAAATGTCTCATTTTGTGCTTGCTTACAAAATAATTTGAGTGACATGAATAAAAAATTGACCTTAAATGTATTAAACCGACTTTTAGCTTTTTGCAGAGTGATTCAATAATTATTCCCACAACTGTATACATATAATTGCTTGATGATAAATATCAAAGAAGTCTACGTTAGCAAAACTGTTCAAATTCACTGCAATGAAGGTCTGTGAATGCTGTATGATAATGGAAAGACAGAAATCAATATCAATTAAACAACCTGTGTATTTTACATTGATATATTATTTTGCAATTTTGCCAAGAAAGAAGAAGAAGACGTACGTAATAAGGTAACAACCAGATATATCTAGGAAAGTGATGTGGCGGCAAACTCCAGACAGATACTGCATGCTCAGGTCAGTCAACTGAAACACATTCAAAAACTGTAATTTAAAAACTGTCCTACAACCCATTAATGACCAACATTATTGATTATGCCTTACGCTTTACTGGACGTAAAAGGGTTAACATGGATGCCTAATTCACAGATCAAAAATTTAATCAACTAGTTGTTTAATATATTAACTAGACAACATTAGAAATATATTCGGAAAATTATTAACTAAACTTTAAATAAAAGCTAAATGCAAGGCACCCACTTTTTCACGTATAATAATGCTATCCAGTCAATAGAAATATAAGAATAGAAGAAAAATTGTTCCTTACCTAGAATAACTGATAATCATTTCAAATTGATAGTAGTAGCCTTACCCGTTTACAGCCAGCGACATTGAGATGCATGAGAAGGCGACAGCAGAATGCCAGACTCTTTATAGCACCATCAGTAATTGACTGTCAACAGAAGACAGAAACGCTCCAAATAGATTGTTGAATTTTAGTTAAAAATTAAACAGTTGACTTATTATCATTAATTCATTAATTAATTAATCTGTGACGCTCGCATGCACGGTCACATAGAAAGGTGAATCTGAGGCGAGGATAGTCAGTTGCGGGAAGAAGATGGAGTTAGATATCTACATCCTTGAAATCTGAGGAGAAATCATGAGTTTTGAGTCGCCTTTTGAAGAAGACAGTGAATTTGAGCCATAAAAGAGAGAGTGGCAGTCCATTCCATTCCAGGTAGGCAAACACGCATGGGCCTATAGCTGTCCTGCATCATGGCTCAGTATAAAGACCAACACTAATCATTCAACTCCAACTGTCGCTACTTTCAATTCAAATGAAACACCAGACGACTTATTTCTATGTATTCTCTTACATCTCACCTCTGTTGATCCTCAAAATCCACGAGAAAATTAATGAAAAAATATTTCATACGCATTACTTTAATAAACACCTATACCATTACTACAGCTACTTGTAATTTCAATTCAGTGCTTGGGGGACACAACTGAAATGGAAGATTCATATTTCCACAGGAGACAATATCAAGATAACTGGCCAACTCCTTCGTACATTGAGAAGTACTGACCACTCCCCCAGATCAAGTAATAATTTTGAGCAGTGGTCTCAACAAGAAATTAATTTCTAAAAATACTGACCAATTGAAAGTGGTCTGCAAAAATAAACATGATCTGCTGTGATCCACTTAAACAATTGTAAATACCCTGCAGTGTGATATATCGAGCCGTTCCAAGTAGGTACACTGCTGTGCAAACTTCTGAAGTCCAAGATCGGTGACAGCCGGGCACTGAGACGCAGACACAGTCCGCAGGTGTATATTGCTGCCGACTGCCGACAAACTCTGCAATAACAGACAATCAAGACATTAATAAACATATTTTTAGAAGAAAAAGCACAAAATACATTTTATTTGAGTGCAGCTCTTTGACTTCAGGTATCCCAGGGCATCCTGGGGTCATCCCCCTCTCTGCCACACGGAAAAAGGAGTTCTCTTGGTTTCAATGTGAAAGTGAGCTTTCTCTGTGGTACTCTCAGGGATCTGGAATGGTCTTCCCCAGATTTCTGTCTGCACACTGGGATGTTACCTGAAACTTTCCTCACTGTCTTTTTGGGTGCGTTGGAATCGAAAGTGCCTTGGAGTAATTTCCTTCGAGGAGCGCTATATAAATTTTCGAATTAATGAATTAATAAACTTCTTATGTCCATTGCCTTATTGCAAAATGTTAGAAGCTTCATGAAGCTGGTAATTTGATGTGAAAAAAATTAATGAAAGTGCATGTGTTATGAAATATGCATACTAATTTTTATCAACATCTGTGCATTGAAAACGACCAGGTTAAAAACAAATTTAATTTGTAGCTCTCCTGGAGATAAAAACAAATCTTCCAGCTGACTGCATCCTGATCAGTACAGTCTAATTGAACTTCTAGTGTTATAAATGTAATCATTTAACATTTTGGTTAATGGAAATTAGTTCAAAGCGGAGGATGATGACAACAACCAACACGAAACATTACGAACACATAAGTATAAGTACGGCATATCTTACAGTGTAACACAGATAGAGGAGGCAATCAGTTTCCATTCTTTACAGCACTTCAGCCAGTAATACAGGAATGTACAGTTAAACACAAACATACCTCAGTAATGAGTAAGCGAACTTGTAGCAGCATGGCTGCGTTACGGCGCTTTAGAAATCTTCCACTAAATAACAATATTCCCTAAGTCGTTATGTGGATTAAGCTCAGGAGACTGTAACCTGCAAGTCTAAAGCCACAGATCTCATTAGCACACAACCCATAGACCACAATTTTTAACGGGTGCTATGACCCATTAATACACATATAAGAATTCAAAATGTCATTCATTTTGCTTTCCTTTTGCACTAATCTTTCTAGTTGTCATAACAGAGATTCATAACAGCTTGAATATTTATAACATAACACCCAGTTTGACGGTCTGACCTGGTCTGTGCAATAGCATCCAGATATGTCGACTGACGTCAGGGAGTGAATCTGTCCCAGTAGTTCTAAGCCCGTCTCTGAGACGTTTGAACAGAAGCAGAGGCTGAGGTAGGCCAAGCTACGCCCTCTGAAAGATATGACCAGAAAACGTCTGCTATACAAAGATATTTTCTCTCTGTCCCAGCTCAGTCCAGGTTACATCATTACAAATCCTGTCCCATCTGGTCCTCCCCGCTATTCTTCTTAGCCAGCTCATCTCTGCCACAAGGATCTTCCTTTCATCCTCCTTCTGCAGGCACCCACACTCAGATCCATATAGCAATACTGGAGTGACTGGGACAGAGAGAAACAATGGTAGACATGATCAGAAAAAAAGACTGACATGGTTTGGCCATGTAACATGAATGGATAATAAGAGGCTACCAGTAAGGGCATTGTATTGCCACATGGAAGGAACACGGAGTCGAGGAAGACAGACAAAGACATGGATGGAAAATGTCAGCAAAGATTTGGAAGAAAATAACATGGACATGAGAACAGCCCTGGATACCATCAGAGACAGACAGATATGGAGCCATTATGCAAAAAACCTCATCGTGGGCACACACCTAACGGAAGAGAAAGAGAGAGAAAGAGAGAGATACAAAGATATACAGTTCCACACAAACATTCCTCTGCTGATCATTTCATCAAATCCCAAACGAACCTAGCTCATCATACAAAGATTGCCAAAAAATGTGGCAAAATGTCCCTTCCCACTACTCCTAGCTCTCGCTCTCTCTCTGCTTAGTCACTTGCTTCTAGGGATGAACCGAGTTTGAATTTCTTGGCGAGTCCAAGTATTGCGAGTTCAATTTTGCCGAGTCCGAGTTTCAAATATTTAAAAAAAGTTTTATTCTCTTGATTTTTAGTTTGGCAGTTTGTACAACTTCTATGAATTTTGTTGTTTTGCCTTAGTTTACATTAGGAAGTTCTACCTAGTAAGCACTAATGGTAGCAGTATTTGCGTTTTTAATTAAGTATTTAGGTCGATTGTTGTTTTGTAAATAACAATGACAATTTTGTGTTTTTAGTTAGGTCAATTGTCGTTATGTAAATTAATAATCCGATTTTCTTTCAAAACAGAATCTCGGAAAGACTAATTCTCACACCCATTGTTTACCCAAGTCCGAGCGATGCTGAGTATTACGAAACTCAGGCCGAACCGAGTTCCAAACCGAGATTTCAGTTCATCCCTACTTGCGTCCACACAATCAACTGCTCCTCAATCAATCTCACCCGCTTTTCCTTTTCTTGTCTCTCCCCCTCTCTGTGGCCAAGTGCAAAGAAGCTATTCAGACAATAGCACCAACACTATATGCTACACGTCATAAATGTATTGAATGGACAAGGGCTTAAGAATAAACATATGCTGATGTCGAGGCATCTTATTAGCATAGTTGGAGAAATCAAATGGCAGCTGGGGAGAGGGAAAGAAAATGACCACTCAACATACCCAAATGCGTATAAACCTAGAAAAGGAATATCTGTTTCAATTCATTCATTAACCAGAGTGACCTTAAATCAAAGCAAAGTTCATAATGTCACAACGGTAGATCAAAGCCACAAAATCAGGTAACGTAACAACAACAGTGAGTAGCTGCTGACCGCTTTTGGATACTGACGATGGAAGTGTCCGTGAGTTGGATGCAGTTTGTCAGCGAGAGTTCTTGCAGTCGAAGGCCGCATGATCCCTCCATCAGGAACTTTACTCCACTGTCCGTTATCCTAAACATACGCCAATGCAGCCAGGACCAATGTGCTTCACATTTCCACATGCCAGAGGAGATAATATCAAATACTCCTTTATACATAGAAAAGTAATCTTATCGTAAACTCAACATTTCGATAGAAAGGGTGGAACAGTGTTAGGATGGAAGAGCAAAGTGGTTGAACCTTGAACAACTGGCAGAGTAAGACTTTGTGTTCTTTTGCGTATTTTGAGCCAGTGGAGTGATTTGAGGGTAGGAGTGATGTGTTGGTGTGTGGGGTTTTGGTGACAGCACAGGTGAAAACATTCTGAATGGCTATGAGGCAGTTTATTTGGCTGATGTCTATGTTCAGGAAAAGAGAATTGCAGTAGTCCAATTTAGTATGAACTGACCATTCCCTCCCATTTCGGTGATGGAAATGAGCAGTGGTCTTAACAAAGTCACTAAATTGGTAGGAATTGGCTATTTATTATGTTGCTCCAATTTGGAAAAAAACGAGCCTCACAGTCCTAAGCTGTCAGTATAGGGCCTAAGGGCCACAACTTAAAGAGTTTCTTTCAAGAGGACTATAGAAATTAATTCCAACATTGCCTGTACTCTGATAGTCTCAAGCATGGATGAAGTAGGAGAGCAATACTACTATCATCACTCTTATGATACAGCATAATTAAATAGTAACTAATCAACTACATAAACGATCATGATCAACCAGTTAAACAAGCACCTCTGAGTAGGTTTTTTAAGGGGCTATATAAATTTTTGAAATGAATGAACAAATGAATTTTTATTTTACAAAGATTTTATACCTGACACAGTCTGTCAGATTGAGAACAGTGAGTGGAGAAGACATGAATGCCTTCAAACTGACATCAGTGATGTTTGGACAGTCAAAGAGAGAGACGTGATGCAACTCAGAGCAACTCTTGCCCAGTGACTTAATCGCATGATCTGTTATCTTTTGATTGTCTAATTGAACACAAAAGACAACAGCACACATAATAAGCACACATTCTAAGAGCACATTCTAGGCACACACATTCCAAGCACACATTCATTCCAAACACATATTTTTAAGCACATTGTAAGCAAATAACACATGATAAGTATAAAATCAAAGCACACATTCTAAGCACACGTTCTAAGCACACATTCCAAGCAATGAGTAATTTCTGGTTCTCAACAAATTCTTTCAAATGGATAATGATAATGAATTGTCGTTACTCTTAAAAGTAACAACAGGTTTATATTCTGCATTTTATAATGACACGCTGTGATAAAAAAATCTGCATAACAATCTAAGCTATTAATTGTAATATCTGAATGAAACAAGAACTTGGTAATATAAATCCAAATAGCAAAAATAAAAAGTAGCAGATAAAATATTGCTATATGTCTGTCAATAAAATTTAACTACAAGTATATATTGTATCACTGAGTAGGTTGTAACAGGCAGGAGCCTCATAAATGGCTGGATATAATACTATACAACAAATTTATCATTGTTTTTCACTCATTAACTTTTCAATTTATAATGCACCATTAAGAGTAAATTCACACAAGTCAAACAAACTGTTATATTAGCCTGTCCATACAGAGAGTCTTGCATACATTATTGATAAAGGGTAATAATTTCAAATGTTATATCCATATTAAAGTTATTTCAAAACACATAATTCAGTGGCTGTCGGTTATTCTAAAATACATCTTAATCAAATTTCAACATGAAAACTAACTGTCAAGTTTTAGCCGAACGAGTTTCTTGTTGGCCGCAAGTCTTTTAAAAGAGTCATCTGAAACGTTTGTTGATCCAAGTAATGACAGTGACTGCACTCTTGGACAGTTAGCTGCTATGTGCTGTAACATTATAAATTACAAAAATTATCATCATCATCATTATAATCAGTTAGCTGTTATGCGCTGAAAAATGTCAAATTATAAAAATCATCATCATCAGTATAATAACTTTTATCATTATTGTTACTATAATTATTATTATTTATATTATTATCATCATTATTATTATTGTATAGGCATATGTAAAGCACCTATCACAGCAGGCTTTTGAGAGTGACAGGCTCATGAAAAGAAAGGTCATCAAGCAGCGAAGTGACGCGGGTGATATCTCACAAAAATCCTACTCCAGACTGATAAGGAAAGGTCACTCCTTACTAAGTGACCCACTACAGCAAAAGTCCTGTGCTGGGATAAACAATAATAAATACCATAACCATAATTTTTTATGTTTAAACAATTGTATAAAATGTTAAACAGTTACATATAAACAGTAAACATCATAGGATGCAAGTAATAGAAAAAACCTTTATAACATCTTATATGAAATATGAATTGCTGGCAGTTGTTGAAGCAATTTATCATCCCAATAAATATCAATTAAGTTTAAACAAGAAAAGAGAAAGAAAATCGGTTCAGGTTGTAGATGACATATACCTGAATGCATATGTCATCCAGTGTAAATAAGTCATCTAAGATAAGATGGTGAAGTCCTTTACACCCTACACTTAATTTCTCGAAGCCGTTTGCAGTAATCTAATTTCAAAGAAAAAACAAATATATAACAATAGTTATCAACAACTTGCAAAATCATATCACATCGTATCGTAGTCATCACACTTTTTGTAAATAAGGAAAATATAAAATACATTTTAGTTTAAAAACAGCATTACTATCTAAGGTATATAATCAGTTGCAAGCAGTAAGAAAAACTTTGTGCTCTGCGGATTTACTCAATGTCCTGACACAATAAACACTTCAAAGGAAGCTCAAGCCTGTACAATTAACAATAGAAGAATATCACTCAATTGCAAAGCTGCAAGTTGACCAATCTCACAATAAAATATACAATAGCAACAAAAACACTGACAACAAACAACAACTAATCAAAAAATATTAACTGATAAAATAACATTTTATTGCTGTGAACGAACCTGTTGACAAAAGGACAAATCAAGGTAGATGAGTCGCTTAGCACCTTTCCCAGTCGCCAAATAACCAAGGCCTTTGTCAGTGAACTTCAGACAATGCATTAGACTCAGGTACTGCAGATTATGCAAATTGCTAAAAGTAAACAAAAGAAATCCAATCAAACAGGCATAAACAAATATAATGGGGATTGATTCTGAGTTAGTTCAACCCTATTCAGCATTACTGGTACTGGTACTTCTGTTTTCTTCCTTTATTTCATAAGTAACTGATTTCCCAGCAAATGTCCTTAATCTCCTAAGTAATCAATGTCTGAGCAAATGTACATCATCAAAGCCAGTGAATAACATTCAAGTAAAATTCATCAATCGTGCTCCTAAACCAACCATCATCAAACCAAATTCTCTTTAAACTGTTTCTGTAGAGGTGTGTGCTGTGTGTAAGTGAATATTTCTAGGCTAAAATAAAATAGTAATAATTAGCCTGCCTCTGATCAATGGAACAGCAAGTCCTGCATAACCAACAATTTGGAAAGTCTTAACAAGATGGCACAGGAAAGGTTGACTGTTACACAAGTCGCTGTAGAAAGCTAATTAGTTATTAAAAAGCAAAGACTAAGGATCACGTACACCGATATGTTGCGTAGTGTTGCATCCGTTATGTTTGTATATGACAGGTTGAGGTAGAGAAGTATCTGACATCCATCTGTTATCATCTTAAATAAATCATCCTGAAAATAACAAGAAATAAATGGTCTCATTACTGGCCGAGTTAGTTAGACATTACTAAATGAAACTTCTGTTCAGAAATGGTGTTATCTTACACAGAAATTGGTAATACCATCCTTCATTCTTTTACACCATCTCTAACCTGGTATACACTTTCCCCTTTCACTACACTCCACCACGCTGGTCTCCATACACTTGGCAATTCTTCCAAGCAGGTTAATATTTCGATGTGTTTGGCAAATAATCATAATAATAACCACAATCGAACCTCAAGTTGTCATTCAGTAAGTAATAAAAATAACTTTATCGTTGAATTACGTCAGGAATAAAGGTTGGTTGAAGTAATCATCATTGAGCCTGCAAGAAGAACTCAAAAGAATGCCTCATTATTATCCAGAAACATATGTAAACAATTGAATTTTGCTCACTCAAGATCCAACAATAAATACCTCAAGGTGCACTGACCTAGATCTCTTTGATAGCCGTGGTCAGAGTTGAGTCAGGCAAATTTATTGAATCATTAGACTATTTTGAAGACCCAAAAAGTTAGACTTAGCAACTTTGTTTCCCAAGCCTTGATACATGAAGGTGGGTGATTGTTCCTCTGCTTGCTTGTTAGTATACTATATCTTATCAGTATTACTTAAAACAATATAATTGCAATAACACTGCTTGTGAATTAACTGATTCCCATAACTTCACTTTGTGGGCATTTTAGAAATATTGAGATTACTATTACGATTATAAGTACTTGGCATCCTCATTTTATAGCGCAGGCAGTAAATTAGCATGTGGAAGTGGTACATAATTTTCTAAATATCTTTTGCCCAGACCACAAACCTTTCCTCAAAATCAAACATTCTTAACTAAATATTTATTTATTAGTGTCGCCGAATCTGCCATTTCATATTCTTAAATCAACTACAACATTTAGCCACAAACATTTAGGCTGCGGACTTCAGAGAGATTGAGATCCTGCAGGTTCCGACATTCTCTCAACGCGAAGAACGTCTCCGAATCGATCTTTGCACAACCCCGAAGATTACAGTGGATAAGAAATGGTCGACACTTGGACAGCAACTTCGCAACCACCTTGTCAGTCATACTGGAAAACAACCACAGAAGCATTACAGTCTTCTTGTACAAGGTCAACAACCGATGTTATTGTACTCTAATAGTAAACACCATATTTTGAGATGTGGTCCTAGAGTTAATGGTGCTTCCAAAAAATTCTCTACACAGTGGTCATCAAAATGGATAAACTGACAACACAGGCTTTGCAAATCCGATTTTTAATGCTAAAATCCACAGTTCTAATCAATTATTCTCTTTCCATAGGGTTATGATTAGTTAATGCCTGAATGCCAGGTTGCATGCGTGCTTGAGTGCCTAACTGCCTGGCACTGTGCCCGATTGGTTAGCGCGGTCGGCCCGCAACGCTCAGCGTGCGCTGAGATAGAGCGGGTTTGACCCTCATCCGAAGCGTCAGTCACTGTGTAGGGACCTTAAGCAAGTCCTTCGTGCGTAATTGCTCTGCAGTTCAACAGCTATTGCGCCATCGAGGCGTGTGCACTTCTGAGCAAAAACTATTGGGAGAAGGGTGATATCAAATTGAAGAATAAATGCTTGAGTGCCTAGATGTCTGCAAGCACGCTTGCATTAGTGCCTGTATGAATGCCTGAGTGCCTTCCAGTATACTACCCAGCTTGCTCGATAAGACTCCTATGAGTATCAAGCATTTCATGACATTTATGGCATTTGAAATCGGCAAAACTTACTTTTAGCAGTTCTCACCATTACATTGGCACAATAATAATAATATTTATAATTTATTTATTCAATTTATGCAAACTGTAATCATTTATAAGAAATCACGGGAAAAAAAAAGGGAATCTTGTACCTTTGCCTAACACTTCCCAAATCCAACTACAATACAAAACATAATCAAATCATTCACTCATTATGTTAATATGTATAGCACCCCTTAAACACGTCTACTCTGGAGCACTTCCAGTCCAACCGTGTTTAAAGAAAAAGTCTCGAGTGATTTATGAAACCCAGTTGGATTGATGAGGAGTAATTAATATAGCTCTAGTGGGAGATCATTACATATATAGGAGCTTATAACTGAGAATACTAAGCATTGCCTAGTGATGAATGGTAGAAACATTATCACGTCCACTTTTTCAATTCAGTGACACCAATGATACATATTACGCTGATTAAATTACAAACGAAAGCCAAGTCTCGTAAAGTATGTTTGCATTTTGTGAAACAATTTAAAGCACAAAAGCCCCAAACTTATTCTACAGCTAAATAACCAATGAACTAACTTAGGTTGTGAGGCAACTAATATTTGGGCATCATCTTGACATTTCCCTTAGCTATGTCATCCAACATCTTACCCTGCTGAGCAGCGAAGTGCTCTGGGTAAGCATCTTCCAAGCTCGACAGACGCGAGCACAACGAGCCAAATCACAAACACTGATGTAACTCAAAATCTGATCATAACAACAAAACACATCAAATCAATTACAAAGTCAGCATTACAGAGGATATTAAATAATTATAATTTTAAGATACTGTCAACCTGATGTACATGTACTAGATAGATATTCATGCTCTACTAACTCCTTACATTCCTCCTCGTTGCTTACGATCATCAAGAACAGGTCTTTTAGTTGAACCACGGTGCAGAACAGTTATGGGCTCTCGTGCATTTCATGTCTCTGCTTTTAGGGAATGGAATCGACTGTCACTCTCTCTTCGTAGCTTAAATTCACTTCCTTCCTTCAAAAAGCGACTCAAAACTCTTATTTCTCTTTGGCTTTCAAGAATTTGGAAATCTAATTGCATCTTCTCCTGGCGACTGACTATCCGCGCCTCAGATTCACATTTAGGTGTGACCTTGTGCTCGTTACAAATTTAATAATAATAATAATAAATATTCTTCAGCTATACCTGGTGCCGCTGCAGCACAACACGCAGTAAAGCATTTCTCTCACACAGTGGAGCAACCTTGCACAGAAACTTCAAACAATTACACGAGGAACAGTTCAGAAGCAGGGCCGTACCGAGCTACAATTGAGCCCTGTGCCTAGCTAATTGCGCTCTGTGCCTAGCATCAATTTGGCGCCCCCACATCTTGAAAATAGTGCATTTTATGGAATAATAAGTTATTCCATCCAGAAATTTGCGCCCTTTCCACATTTGCGCCCAGGGCCCTGCTGCCCCCTCATACAGCCCGGTTCAGAAGCTTCTCACCACCAACCAATGACTGTGTCTAAAAGGCATCTCATAAATATCTATTCACTTGAAGAGATGCTACATAAATGAATAAATGAGGGCAGCAAAAATCGATGTTGCCTCCTACTGAACTTAAACACCACCATGTAATTCATTACTCTACGGCCCCTCACGCCAGTGCGTTATAAATTTTACTCAATGCCCCTGCACCACACCATGGATATCTTACTGGTTTCAAAAATAGGATGGCTTACTCTTCAGCCATGGAAAGTTAGTTGCCGAGGTCAAGAAATGAGTCAAACACTAGTAATATTGTAATACGAGTCCAATGATGTGCTTTGTCAGAATTTGCAAATTTGTAACAATTCAGACTGATGGTTGGATGGCAAAAGGTAAGCACATGATGCATACACAACAGCAAATGGAACAGTAAGCTTACTTTGACGGCAATTTTTTGAGGAAGCTGAGAGATGTCATCACGGGCTTCTCCATTATCATAACCAGACTCCTCTTCATCATCTAAATTCTCTCCACGTTCTAGTCTCTGAACTCAAGTAACAATCACAAAATGAATAATGAAGTTTTGTACTGACATTCATCTATTAATAGGGGTGGGAAGAACCCATTTACAACAATAAATTGCTTGACATGACGGATTCCATTCATACAATACAGCACAGTAGACAATACAATAAAATAAAACTATACAACAGAAATGCAATAAAATAAAACAATACACAATACAAACAACAGTCTCCCTAACAATAGGTTTAAAAATCACATCTTTACTGCATCCCTAACAATAGGTTTAAAAATCACATCTTTACTGCATCCCTAACAATAGGTTTTAAAAATCACATCTTTACTGCATCCCTAACAATAGGTTTTAAAAATCACATCTTTACTGCATCAATAACAATAAGTTTTAAAAATCACATCTTTACTGCATCCCTAACAATAGGTTTTAAAAATCACATCTTTACTGCATCCCTAACAATAAGTTTTAGAAATCACATATTTACTGCATCCTTAACAATAAGTTTTAAAAATCACATCTTTACTGCAGCCTCTTAATTTCTGAAGAGATCAACTTCTTCTTCACTTTCCCAGTCATTTTCAAAAAAAGGTAACAAAGTATGGCTCATGTGTACGAACATTCGCACCTCAAAATACTCCCTCGTCTTTTTGGAATTGAGAGTGACATTGTGCCATGCTTCAAAGACAGTTCGAGCGATGTGGATGAAGTAGATATGCTGGAGCTGGTTAAATGCAACTGTCAAACAAAAGGAATACAAATGCAAAACCAAATATTCTATTTCTAAGTGAAAAATCCTTTTATTGGTATAAGTCTTTGTTAGGTTATACAACCTGAACACCACACTACTTCTTGTATTTGTAATTGTAATTGAAAACCTATATAGCGCCACTCTAATCAGAGGCGCTCACGACTCAACACGAAGCTAGGCGGAGAACAGGAAAGTCTTAAGGCGCTTGCGACAAACGGCAGAGGTAAGAGAGACCAGCTCTTCCCGAAGAGAAAGGGGGAGGCTGTTCCAGCTGGTGGGACCCACGTAGGCGAGGCTTCATTCAGCGTGTGCCAGATAAATATTTAATAACATAAGAGCACATGTAATTATGGTGACATAATTTAAGTCCATTCACATGACTTTCAACAAAAGCCCATTTGGACAAAAAGATATGAATCTGAGAACTTAATTTCTAAGAAGAATAAATACTCTGCTTCATAATCATTAATGCATTAGCACATATCATATGAAATAACTTTGGCTCTGAAAATAACCAGAATCTGTACAATGGAGAAGGAAGATTCATGGAAATGGATGCTCCATCAAATCTTGAATGAGATCTGTAAGAGCTATCTTATATGTACACATTTTTACATCTTCATGTACACAAATCAATGAAAAAAGCAATTAATATATAATACAGGCTGTTGATAAAAAGTATATGAGGACAAGGAGCTTTTAATAATAAAAGAACAGTGACAAGGTTTTCGTAAAGCTCTGAATCAAATTAAATATTAAAAAAATCACGTGACAGCTGAGCAGGCAGCATTAAAATTTAGAATGCTTTATAGAATTCAACCTGCTTGTCTTCCCTTCCGGAACTCTATCCATGCCTAAAAAGTAAACAAATAGAAAGCAGACTAAAAGCATTAATTAATGACTGGTAAGTAGTAAAGAATCTCTGAAAGTCTGAAAGCAAAGTAAGCAAATAAAACCTTTATACTGAACTGTTCTCTTGTGGTGATAAATTACTGATTATGTGAAAGACATGAATTAAGTATTCTATAACAGATTAGAGTATTTATGCATAAGTGAAAAATAAAATAAGAACCAGACGTACATAATACTCTCAGCACTGCATTACACGTGGCTTTACAAAAGTACCGGAGTTACAATAATCCACTAGGATTTGTAGCATATTTTCCAATGAAAAAATATTCCACAAATTCTACTGTTTAGCATTTCCAAAACTCAAATCATCAGTAACATAGGGATTGAAACCAACCTTCCACGTTTCAAAGACTCCTTTATACTTTCTTAGCTCATGATGCCTCGCGGCTTTTTCCAAATTCTCTTCCAAACATTGTTTCTTGTGTTGTTTGTAAAGATGGTAAGTCAAAAATGCTCTATTGAAGAACAAACAGTCAAATGCAATTTGTGCATCAAAAATATTGACAAAATATTTTAAAATTCTAAAACAAACACATAGATACACGTGTGTCAATTAAGAGCCTTCTTTAGTCAACAGTGAACTCTGATTCCAAGTTATTATTAATTTAAGACTCTACTACGGTTGGAGAAATTTATTCTGCCCAATACAAATCCTGTAAGATCATAATGACATGGGATCTTACTCTGCCACTGCAAGAACTCTGGTAGTGCCAGTCCCAAGCCTGGATAAAGGAAGAGGGCGACGCTAATGATCTTTGTTATCACACAGTGTCGTTAACCTG
The DNA here is from genome assembly GCA_959347315.1 of Bimastos eiseni. Classification (NCBI taxonomy): domain Eukaryota; kingdom Metazoa; phylum Annelida; class Clitellata; order Crassiclitellata; family Lumbricidae; genus Bimastos; species Bimastos eiseni. The sequence goes on from OY365819.1 coordinate 13,149,491, forward strand.
AAACTATAACTACTACAACGATATGAGACACATATTCCCACTTAAGTGCATAGTTAATTTGCCATCACACATTTGCCCCAGTAAATAAAGAATTATTCAAACAAACCGTAATGCCTTTAGCATGAGCTGCCTGTTGTAATGACAATATGCCCTTTCATACAACTCCGGTTCCACCTAAGCAAACCAGAAATACAGAGCTGGTCAAACATCCTACCAAAGAATAGATCCCACATGCATTCAGAATTGTCTTTTATGACAAACTGCCCGACTGGTACCTCTGAGAAGGCTTCTCCAGAAATGAATGAATGAATGAATGAATTGAAGAATAAACACTCCATTTAAAAATGCCAAAATAAAAATATTGGACAGCATAAGCATAGCCAAAATAATTTTAACCAAACAGGATACACAATTTACTCATTAAGAACATATACGTGTCTGACTAAGTACAGCTAAGGCAACTAGATCTGTCCAACAGATCTAAAAAGCACAATTCAATATGGATTGAAAACATTTCTTGAGCGGTCTCTGTGAAAAAAGTGGCATTTTCATAGCATGACTTTGCCAGAATATGAATATAAAGGCAAAATATGAGGTTCAGAAGCTGCACATTTATGTAGCTCATTGAAGCACTGGATGGCAATAGATAAACACTGATAAAGAAAGCCGGTTCCATGTTGCAGGGACTTGTCTCCAGTTATCTTGGCATTTGTTCAATGAGCCAAAAGTTTCAAACAGAAATATGCTTTGCAAACTGATTAGCGTCAAAATATACATTGCCAGGATCGTCAACTTCAAAGATGTCATTTAGGTTGCTCTGAGATATAATTCGAGTGGGTGGCCTCATCTCTTCGTCAATGAACATATCCCTGTTATCAAAGAGAAGTAAACAATGGCACTTGATCCAAAGCAGAACATTTACTGTAAAGCTGTTAAATTAAAGTCCAATTTTTAAATCTCAAAGCATGTAAATTGAGGCATAATGGTAATCACAGATGCTGGACACACTTGCAACTACATGTCTAAATATTATAGAGCAGCCATATAAATAATATTTCATGGTTTTAAAAGGTTGATGATTATCTTATAAATAAAGAAGACTTTCTGTGTGTCCCTCTGGCCGGTGATGTGTTTCCACAGTTTTACAGCTATTGACTCGAAACCTTCGCAGTTGGCTTGGGGAACACCTGGGTCACACAATAGAGGGATTCCTAACCTCACAGTCACCCTCTTCCTGGTCTCTAAGGCCAAAAACCTCCGGCGCACCTCTCACACACCCATAAAAGCAAAGTTCCCTTCTTATTCGCCAGGATTGTGTCGCCTGCGACATATCGTACATGTACCATGTATACAGTATCGTTTGCACAGTTGGTCACATGGGTATGTACTACAAACAGTATTTATTTACATGTATATCTATATTCTTTGTATGTGTCTGTCTCTCCATTTAAGCATTTGCACACTTTTACAGTTATTCACTCAAAACCTTCACCGTTCACTCAGGGAACACCTCGAACACCCAGTAGAGGGGCAGGCACCGTCTTCCTCCTCGCCAAGGCCAAAAACCTGTCTTTACCTGGGCACCCTAGCTAGTAATTAAATATTATCAATGATTATTGCCTTGGTACCTAAGGAAAAAATCCCTTACACATGGAAATAAGTTCTTGGAAAATAGAGAAGTAAATGCCCTACACATGAATAAATTAACCCTTTGGAGAGCCCAAAAATATGAGTCTTTATTCTGGGATGGCTAGTCATTGTCGATGTGACTGGTTGTAAAGGTGCATTGGAAAGTTTGATAAGCATTGATAATGATAGCAATTTCCATGTTGTCTGCACTTTACTCCAGTCATCTGAGCAAGGTGTTGGTCCAGGCTTTAACAAAAATAGGACTCCCTGGATTATTGAGCCAAGAGTTTCACAACCAAACAGCACAGAGCAGTAAGTTGGTTGAATAGCAGTGTTCTTCTTCCTATCATTAAATATTATTTGTAAATGACTATGTGACTGTGCAGCCTTACCACATAAGGTTATCAAGTCCATATTCTTTGAGGTGACGCAGTTTGTCAATGAGAAACTGATAATGGTCCTCTGGACACATGATTGCCAAACCAGACAAAAGAGCCTAAAATCCATAGAACAAACTTATCATCATCCTCACAAATAATAAAAAAATCCAAATTACAGAATACAATAGAACTGTGATTAAATACAGCTCTTCTTACCATTAGCTCAGATGTGCACACACAGAGATGGCACACATGCAGAGCAATTGTGAATGAAGGACAATGCCCAAGGCCCTATAAAGCAACTCCTCGGACGAGGCATGAAAACGTACTCTCCACGTCACAGGCATAGATCACATAGTCATATGTTGACAGAGCATTAATTAACTAACTAAATTAACTTTGAAATATGACAACAATGTTGTGCTTAACATTATATAATAGGGCTTAAAAACTGAGAAACAATGAAACCACTATTTGCAAGCATCAATACAATCCCTAAAAAAAACTAGATTTGAATTATACTTGTAGTACTTGTTTGGATCAATAAAAACCAGTTGTTATGTTATGTTAAATTTACCATATTATGCAATAACTATTAAATTAAACAATATAAAGAGCTGCAATCATTGAGGTTTCATGCAGTTTTCTTAAATATAATTAAAAGTTTAAGTCAGAGATACAAATTCCTCTAAAGAAGCAGCCAATTTGTGGAGCATCAATGTAGTTCTAAGCTCAGACTATAGGAACTAGCATGATACCAGCAATATATGCCTTTTTATGTATCCCAATTTAAGCCATTCAGATAAGCATGCTGTAGATGACTGATTATGAAATAATTTGAATTTTAGCAGTTATATGGTGTTACTTAAAGAGCATTAATTCGGGCATCTATTCGCTAGCCTATATGATGCTGAAACAATGCATAGAAAACAGAAGAGTATCCCATGACGGGCCCACACATATACGTGTAGCTTAATGAATGGACTCTCGTCCACATTTGACATAGTATTATGTTCAAAGTCTCTTGACCAACTTGCCACAATAGTTTGGAGCGACGATTATTTAATACTGCACCCTACGTCGGCTACATCCATTTAATTCATTACGAAGCTCTATATAGCGTCCCTTCAAGGTTACTACTGAGGTGCGCTCCAGACCTCAGCACTGCTGAAAAGAATACTTTGAAGGCGAGTATAAGAGTCAGAGTTGGCCCTGGGGGACAAGCGCGATGCAAACGAGAGCCTGTTAAAGAGAGTGAGGGGCCAGCCACTGAGAAGTTGTGCTGACAAACGAGAGAGCGGAGACAGCGGCTAACCGGTGCACTCAAGTGTGTGGCACGGTGGCTGATTGGTTAGAGCGGTCGGCCCGTAACACTCAGTGTGCGCTGCGTGCACGGGTTGGACCCTCGTCCGAAGCGTCAGTCACTGTGCAGAGGGCCTTGAGCAAGTTATCCGCGCACAGTTGCTCTGTAGCACAACTGCAATTGCGCCGTCGAGGCGTGTGCACTTCTGACCAAAAGATGTTGGAAGAAGGGCGATATTAGATTTCAAGAATTTAAATTTCAACTAGAGTATACACATGTCATCAGAGATCGCGCGCGATTATAGGCAGAGGCTTGACCCAGGCCAACAAGGACCGCTTCAAAGCAATTAAGCAATAGAATATCTTTACCTCATAAACTTCTGGCAATTTGTTGTCTTTGACATACATTCTAAGTTCCGGATCTACCAATCTCATAAACGCCATTATTCACGAAGACAAGCCTAAGTAATGCGAAGTTTTTCGAAAAGGTAAACAACGGCTGCCATATTGTTTTATCGATGGCAACGAAGTCTTCGTCTCTGTTAATAAGGATGCGTTTTAACACTTCTATTCAGAGGTGCAGCGTCCATACAGCGAAGGCAATAGTAAGTAAGTAAGTAAGTAATGTAATGTAATGTAAATCCTCGAAAATTTCTCAGGGCCCACAAAAGCCACGTCAGGGAGACCAGCTTATTCACCGGCGCTAGTAAGTACTTTACTGAACCGCTTGCAAACGCACTGTGGGCACATCATAATATGAACGTTAAAAAAATGTACACTCAAAATAAACATATCAAGCAATTACACAGCAATTAGACATCCTCAAAGTAGTTAGAGAAAAATAATGTAACCTCATAAAATAATCATAACTAGAAATTACACAACATACATCCTATGAGTAGTTAGAGTAAACAAAAATCAAACAATAGTTACAATACTAGGCCTAGTTACACTCACAATAGAAATCGATTCAATTGTATAACATTCGGGGGATAAAACCGCACCCGGTTAGTGCATCAGGTCGATAATAATATTATGTTCGTTTTATTGAGAATGGCAATCTGACAAAACCATAGAAATGCTAAATAAGTGATGATAAATAATAAAAGTTATTAGAATTGTAAAATAAACTAATAAATATTAAAAATTAAGATTTAGAGATAAATTGAGAGTTGTCTTTGGGTGTGAGTCGACTGTGAGAACATTGCATAATTGTATGTTCTAGAGACTAGATCTGGTGTGAGTCGACTGTGAGAACATTGCATAATTGTATGTTCTAGAGACTAGATCTGAATTGATCAATGGAGAAGAAACGTCCTTGAGCCTGTGAAAGTAAGGGTTGGTAAAACACATGCTTATGACTGTGTAATCTGGAAAACAGGAGTTTTGTATACCAAGCAGTCAGCAGATTTATTGTAAATGTAAAGAGCATTTCTTAATCTGATTGATGTAGAAAAATATATTATCATCTGACGAAAGAGAAACGCCAAAAACGCATCACTAAAACTGGCGTTTCGGTGCGCGAACGGTCGCATAATTATGAGGAGGACTTGAACTTCAAACGTTCGGGTTACTGATGCAGTTTTGTAAGTTACAAATTGGCATGCTATACATTCAGGTTTTGCGTATGAGTTTTTATTTTCGAAAAATGCATGTAGCGCGCATATGATGCGTATAATTACGTAGAAACTTAAGATCGATCTTAAATGTAAAATTGCTAGGTGTACCGATAATTTTGTAACCCTATGGAATGACCTACTGCTCCGAGTCAGCTCGACTCTGACTTCTCCGGCTCTGCCTTTAATGACATACCGTATGTCACTTACTTTGAATTATTTAAATTATCTCAAGGATTAGGTGTCCCTAAATCATCTTAAATGGACTTCATGCCTAGACTACTTACTCTCTCTTTTTATTATGTGTCATCCCACCTTATTGAAGTTACTGGACACTTGACTAAAGGGTGTTTTCCGTCTTGCTTCAAATCTATTCACACCTTTGCATCGAAAGCCTGACCTGGACACAAGCAACCTTTCAAAATATCTCCAGCCTCAATAACATTTCCAAGATCCTTGAACGTCTTTTTCTTATCTATCAATCAATAAATGTCAATTTAATATAGCGCCCCTTCAAGGTATCTGCTCAGAGGCGCTCCCGGTCTGACTACGACTGAAAAAACGGATTTCAATGTACAGTAAATTGCGTGCAAGGAATTTCTCCGCAAGAGGCGTAGCTCTCGGGGAGCCCATTCCAGATGGTCGTCCAAGCACTGAACTTATGCGTTTCCTCTCCCTGCTTCAGACCCTATCAGTCAGCATACTGCAAAGGCTACTACACTAAAACTGCTCTTGTCTCTGGATTTATAACATCTTCTCATCTATTGACAGTGGTAACAAACGTGCCTCTTTGTATGCTTCAGTGCAGCCTATGACACTGTAGACCTTTCAAGACTCGCTGAAATGTTCGGTGTCTCTGTGTCTGCCTTAAACTGAGTGGCTTCTTACCTGGTTGACCGTAATCAGAAGGTGAGCATCGGTAGTGCTTGGTCTGAACAAGCTCTTTGCACTGCTAGATTGTCATGGGGATCTGTCCTTGACTCTTTATTGTTTAGTCTTTACTTCCCCAATCGGTCGTAGCTAAGCACTTTGCAATCCAACTACAACAGTTTACGGATGATACTCGACTCCATATTGCTCTGTCACATACTGATCAGTCTGGTAAACTAAATTTTGAAGGGGTCTTTTAGCTGAGCCTATGATGGCAGAACATTAATGTGCTTTTGTGCATTTCTTGCCTCTGCTCATAAGGAATAGAGTCGACTGCCACTCTCTCTTCATAGCTCAAATTCACTTCCTTCCTTCAAAAAGCGGCTCAAAATTCACTATTTTTCTTTTGCTTTCAAGGATTTGGAAATCTAAGTGCATTTTCTCCTGACGACTGACTATACGTGACTCAAATTCACATTTCCGTCTGACCTTGTGCATGTTACAAATATAATTAATAATAATATGATATGATGCGTTCATAATGCGTCTATACATTATGTGCATGGTGAGCATACAATAACTTATTTTGGATTACACTCTGGTGTAATCCAAAGAAGGTGCAAACAGTTTATTTTAATAAGCAGAACGATATCTATGGTAAGTCAGTAAACAGTCTTTATTTGCAGTTGTGAAAATTATGCTTGTGAAAAAAATCATGACTTGCGTATGCTTATAAGTAGTAAATATACATTATTTTGAGTGAAAACTATTGAAGTAAAACATTTGCTTTAGAATTGGAGTTGAGACGACAACAATCTGTGGACATGACATTCAGAAACTATTCTGTTAATGAGGTCCTATTGAAACATGTTCGAGCAAATCCTGAGGGCACTTTCGCAGAAGTTGACTTTGTGGGTGTTGATGTGTTCAACACGAAAGGTCTGTATGCTGTGGTGTGGTTACTTATGCCAGAAATTTGTAATAGATTAGACCATGTATTATCAGACAACAATGGAGAATTTCCAGAATTGTAAACAGTATTTGTTGATGTATGTTCAGCCTTGTGTTGCATTGTATTTGTTAATTTATATTGCTCTGCTCACAGCAGTTGTGCTCCCGGTGCGAGAGTAGATAATGTTTTATAGGAAGGAGAAGGATATAGGATATGAGATTCAGAAAGAATGGTAACGCATAGGGAGGAAACTATCATGTTTATCTTAGTGTGCTGGGAAGGGCATTGCATACTAAGCGGAAACTTATATGATATTACCGGTGTGATTTGTGCAAAACAACAACCAATGACACACAAGAATCAAGACACAGTCAGGTCAATACATTGCATGACACTGCTGAAAGAGTGTTAGCCAGTTGAAAAAGTGAGTCTCTAGTTGAAAATAGCTAAGGTGCAGACATAACAACATTAAATTAGACTGTAAATCAAACTAAAACGGACTCTGATTCATTTTCATTTATGCGTGTGACATATGTCAGCATTACACCGTCCTGAATTGACTTGAATAGGATTATCTGTTTTCCCTTCCAAACAATATCTCCCTTAATCAAAAACAAACTATTTTTTAGACAGGAACATTAGGTTTATGTACTAGATTCCTTTTGTTTATTTGAATTATAAATGACAGTTTAATAATAATATTATTTGATGTCACTCAACCAAGTAGTATAAATGTTTTGCTAATGTGGATGCATAATAGTAAGCATTGTTTGTGATACCTTTCTATAAATGACAAAATTGTTGATCTGATTCAAATACAAGCTAAACGAAACTGTTGCTGAAACTCTATGCCAAGTCAGTAATTCAAAAGTTTATATAAGATTAATTGCAGTGCAGAATTTCATAGCCAATAATCAAAGAATGTTATAAAGAATGAAAATAAGTGCTGATGCAGTTAAAGTTTCCTTATTACATGGTTGTGATTATGTGTCAGATAGCAATTTTGCAATCTGGAACTCTATTCTGAATGTTGCAGTGCCTGTATTTTGCTGTGTGTATGCATGTGTAATTGTATGATACTTTAAACTATAATGTTTGTTTTATTTTTCAGACAAGATTGACTACCCAACAATAGCTAAATACTTTACTAATGCTAGGAAAATAGTTTACCGATCACCTGGCTTTTGTTTCCATGATGCTAGAAATGAGAATGATACGTATTTTCTTCTTCACTGCAAACTTGAAATCAGACGCAGTCTTTACAACAAGGCACTAATAAACGATATATGGTTGAAGGTGAAATATTCAATGGAACTTCTTGGTACGGGAAATTCAACGATGCTGTTTTTGCTTACGATGCGTGATCTGGAGGATGGTGAAGTACTGGCCAGCAGCATTGTGAAAATGATAAAGGTTGATGCGATTACACGAAAGAGTTCCAGTTTTTCGGATTCCTTCCTTGCAAAGTATGCCCAGTTTGCCAAACAGGGTAGTGGTTTGCTGCCTACCTATCGACCACTTGTTGCACCAGTCAACAGCTATAGGCATCAGTTCGTCATTCCTCCATCAGACACTGACTTTAATGGACACACTGGAAACCATGTTTATGCTAGGATGTGTCTAGACTCTGCACATTTTGCATCCAGGGATGGTTATTTCAAGAAATTTTCTGCCGATTTGGTCCAGCCAAAAAGGGTCGAGCGATTCTACGCTAAGGAATGTGGGGAGAATGATGTTGTTGATGTGTTCGTTTGGGAAGACGGCAATGCGTTTGACCTGCTTCATTTTCAGTTGAGAAAGGTGACGGTCCTTCTGTGTTGTATGGACTTTGAATTCTATTCTCCAGGAACTGTAAAATCAAAGCTTTAACATTTGTCTGCAGAAAATCGTAATTGTTCAATTTGCAGAATCAGCTGCCTGATATTTCATGTGTATCTTCCATACTTTTATTGACCGTTTGTCAGTTTGACAATTATTCCTTTGTTTGTGGTGGAAAACGTTTCAATTGTTGATATGGGTTATTTTTCTTGATGACATTTTAATTTTGTGTTGCAGCATATGTTTACATGATTCTTAGCAGAAATTAATTTGATTGCTGCCATTAACTACACAAGACTTTTAATGATTTTGTGCATGCTTAACTTCTATGAGCCACAATTGCCTGTCTGGCCTTGCAGATCATGCCTGACTCATCTGATCCTCTGCGTTCCAATCCTAAGCAACACCAGTCGTAACAGCTAATCTGACTCTCACATCCAAATTCAGATCTTCTGACTACCCTTTGGACAACCTACGTGATAAAATGCAGTGTTCGCGAATAAGGTGGTGCCACTGTATTAAAACTGGATGTCAGAGGGATACAAGAGGTGGCTTAACGAGGAGACCCATAGGAGAGACGAATGGCGACGTCGAACATTTGAGCCTTCTTGAAAAGGCAGAGAACAAGAAGAATGGTGAAGATTTAAAATAGGCCTACTGATTATAAGAGAGCCGTAAAAGATGGTGCCAGTATCACCTTTCTTACAATGGGTCTGACACGAATGTGTGCACCATGTTTATACATGTATGTGCAACTTATCAAGTTAATTTGGAGAACTACCCCACTGCTCGCGTTCTGACAGTGCCAGTCCCAAGCCTGGAGAAAGGAGGGGGCGACACCAAATCATGTTCAATATGGAACGGTGTCGTTAAAAAATCAACAACGAGTTAATTTGGAGTAGGCCTACAACCCTAGGGATCCGCTAGTGGCGTCCAACCTATCACTTCCTAATCTACCACTCAAAACGTGCTCCAGTCCAGTCTCCTACAAACCGTCGGTAAGTACATATTAATGCCTATGATTATCTATAACAACTCTGTGATCTCGATCTGGTTCTTTAAAATCAGAAAAATACGATCAACTTATGTTTTACGCGTGGTGTCTTTGGATAAACCATCTAATTTGAGACAGTCAATAACTTAGTATCCTGTGCATGGCTATCATCACAGCTCTTCAAATGTTTTTCCGTGAATGGCGCTAAATGACATTTGGCCTGCTTGAGCGAACTCTGTTAAATAAATCATCTGTTATCTAGGGACGATGGGTGTTTACGCTTTAAACTTTGGCACATGCCAAATTTGCATGGAAACTATGTAGACAATTCAAAATGTCGGTCGAGGTAAACTTGCGTTTGTTATTGTATGGCCACTCTTGTGAATTGGCATTCATCTTGTCATCTTCTTGAATCTATAATCTCAGATCAATTTGCTTTCAAACCATCTGGACCCACCTCTGTACAATACAATACAGCTAGGCATTTATAAAGCGCTTTTTACAAGACACGTCTTGCACAAAAGCGCTGTGCTGCATTCTTAGTCATAGATCAGGGAGAATATGTATATTTTGCTACCTTAATATCTGTATGTATCATAGGCCTACTACATTATTCAACCGTTCCTAAGACCTTGACTACTTCAAGCATTTAACCGTCAAGTCACCGTCATTATTTTCCTGTTTTTCCATTGATGCAGATGACTGTGTAATCTTATAAATCAATTACTTTAGTGCCTTGTACCTTCACTGAGCAATCCGGGCATGCATAGCCTCAATTTTATTTTTGGAGAGCAACACCATTGAGTTGTGCCTTCATGATTTGATGATAAAAAGATGATAAAAATCGTAGTGTTTTGAGATGTTCAGTCTCTCATTGCAAATTCATTAACTAAGTATGTCACATGCAGCTTTTAAAACAGTCTGCAATAGCGCACAACAGCACTGAGCTTTTGAGTGTCACTTTAGAAGTTTAGAGATTATGATTCAAGGCAAAAATTATTCCAGGTTTTCTACAGAAATACTTCATAACTTGGCATAAAATCCATGGTGGTTTGGGAGGCAGAGTAGTTTGTATTAATGATGTATTTTGTGTTTTTTTTTAATAGCAAGAACTTAATCAGGTAGGACAACATGTGGATCAAGGCACCTTGGAGTTACATAGCATCAGGCGAAATCTGTTGAAGGATGTACTGCTCGGTGGTGTGGTGCTACTTTGCTTTGGTGCCTTTATGAATTACTCTTCTCCTGAAATAGCAATCGGTGGTGTCTTGTTGATTGCGACAACTGCCTGGGCGATGGAGGTTTCCTTCAAAGGTCAAGGCTTCATTCCAATTCGAGGCAAAGCTATTGTCATCACTGGCTGTGATACAGGCAAGTAGAAGTTCTTTGTGATTGGTATTCAGCTATTGGCAGTGCTGCATGGAAGCAAAATACGCAGTTGTGTACCAAAAGCAAGATAAAAAATCACCACAAATATTTCAACAACAATTTTTAACGAAATAAAAGAAATTAAAGTATTTAACCGTATAATTTGTAAATAGAATGGTATTTTAAACTTTGCCAGAACATACTTAGTTCTTACGATGTATTGATGTTTTCGAGACTTAGAATAGCTAATATATATTAACGGCTTTCCATAGCGGACGATAATTAAGTTGAACATTCCCTATTTAAAAGCGATCTGTTTTCATTTTGCTTTTAAATTGAAGTTTAAAATTGCGTACCAAATTTCAAGGCCAGCGCCGCCACTATATCCAACCAATGGAATTTGATATGGCACCTCTTCAAGAAATCCACTCAAGAGGTGCTCTTTGTGCTGGCTATATGATGTTAAATGTCATTATGAACTTATCTGATTAATCAGTTAGCAAAACAGTGCACAATGAACTGAAAAGTCACCAGGCTTGGGCTCACGCACAAGCATGTAACCAGCCAACGGATTCTCGTTGACAGCTGACATGGATAATGTCATGGCAGCATATAATGTCCATAATCAAAAATGTATTCTTGCCAGTCTTGATAAAAATTGTCTTATTTCTTATTATATAAAGCAAAACTAAAGGTACATATACGAGAGAAAATTGTTTATTACTTATGAATTTATTTATTACCTAAAATCGGCTAAAAAATCTATTTGTCTTCAATGCTTTAGTGATCAGCCAGATTGCTTCCCGGACATTTTAGCATGCGCTGGTCATTAAGGTGTTAAATTATACGCTAAGTAGACACTGGGAAAGTGTTTTTGGAAAGAACAAACCCAGTCTAGCAGAATTAATTGTGCACTCTGATGCTGGAATATTTTCACAGGGTTTGGACATCTGCTGGCCAAACATCTGGCGAATCTCGGTGTAGTTGTCTTTGCCGGATGCTTGAACACTAATGGCAAAGGAGCGGAGGAGTTGAAAGAGTCGGGAGCCTCTTGCCTTCATGTCTTGCAGATGGATGTCACCAGTGAAGACCAAATCACGAAATGCATTTCATACATCCATGATAAAACGAATGGAACAGGTAACCATGTTTCATAGGCAACATTTAACCCAGCATGTACTAAAGTGTAAAGCATAATCAATAACGCTGGTTGTTAAAGGGTTAACAGTCTGATGCATTGGTTTCCAAAGATTAGTACTCTCTTGTTCTTAAGAGTGTTGAATATGGTCCTTTGTACTGTTGTCATTCCTTCAAAGTTGCCCAGTATTACCCCAGTTATGTTTTAAGATATGCAAGGACTTTTTGCCAAGTATATTAAGTATTTCTGTAGAAAACCTGGAATAATTTTCGCCTTGAATCATAATCTCTAAACTTCTAAAGTGCCATTCAAAAGTCAAGTGCTGGGCACCAGTTTATTCAGAAGTGCATCAGTTTCTATCAAAATAATTATCATAGACACTGAGGTCTACTGAGAGGGGGCAAATGCTCATGGCCCTAGTGATTTGTGGGGCTAAATCCAGAACAGCTAGTTTTGAAGCCAGTGACTGCTCTACCTAGGGACCTAGAAATTTTGTTGCCTCCTATGTGGACACTGATAGTCTGATACCATGGCAATAGTCCAGCCTTTTTCATTCTATTTATCATTCTATTTTCTCTATCAGTGCATTTTCTATTTTTAGGTGTCTTTGGAATTGTAAATAATGCTGGTGTGAACTTCCTCGGCGATGTAGAGTTGACAACAATGCAGCAGTTTGTTGCCATTACAAATGTAAACCAGCTGGGAATGGTGAGAGTAACAAAGGCTTTCATTCCTGACGTTAGGAAGAACAGAGGTTTGTTTACTTATCATGGACGACTAAGCTAATTACTAGTCAGCAGTGGGGAACATGTCTGGATGGATTAAAAGGGAATAGGGCTTCAGTGGGGATAGTATAAACTAGTGGTTGTGATATCTGCATCCTGCTACACGTACGAAAGTTTTATTCTTTTAAGCGCAAAGCTTCTTGTCTTGTATCCCAGATGAATTTCAGCAAGTTCTCATTACTTTTCACTCTTCATTCAGCAAGCTGTAATAATTGAGTATCAGAAAATATTATTGAATTTGATCAGTTAAGAAAAATCAGTTAAGATCACAAGAAAATATTTTAGTCTTGTGTTAAAAACTTTAACACAGAACATTGGATGAAAAAAATTCGATTCATTTTCAATATCTGGCTCCATTTATCAAAATGTGGAAAATTGTCCCTTTTGTGTCTGTGCACTTCTGTGGAATGTGACATTCACTACAGGATGGTGACAATTTCACAAGTTCTAACCTGTGTAATACACAGAAAATGGCATACAGACTCAAACACATTATATTAAGTTTATGAGTAGCTTCCCTGTCTGTTTATTACATTCTAGGTTGCTTGAATCACAGACTTAGAGCTTCAAGCTTAAAAACAAGTGTGTGTGCTGCTGTTTTAGGTAGAATTGTCAACATAACGTCTGTCAAAGGTCGAATTGCAGAGGCATTCAATGCTGCTTATGCAATGACAAAGTTTGCGGGAGAAGCTTTTTCTGATGCCCTTCGTTTGGAAATGCATAAGTTTGGAGTGTCTGTATCCATTGTCGAGCCTGGAAACTTTGGAGGCGCTACAGGATGTATGGATGTAAGATGAAAAAGATCAAATATATCTTTATTTGAGCGACTCTTACAATGTCAGTTCTGCACAACATTGTTCTGAAAATAAATGGGAGATTCAAGTAATTTTTCACAATTAACTTCCTTACCACGAGTTTATGGGATAATTGGCATACTGAAGTTTATTGTAAGACAACAGTAGAGAACAGTAGAGATAGAACATGTTTTTACACCAAAAGATCATTTCATCTTAAGATGACAAGGTAAACTATAATGAGCAATTTTAACATACATACATGTAAGCACGAGAATACAGGTTTACAACTGTGTGTAATGTAACCAAAATGAGCACTTTGTCACCCACCTAGGAGGACTTACTTCAGATCTTTTAATGAGATTTATGGCATTTGGTTTGACTTTTGCAGATGGATCGGATTGGTAATGATTTCAGAGTCATGTGGGAAGAAATGTCAGACAATGTTCGTGCACTGTATGGAAAGAGATACATTGATTATCATTTAAAGAAGGCTACTGACAGCATTCCATCAGCCAGCTTTCATCTAACTCCAGTTCTAGATGCTATCACCGATGCACTGTTTTCGGCTAAACCACGAATACGCTACTTAATACCAGGCAGTAACCATTGGTATGACATATACAGGGTAAGCAGATCTTCTTATATATAATATGCAAAGTATTTGAAGGAGAGCAAAGCTCCACTACTGTCCATAGAGTGCCAGTCCCAAGCCTGGATAAAGAAGGACGGGACTAATGATTTTGTTATGTCGTATTGTTAAACTGAAACAACTCCATCACTGCTTGCAGTCCAGCAGTCCCAAGCCTGGAGGGGAGACACTAAGGATGTTCTCAGTGTCATTAAACTGCAACAACCACCATGTACATGAAGTGTTTAGTATAAACTCCATTTTGTTAGCTTCTATGAAGCCAGATTCTGTCTGTTGCTGCCTAATATGCAGCAAGGGGAGGGTTTTAAATTTCGGCCTTTTTGCATACGGGTGCGTATGGTGGAGAGGGGGTCCCGAAATAGGTAAGTAGGCAAATTATGATGTCCACAATACAGAATATGAAAATGGGGTGGGGTAGAGCTCAAATTTACACACACACTGGGAGGGTCAACGAAATGTACGCGGTTGAACATGGGGAGGGGACCGAAAATGCGATTTTTTTGCGTACGTAAAACAAGTTTTTTTCTTTCTTTTACGTCGACAGTAATTCTTTTTCCAATGTGCTTTTTTCCCAGCAGAGCCTGTGTTATTTTAATGTTTTTGCAGTGGAGAATATTGGCTGCTCCTTTCATCCCGACGTCACTCGTAGATAGATGGCTATTGAGGGACATCTCCAGCTATCCAACACCACTGCTTGAATGATAATGAAGGCATTGGGGCTAACTAGGAGGAACTCCACGTACCAGCAGAACACTGGTTGCAATTAATATACAAGGAAGGTCACATTCTCATGCAAACATTCTAGTCTGCATTTGCACTGCTGATTTAGTTAAACCCTTTTATACATGCTATTATGCTGGACACAAATGGTGATTATACAATTTAATAGCTTGCTTTTTAGCACATTTTTGTTTACTGCTAAACTTTGTAACTTTGCACGGGCCATCAAAAACACTTCAAACATTTGTTGGTCAGTTTAAATTCTTAAATCACAAATGGCAATGTCAACACTAGAAGCCACAAAGTAGCCATTCTGTCCAGAAATTAAAACTTTTTACCAGTTTAATTTCTTGAATGCTGGCATGAAACCACATAAACCGACTGCAGTTCCTGTCCAGAAGTCAAAACTTTCTATCAGATAATTAAATGAACAGTTTGCCTCAACTTATTTACAAAACAGAAATTATGCAGCTGCTGCTTCATTCAGATGTTGCACAATTTCCAACTCGTAACCTGCAAAAAACAAAAAATAACAGAATTTTAACCACAAATTAACTGGTTGTAAATGCTACTTTTGCCTATCTTGAAAATAAGCTACTGCAGTTCCGGTAACAAAAATAGCTACAGATTAGATAATGTCTGGATGAATTCAAAGGATATTAAAAATGGCCCAATTTGGATCTTAATTATTCTAGTCTGCACTGGCAAACATCAAATTCCAGTACAGTTCAATGGCTGTCAAATCTATTCCATCTTACATTAAGTCGCATGCAGTCCAACTAACACATGTTTTTTTTATGGTATACAAAGTGTTTCAAACAAGCACAATCTAGGTACAGCACTATTTACCCACATTTGCATCCCACTTCAAGTCATTATAACAAACAACTGTACAGGAAAGGTTATATTAGATATCAAATACTAGTACAAAAACACATGTAACATGGGTAAATGAATAATACATAGTGCAATAATAAAGTACATGTGTATAATTGAACCTACTTAGTACGGCTGATATCTGTTTTCACCGGCTCCTCGCTGACCTCTTCCATAAGGACCAACTCCATTGGGCTGTTGCTGCTGCCCGGAAGGAGCTGCAAAGAGAAAGTTTCATTCACATTGACCTTGTATTCAACTGTAAAATATCTGCAGTATGAACTGAATAGTCTGCAAGCACCTAAGAATCCTTGAACCTAAATTTTAGCTTATATTGGCAAATTTTACCATGTGAAGCTCCTGCTGCACTCGAAGAAAAATAACTGAAAATACTAGCCTGGATTAGCTCCACCATACCAAGACGAATAATCATAACCTATAAAATAAAAATGCAGTCATTTGAGCAAAGTAACAATATTCCAATTCAACTAAGAAATCGTTTAGTGGTAGGTGTGCTAAATTTAGTACTAGTAACTGGAAGCATGCACTTGTTATGTAACAATTTTCAATTAATGAAGCTGTACTGTTGGAAATACTCAATGGTGCTACACAACAGAAGCATTTACTTTTACGGCATATTGTGATTTATAGTCTATGTATACCTTGAATTCAATAATTTACATAGAGTCAGTATATTCTAACCTCCGCTTGATCCATAAGCCTGATTATATGGGTCAGCATAACCAGCCTGAGGCTGCTGGCCATATCCTGGGTAAGAGCCCTGCTGACCATAATAGGCGCTGTAGTCATATCCACCTCCATATGGTTGGGCAGGTGCTGGTGCTGCATATCCACCAGGTGCATTCCATGGACCACCACCATAGGGATCTTGACCTCCACCTGGAAAATAAAAAGTACAGCGTAATGTAGTTAACAACTAGCTAGCTCATCATTCATAGATGTAAACATCAAAAATTTAGAGAAACATGTTTAAATTTTTAGTCATATTATATTTAGCAAACTTAATGCTAAATTATTTTGACCAATTATTCTGCATAAAAATAGAACATAAGTATACCATTAAAATCAAATTCACATGGAAAACTTTGGTTAAGTTAGGAACAAAGTGTGTCAAGGGAGTCATGATTCAAAACATATCTTAGACTAATTGTTGTAACTGTTTATGGTGCAGATTGGTTGTTTAAATTCTCAGTTCAATGCAGCGTATGATAATTAACTTGATATAATGTGGCGTCCAAATGGCCAACACGCTAATCTCTACAAAGAGCAGGTCAAAATGCAATTGGACAAAAATATTTCAGCAGAATAAAGACGATTCTATGATTGTCAACAGTTGCGCTCGATCAACTAGCTGTTTAAGCCACTAACTGTGTCGAAGTCAAATCATTTGGAGGAGATATAGTAACCGACTTGTGTCACAGTCCTTATGTGAGACAAATGCAAGAATTTTGAACAAAACAAAGATTTGTCATGCCAACATTCTACACACCCAGGAGGCTTACTGAATTAGTAAACATCTAATTTGACAACTATTCTTTCTGTTACTTACTGTAATTTTTAGTTGTATTAATACAAATTACAGAAATGTGATTATGTCTTAATTGATATACTGCTAACTATGGTATGCATGTGCCATCAATCAATATGTGTTTATCAAACTGTGTAAACGGCCGATTCTTCACCCCGATTCAAAGATCCAGAGTTGAGGCAAACTAAAATACTGTTACAAACCTCGTCCACCACCACGACCACCTCCCATTCCACCACGACCACCTCCTCGTGATTGTGCCTGCTGCGCTCCTTTCGGTGTTGCTTTTTTAACATCAACCTACAAACAGAATAAGGTGTTAGCATTCAAAGAGCAAAAAGATTGCATACACAAGTTGGTTTGCAAGATCACAATGACACATAAAATGCATTTACGACGTTAGGTGAAAGCAGACACTAGGAGATGCCAAGTGCAATTTAGGACAAAGATGCTTACAAATTAGTGTTGTTCTGATATTATTTTACACTTTACCCCTACTCTAAATGCTTGTATTGATGTTTAACTTTAACAGCTTTAACAATCAATCCATTCAAAAACTGCAAATTTATTCTAGAAAAGCTACATAATTAAACCAGCATATTACTGTTGAATTATGATTAGCAATTTATCTAAATCATGCTACAAGAATTTATAGAAAATAATTCATTAACAAATTTTAAATAAATCTATCATTTTAAAATATATATTTCTGTATTAAGCTACAATAAATGGCTCACCTCAGATGCTGGCTCAGTGTCCAATAAACTAATTAATTGATTAATTATAAATAGTTAATTATCGTCTATTAAACTAAACATATATAAGCTATTCCCAAGCCACCTTTATTCAATTTTATGCTGTTCTAAATGTCCATCCTCTACAAATCCTATTATTGAACAAGGAATTGAAATACTGCAGGTTTCTCAAAAGTAAAAAAAATGACACTTGAGAATCTGCATATAGGATAAAAAAAATTAGTTTTTATGATTTAAATGCGGTTTATAAAATACTGATTTTAAAATATTATCATACAACACTAATATATTGGAAAGAAAAAAGCATATGCAATGCTCTTAACTCCTTATCATAGAGATCGATGACAGCTACACAGACGGTTTACAGAACTTTATACACCATCTTCAGTGATACCCCAGCATTTATGTACAAGATGCAATTGTACATTGCTTACAAGACATTAGGACACAAGTGACTAGATTAGCAGTATTTAAAACAGGCTAAGTTCAAAGATAGAGGTGCGGGGTCTGCGACGACTTGGTTGAATTATTTGTCAACCTTTCCGGCAGTTCGCCACTCTGTGTAATTCCCTTCTCGTCTCCAGGGCAAACTGGAAAAAAACGGAAATGCAACTTTGCAGCCGAGAACTGACACAGTCTGCCATAGGTTTAGAACTATATGGCTTTAACCGTTAGAGAAACTGAGGTTAACTGCGATTCAGAGTCCGTAAGAAATTCGTCATCTAAAAATTATACACTAAAACATTTATTAGACAATGATTTATGATAGTAGTGATGTACTGTTATCAGAACAGAAAATCCCAGTACATAGCCACAAGCAAAGCTAGTTGGCTAGACAGAGACCTTGGCACATACACTCCTTTAAAAATTTCACAAAACAACTGGCACACATTGCTACTTCACGAAAACTATAGAAACACTGCATGTACAAGAGACTAAACCTAAATAAAAGACACTGCTCCTATCGGCAGATTACCAACAATGCACTAAAACTTTACAAGAAATTAGGACATACATCAATTATAGATTACAAAATTAAGAACATTGATACAGAACTGCCCAGCAGCAGAAAATATGTGAACCAAAAGCATTAAGCAAACTGAATTGAAATTAACAATTTAAATAGATTTACTGGTTAATGTTATTTCTTGAGTTTACAATGAAATAAACGCCACATCAAAACATGTTATACTACTACATTAGGCATCAAGTAGGTCAGCAGTTTGTTTTACCTCTCTCCCACCAATGTTGTGTTTTGCGTTTGCACAGAGTGTTTCCACAGCATCCGATGACTCAAAGCTGACAAAGCAGAAACCCCTTCTCTGATTCTTTTCACGGTCGAACGGTAACTCCAATGTCTCAATCTAAGTAATGTTTATAGTGACAAATAATTATCTATGTAACATTTATAGTGGCAAACAATTATCTATGTAATATTTATAGTGACAGATAATTATTTGTCACTATAAATATTACATAGATAATTATTAATGTAATATTTATAGTGACAAATAATTATCTCCATAATATTTATAGTGACAAATAATTATCTCCATAATATTTATAGTGACAAATAATTATATAGTCTTCTGCTTTGCTTATTCATTCACAACAGAACATTCAACTATCATGATCCCACAAAAACAAAGCCTTATTATCAGGATGGAATACAAAACATTTCACAGCAATCTGAAGCCACGAAATAGGACAGAAGAAACAGCAGAAAGAACAAAGCAAGAACATTTCTATGTATGACAACCAAAAAATCGTATGACCATGCTGAATAATCAGGAGTTATTGCTCCAAATCTCTACAGTTTCAAAGTGAAGTTATTACACACACACTTTGCTAAATCACTAGAGCACCAAATTGATAAACCTATGCATTTCAAGGATAAAATTTAAGTGCATTAATGCTCAAATTCACTTAAAGTATTACAAATTCATAATAATTTAACTTGTAGCATGAATGCTTACTTTTCCAAACCGAACAAAGTATTCTCTTATGTCGGATTCAGCTAGATTTGGGTCTAATCCACCAACAAAGACCTTTGTGCATTCTTCATTACCAGTTCGTGCTTTCGCTCTTTTTGGGTCAATAGTTTTGCCCTGGAGAACGTGCGAGCTTTCAGCCAAAACCTAGAAAAAAGTTTTCTGTCATATTTAATGTTTTATTACATTTTTAGTCTCAAACAAAATGACATAATATTTAACAGTAAACAAAAACACCTAAAACATTTTTCTAGCAATACAAACTTCATTTAAGCACCTGCATAAACTTACCACTAAATAATTTAACTAGACATCAAGGACTAGTCTCCTCAAGTAATCACAAAACTGTAAATATTAAGTAAACAATATCACTTCAAAATTAAAAAGCATCTGAATCTGGCAAATTTTCTCTTTAAAACATGAAAATGCTAAATTCAAACAATAATACAGCAATATTTCAAATTTATTAAACTTTAGTCATGCTTACATGATCAACACTGGAAGGCTCAGCAAAACTAACAAAGCCAAAACCTCGTGATGATCCAGTGTTTGGGTCTCGTTTGACCATGCATTCGGTGACAACACCATAGTTTGAAAAATAGTTTTTCAGATCATCTGCAAAAGACAACGAACTCTGGTGTAAAAACAATTGCAAACATTCTTTATAAAAGTTCTTTAATCAATAGCCTAAAATGCTATCTATCTATATAATTACTTTATACAGTTATAAAGTCACGTGCTTTGTTCGTCACTTCTAAGATACGTGATTGGACAGAAGTTGAATCTAAAACGCGTGATTGGGCAGAATTTTACCTAAATATTTGACGTTGACCTAGATATTTGCCTCGCTTTTGTGCGTGATTGGACAGAAGTTGACCTCAATATGGAACGCAAAAGTCACTGTAAACAAGTGTTTGATCACGTTTCAAAATTTCTTCTTTGCATCTATGTAACTATATATGCAGTTATTATATTACAGTTAAAATCATCGTCCAACATATGTATATATGCAATTATTAAAACTAAATGGAAACTTAATGGCTAATGTGTATTTTTTGCATATTTTAATATTGACTGCTGCAAAAAATATTATCAAACTCGTGATTCTTCACGGGTCAACAGCAAGTTATTAATACTTGCTCAGCATTATAAGCATTACTCGAACCATGACACAAGGCATCTGGTCTTAAATGGTTTAGCTCCCTTAGCAACTCAGCATGTCATCCATTAAAGTATTGACATCAGAGGCATCAATCTCATATCCATCCATTCCTTCATTATTCGGCTTTTGGATGATTTTCACCAAGCGTGCACATCGTAAGTTTGTAATTCAAATGCACAGAAATAACAAAAAATGGAAGTGGCTTTTTTAAACGTACCATCTGTTGTTTCTCTGTTTAAGCCGCCAACAAAGATTTTTCTGTAAACAAAAACAATATTAATCAGTCCAATTCATATGAGCACTTTGATGGAAAATTCTTTCTGCAGTAGTCAATAAGAGCCCAATCATGTTACACAATTGTTTATAAGTGCTAGACAGTATACAGCCCTCCAGATATAACAAATAACTTCATTCCCTTTTTGATACTACACCAATGCACTCCCAAACCTTACAATTTTGCACATAGCTTTAAAACAAATTATTTTATTAACCTGCAACTTGACATTTCAAAACCACAGACAAATTTAATAATCTGTAACTCAACTTTTAAAAGACATAAACCACATATATGACCTAATGACTTATTGAATAAAATCAACTGTTTAATTTCATAAACTCATGCTCACTGTATAACTGGACACTGCTTACACTGTTTGTTAACTTTTAAAAAAAAATTTTATTTGAAAGTAGGATGAAGGGCGAGTGTAAGTTTCAGATATATTTGGAAAATCTTCAGTCGCATATATTTTTTTATTCGGCCTGTGAACACAACGCTTGTTAGAATCACGCGAAAAGTTTGGTAGCAATATGGCCGAACAATCTACCACAGAAGCACCACGCCAGAAGTAGTCTTCAATCATTGTGTGGCAAAATAGCACCACGTTTTTGACAAGTACGTGAATAATCTTATTTCGGTCCCCTAAACTTTCGCGAAATCATTGGAAATTCGAATGGAATAGGCGTTAACACTTATCTATCTCTCATATCATATCTTTATATATATATACACACTAGAAATTAGATTTATACTATACACTAACAGACCACAACAGGATTCATCGACAAAGCCACTCGAATTTACATACACAAAATATGCAATTACATAGCACGTGGTGAACAAAAACTTTTAAAACTACGTTTTACTTTGCGCACCACTGAACAAGGTCTTAAATGGTCGCTTTGAACACAATGTTAACGTTAACGAACGCCATTTTGATCTGCTACAAAGACAAAATATGGCGACCAAACCACGCTTCAAATCAAGCGAACCAGAAACGCATATTTTCCACATACCCTGCATCGCCGGAGCCTCCTCCACCTCCACTTCCACCACCACTGTTTCGACCTTCTCTGCTACCACGCTTGTAGCCTCCTTCATAAAATGGATTTGAAGACATATCGAATGATTTCGTAGGAACGTCTAAAGTTTCTCGAAATAACCAAACTATCAACCACAACGCTTCTAGCGAACTACTTCAGCTTCGTGTCGGAAGTAGACGAATACGAACATTTATATGTGCGTTGAGCCCAAAGCACCAAGCCCAATACAAGTTTGGACAATTCTCTAGCCCTATACTAGAACCGCAGAGTAGTATAAACAGACTGACGAAACCAGATAATTCGGTCTAATGGTCCACGCAGATATGACCAAGACAATGGTGATTGAAAAGAGTAAAGATACACGAATAACTATCCATAGCCAAGGTGATGTTATTGAGCAAGTAGAATTCGTCGACTGAAAAGGCTACTAAACACAGATGGCAGGAACGAAAATGACACAGGCCTACAATTCATCACAATGCACTACGCCCAAGATTCGAAGGAAAAGGAACAGGCAGACCAGAACCACGCAGATAGACAACGCCATTGAGTCAATGCTATGACGTCACTTGGACTTACACTTAGTAGAGCACTGGACTTAACGAGTGACCGAGTAGGCTACGTTGGATATCTGCCATTCGCGGCTTCGCGCACATAATAAGGAACTGTATGATGGTGATTACAACTCGCTTGCTACTAGGCCTATTTAGTATTTAAGAACAATTTTATTGGTCATGGCAACTATACCGAAATACAATAAAATAGCATCGATAGGTTAACTTCTTTTGCATTTCACTAGCGTAAACAGACCAAAAACATCCTTCATTTAGCCGGCCATCTCAGAATAAGCATAGTTCTATATTGGTAATTCGAAGCTCAGTCAAGTAGTTGTTTATCTCCAAACCGTATTGACCAGACATGTTTTGATTAATTAATTAGCCTGATCGACTGTCCATTAGGAATAGAGCAAGGATGTGGTCTCGATACAGCGGTCTTAGTCTCGATACTGTCTCAAGACTGGAGAACTGCGGTCCTGGTCTCAAATGCATTGGTCTTGGTCTCAGACCATGGGTCTTGGTCTCGAATGCGTCAATCTTGGTCTTACAAGAACGGTCTTGGGATTGGTCACCGTCTTATTTTGGTGTTCTTGGTCACTTGCGGTATCAGAGCAATTTTCCCGATATTTGTCTGTTATTTTCGATTATTAGACACACGTACAGGATGATTAAGCCCTACGCGATTGTTATCGATTTATGGCGTGCTGACCAAACTAATAGATCTGTATAGACATGTTACTTTGGGCAGAAAAAAATGCACCGAGCCAGCCATTTCAAAAGTTGCTTTAATAAATTTCAAGGTTTTGGAACAGTCTAATAATTATGTAGTTGGCCAAGTGTAGACACTGTTAACCTACAATTCCGAGGTCCGTGGTACAAGTACACCATTCAAACAGAACGTTAATCTACTTGTTCAGATGTCTTAAAGTATTTACCTATTACATACTCTAAGTAATTTATAGTGTGATATTCTCAGGCTGAAGCCAAGGGCTGAACCTGCAAAAGTTTAGACTGCCGGTAAAACTGTTTTCTGGACCATTATTAAGATTAGTATTCTCCAGCCAAAAAATTTATGTCTTAAGTGAGTTATTCCGTTTTAGCATCTTAATAAATTGAATTGTTTATAAAAAGAAGAGTCTTGGTCTTGGACCATCGGTCTTGGACCACTCGGTCTCAATCCTCTCTATCTTGGTCTCAGTCTTGAACCTCTCTATCTTGGTCTCGGTCTTGAGTTTTTAGTTTCGTGCCCAACACTGGAATAGAGGAAGGGTATGCGGCAGCAGCATGCAAGCCCTAATCGCAATGCGATTATTGCATAATTTTGCCTACATATGATGTAGGCCCTAAATCTAAATCGCTATAATATAAGTTCTGTGTTACGTTATGTAATGTAAATGTTAGAAAATTTTCAAAGGCCAATCATTGTCCACCGGCGCTCTATAAGTTTAAATCCGCAACTAACCCACACTGTTGAAAACTGACACAAGCAACCATCTTTGTTTGTGCTCATCTTCATCGTCTTTAATTGATCTACTGTCGTTGGACATATGTTCGAAGTCCAGTGCAGCCACTCTTTCAGTCATGTGGGTAAGACATCATGCAGTCATCTGTTGGTAGGACAAGGTTGCAGTTGAATGTTCGGTGTAGACAACAGCCCAGTTAGTAAGTCAATTTTCAGCTATACACTTTTGATACTAAGTAAATCTGCATAAGAAGTTGAAGAGTTTTATGTTTTCTCAGTTTGCCAAACCCAGCCATCCATGTATGCTTTTTTGTCTTGTTCCTCCCCATTGTGCCACCAGATGGCCACCATAGAACTCTCACTACAAAGTTAAGGCAGGTCAAAGATTGTCACCAACGTATGCCGGTCACTCTAGCTCAACTGTGTATTCCCAATTTGCAGATGGAATTGATATGCTGTCAACTGAAACCATGTCTTTTTCATAGTGACCATAAATGGCTTTGACCCTACTAATTTTTTAATGAATTGATAGGATGATCCTTCACCACTGCTTGCACATCTGAATGGATGCTATGCCATATATGCCCCATGCAAGGACCCAGCAAGCCAAAGATATAAATTGCTGAAATCAGCCAGCACAGCATGTTCTCATCACCGAGGCTCACAAGACGCAGACTACGCGTGTACCTGTGTGACTAACTGAGTCATGGGAAATGATTGGCCATGATCCATGCAGTATGCCCACAGAATATTGATAAGACCCATACGGGTCATACATGGGTCCCAAACAGTCGAGTTGACGGAGGTTCAGAACTATAGATACAACTAATTAAAATACTCGAGGACTGCATATTTGCCCCAAAATGAGTCGTGCACATGTTGATTTGATTTTTAAGTCACAAAAGTCACATTACTGTATATACATCCATGTTATTATAATCATCACGTAGAAAGGAATATTGGCACCAACGCTACCCCATGCAACACAAAGTACAAAACATAATTATAACGTTAATCCATAAATATACAGTCGTTTTAGCATATGTCTTCAAGGCTTTCAACATATCCATGCACTGAGCATTCGCCTCTCTGCCGACAGCAACTGTTATGTGTTCCAACCAATGTCAGATGCGAAATGTCCCTTTAAATTTATGGAGAAAAGATCAGATCCAAATTTTCTTATTACACTGTTGCCAACATTAAAAAAACAGGATTTGTTGTCTTGAACTCTTACAATTCCTTCTGAAAGACACAAGACCAAAAAAATTAGAACCTGTACACAATTCAATTCCCTTCTTATTTTTACAGAGTAGTCTCCAGTCTCGACTGTACAGTTATGAGAATTTTTAATGTCATTCAATTTACCTACACATGTTAATGGACACCCACATGAAGAGAAACAAGTGTTTACCAATTTTTAGTTGCTCAGAAGCAGTTAAATCATTTTTCTACTATAGAAAGAAATCTGAAAGGCTTCATGGTACAAAATGCACTATAAAAATCAGATTTTAAGGTTTCTATCAATCGATCAGTCAATCAATGAATCAATATGTGTAAACTTAATATAGCTAGGGCTTGAAGTGGGAAAATAGAGGTGCCGGAATGGATACAAGAACCATTCCCGTCCTCTCCCCTCCAGATTAGGGGGGTTCTGGGGAGCGTCTGTAGAAATACCGGTATGCATGCAGTCAGCCAGAAGAGGTGCCGGTATGGTATACCGTTTCATACCGTCCCACTTCAAGCCTTGAATATAGCAACCCTTCAAGATGTCTACTCAGTGGCACTCAAGTTTTATTTCAATCATACCATAATTGACTATGACCTGTGAGTCTTCTACAAAGAGGATATGCAAGGTAATAAATCATCCATAATCCTAAAAAGAAATCTACTTACTCTCAACAGAGTGATGGAAACTTTTGAAACAGTTGCCTTTGTGATAAAACCTTGACATGCATTACAACAGTTTAATTTCAATAATTCTGTTTCAGAATTAAACAAAACGAAAGTAGGTACTTTACAAACCCAGCAAAGTAAAGATACATCACCAACCACTGTAACAATACTACCACCATTAAGCAAAGACGTGCATCTGCGACTGAAGCATCAAACTGAAAATGTACCATCGTAAAACAACCACAATAACAAAATGACACCCTAAAAAATCTGTAGGACATTAACAGATACACATGAATGTTTTTGATAGTTGGATAACAATGAGTACCGTAAATTACACGACCAGCAACTATACTTTAATCGTTCAATAGTTTTACAAAATATAATAATGATCATCATTAAAAATTATCGTCAGGCTCATCAGTACTGGAATAAGTTTTCTTCAAATACAGTAGCTCTCTCAAATTAGCAAAAAGCCTGTTAAAATATAATTACACAATAAATATTTTAGAGTTATAGTAATTATTTATCTCACAACATAAGTGCTGCAATAAGAGTGTGAAGCAAGAGTAACTTACTGCACTAACTTATTACCATTGACCTCACCTACTATATGTCACAACTGCTGCCTGATTTCATACTATGATAGTTTTTCATCCTATGATAGTTTCACTTTACAAAGATTGTCCACGTCTATGCAAATCGAGCGTGTCGCACGGTCTCAAAGGGAATGTGTTTGAAATGGCAGTTTCTTCATTCTGTTGGAACAATTTTGCTGAAAAACCTTCCCTGGCCAGATAGAAGTAGTTCATGAATTTACATTCAAATTATGCAACACACTAAATTACTGTCACCCTGCCCAGTTCTCATTAAATACAAGAGCTAAATAAATTTCTGGCCAGGGTATGGAACTGAATTTCTGCAAGATTTCGCCACTTTAGTATTTGTACATGTATAAATCAAGAAATTTATTTCAGAAGTTCTCAACAGTCAATAAATTACATCTGTAGCCTCAAAGACCCTACAATTATAATATGCAACCGGGAGTGCATGCAAGACTAATTACATGAAGCCCATGTAAGAAAATATACAGTGCAAAAAAGCGAAGTAAATTCTCATTTTAGTTGTTACGTGAGCATCATTTATGGAGGCTCTCAATTAAGTTAATATTACTATCGCATATGCTAATTCTCTAATTCTATCTGTAACTAATATACACACAGGATCGGAGTATTAATCTTATTCGCTCCCTAACTGGCTATTGTTATCTTATCACACTTGCTGAGATCCAACAGATCCTTGACATCCTCGGAAATTTCACCTTTGGTGTTTTCCTGCGAGAATCATTCGTCTCTTTCAACACCGCGCTCTTTGTTTACATGATTATGTAATAAGTCCTTGACAACAGAATTTGGTTCATTTATTTCAACTGTCTCCCTTTCCTCCATACTAATGTCAGAGAGAGAAATTTCCTCTGCTTCCATTAATTGATCAGAAGCGACCCCAGACCCATTAGAAATCTCTTGACTTGCATTTTCTGAATCCGGTGGTAATCTCCTTTCTGCGTCCAAATCAAGGCTCTCCTCTTTCGGTTCTGATTCCAACAAAGATGATTCTAAGGCGTTTAGAATATCTGGCTCTGAACTTCTTTCATCCTCACTATCAGTCTCTGATTCTGCGCTACTCTTTTCTTCCATCTGTATACTCGTTTCCACGCCTGTGTCCATTTCCAATTCATCGTGCTCGGTTTCTGTCTCCAGAAGGTCCTTTTCGTGAAATTCCAAGTTTTCTGGTCTTGCTAAAATCTGAGGCAACGTTTCCTCTATCGAAGTGGAATCTAGCTCCTTTCCGATTTGCAGATTATCTTCAGATTCCACATTAACATCTGCTGCTATGATCACTGAAACATCACCCTGACAGCCGGCCTCTCCATCTGCAGCACTTACATGGAGCTCATCTAAGTATGATCGAGGATCAACTTTGGCTTTCAATCGCGAGTCTTTTCGCGTATCTGATCGTGCGTCATCTGCTGCACTAGATGATAAAGCATCGTCTTTTGCAGGCAATGGAGTATCACTGACACGGGACAGAGCAGCTTCTTGTACATCTGATAGAGCATTATCTACAATGGCCTGAATGCCGTCTGGTATATTCAACAAAGAGTCAAACTCTATATCGGATTGAGCTTTGCACACATCTGGAACTGCAGACTGTACATCGTTTTCACTCGGTAGAAGATCTTCTCTAAGATGTGATTTTATGTCATCTTCGATGATTGATCTAGCATCACATTTTAGATTGGTGTGTGTCTCATCTTCTCGACTGAAAGTGGTTTCAACTTCGTCCTCAACAGTGACTTCAACGTTGCATTTGAGAACAAGTTCTTGATACAAGTTTTCGCTAGCACAGACTTTCAGCTCAACGTCGCAACAGCTCAACCTGTCATCATCTTCAGGAATTGACTCCAGGTTCATGAACTTTCTGTTGCTGTCTGAATGGTATGGATCGCCGGCTTCATCCGCATCATCAGCCAGTTTCTCTAAATTGTCGTTCACATCTTGAAAATCGATTTGATAATCTTCTTTTAATTCTGCAGGCACAACGACTTCGTTCACGCTCCCGTCACACGATACTCGGACATCGTCCCCGATTTCACAAGATGGTACAGATTCTTGCTGAGGACCTGAGGCATCATTATCATTAAGAACAATGACTTCATTTGCATGAAATTCAGCACCAACAGTTTCAACACACTCAGCCATACTTAGCGAAATATTATGAGAAACATCGGAAGAAAGTTTTATGTCCGCTGTATCATCAAAATCAGCCGAAGACAATTGGACGTCCTTCGTGCGTTCGGGGATATTTTGAATCTCTTCGGCCAGAGGCAAGACTACTTCAAGCTGTTCTTTTTTATCTGCCATATTTTGTTCGATGTTCATTATTATTCGAGTATCCGCTGTGTTGTTCAGACTTTCGATATTCCCACCTAAAATCAATTTGAAATCTTTATACAAAACTCAATATATTTTGCTGTCGTTTTATTTTCAGCAAAAGAATCAACAGCAGGTCTAGGTTCATAAAGAGACTGAGACGTATAATTAGCCATTAGTCCTGTTCATCAAAACAAAGAAGCCTTAAAATGTCTGGAGGAACAGATTTAATGGTACCACAGAAGTTTATGAATAAGACTAAATAAGATATGATAGTGGCAAAATATAAATGCAAGAAATAAAAACAGCAAAGGCAGTTGAAATTATGGGTAGAGGACAATTTGTCTTGATAGTCTAAACCTAAGACTTGTGGTAGCTGCAGTTTAACAACACTGTGTGATAACAAAGATCATTAGCGGCGCCCTCCTCCTCTATCCAGGATTGGGACTGGCACTGTCAGGGTGCAAACAGCGGCAGAGTTCAAAAATTTGCCTGTTATTGACCAACCTACTGACCAAGTGCATTCTCATTTCAACCAACTGACCTAGTGTATTCACAATATTCATTTCCCTGAGTTGTTGGGTTTCAACCGATATATTCCAACAGATAATGATATTTTACAATGTTTTCACTTCAAGTAACCATCGATTAACGCCTCGCGATTGATCTAATCGGATTGAATTAAACCAAAATACAGGCCAGTAGGATCCTACAGGTAGCCAGTACAAGCACATTCAAGGGCACCCATGCATGTACAAACATACATGTATGTCTGCACATCATGTGAAGGATCAAGCAATCTACCACGAAATTAGTCAAAGATAATAAGATCATGGGAAATAATTGAAGCAAAAGAAATAATTGAAGCAAAAGTAAATAAATTACTTTCAGCAATCAATCATCAAACTGGGGTGATGCCCGCAGCCCTGCAATCAACACCTACCCTGTGTTTCAGTGGAAATGCTGAGATCGAGATTATTTTGCTGGACAACTGAATCCAGGGAAACCTCAGGAAGATCTAGCTTTGCTTCTGCTGGCATGTCTTTCATTTTGATTCGTAGTTGAGCCTCGTCCAGATCCTTTTTCAAACGATCGGTTTCTGCAACATCTCTGTCCACTATTTGCTACAAAGATATCAATATTACAAACGGAATTCTTTGACATGAATCTAAAGACAAAACTAACTTCAAAAGCAGTGATGAAAATCATTTCACGAAAGACAAAGATAAGAGTAGTATTAATGTTATCTGGTAATAAACATTCCATCATTTTCATCCCAAGCATTAGCAAAACACAGTATAAACTCCAGTACACATTAAGACAGAGTAGGCATGGTAACTAATAACTATATCCAGTCACAAGTTGCTAATGGCAAATGAAAATTAATTAATTCTTTCACTCCGAATATTATTCATTTAAATAACACCTATATTACGTTCCCACAAAATCATCTTCTCCAAGCCGGGCAGCCCACACCCTGCAAAATTTAATAGCTAGAAGTTTACAAACAGATCCAGATGAAGGCTATTTCAAGTCAATGGAAAAAACACTGAAAAGTTGCACAACAGCGCATTGTATAAGATGCAATTTAAACTTGGGCCTGAATGTTCCTTAATGTCTCGAAAGCTTCAAACTTTAAAATAACGCTAAGCACACAACTGGCAGGTGAACAGCATTAAGTAGCGTAACTAAATATCATATTTTTGTATAAAAGCATCTCAGTGAAACTACAAATGAAGAGTGTGATTTAAGGTTCACATGCAATTATACAAAGTAAAGAGCATGGATAGTAATTGACGCAAAGCAAATAAATCACTTTCAGCAATGAACCATACTGCGGTGGGATAATGCCCGCGATTAGCACCCACGCTGTTCTTCCGTGGAAATGTTCAGTGAAATGTTATGTGAAATGTTGTGTCCAAGTGAAAATAAGGGAATAAGAAGCTGCAAAATCACAGCTCTTGTAACAACATTGACGATGAGAACATGATCATTAAAACAGAAAAGACAGCAATGAACCAGTGAATCTACCTGGAGGAGCGTCAAATGGCCGTGGAGTCGCGAAGCAACCTTGTGCAGCACCTGAGACTGACTGGAAGCTTTCTCTTTAAGACATTTGTCATCTAATCACAATAAAACATTCATCAGATGAACTGAAGATATTCAGACCCTTGTCACACAGCAATTTTCAGATAGAGTTTATCACAGATGAGTCATCATCGATCACCCGTATTGTTTGAAGTACATCAATGATAAACCATGAACAACACTTGTAACTGTGGGTGGTAAGTGGCCAATTTCAACGTTTGACTTTTACTGTGCTGCATTCATTATTCATATCCACAATAATATGGCACTGGAATAATCATTGTCAAGCTATGTAACCAAAGATAAGGAGCAATCCAATTTAGTATGAATGCAGAAATCAGGAAAAATTGGCCCATCCTGCATGTATATATACTTTTTTACACCCCACCCCGTCAGCATAAATAATGTTCAACGCACCCCCAAATCCTATAGAACGGTCTAGATTTAATCCATGCTGAAACAATCAACAATTAAAAATATTAACGTGCTCAGGAAGAGTTCTTGTGCTCATGTGCTATCTCCCGATAGTACTTGTCTGATATGAACAAAAAAACTGTACTGTTGCTCACTTGAAGGCCAATAAAGGCAAACAGCTGAGGTTACCCCATTTTCTACGCATACGTACATTATCGACAGCATTACTCATATGCAAGCACATGCATTTCAGTTAACCTCTCCTCCTGTATACATAATAAAGTGGACTATACTGAAAATATCCTTAATACCCCGGATTATCTCTCTCAGCACTAATGCTTATAGATAAGTCACGAAATTGTGATTAAATTGCCCTACTGGCTTCCAACATACACAAAAATTCTATTCACATTATATTGTAACATGAGTAATTTTGACTGCCCTAATCTTAGTTTCCTTACATTTCCCCAGATTTTAGAAGAACAAACATTGATGCTGAATACACTTGTCCTAAAATCGACAAGCTATAATACGAATTCTATATGCAATATCAGCCCAGTCATAACTGTGTTTCAGTACTTTTTAAATGATGAATACTAATAATATACGGAAAACAACTTTTCCTAAAAAGTCTTTTAAGATCGGAAAGCAAATGTTTACCAAGTATTCATCATGGAACAGTTCAAAAACACGCACAGAATTTCTTGTATGCCGATGGGCAGGGCTTGCTAAAAAAACGGGCCACACCACATTGGGGTGGGTCAACAAATTCCCTCCATAGCAAGATAATTTTCAGGCAACACATTCCAGCCTACTTACACGAGTTTAAACACACTCCCCGGTTATAAAGGAAACGCTGATGAAGGTAGTCGGTATTCCAACAAACCTGCAGCAATGGCGGCTTCCTTATCTACAGCACCATCTGCACAACCGCTGCTAAGAGGAACCAGGAGACTGCTTATCGCGGATGTCAACTGGTCCGACTGAAGAAGTGAAATCAAGATCATTTTACGGACGCTCAGGTCGGTTGATAAATCAACGTCCTTCTAGAAACAAGAAAAAAGTTGGATTAGTTTACATTCAAATTAGCAAAGTGTTCACTTAATGTGCACTGATGTACCAAATGGCCTGTGTTTGATTAATGTACACTAATGAACCAAATGGTATATCTCTTTACAGTACAGTAATGTACTAAATGGCATGTGCTACTTTATGTACACTAACGTACAAAATGCCATGTCTCTCTTAACTGTACAGTAATGTACCCAATGGCCTGTGCTCATTTAATGTACGCAAATGCATCAAATGACTTGTGTTTGCTTAATGTACACAAATGTACCAAATGGCTTGTGTGTCGTTCAATGTACACTAACATCCTCAACTATAATAAGGTTTGCAAGACTGTTGTGCACATGTAGATTTCGGCATATACAAATAATATTCAGTTAGTTCAAACTGGACAAGAAAATTGAGAGATTGTAATGTAAGAACTGACAATTTAAGCCTCTGCCAATGAACACTTGCAAACATGACCAGAACCCAACCAACAATATTCTAGTCACATAATGAGGATGCTATGTCACTGAGGGTAACCCAAGTGAAGAAACTGTACGTTATAGCGTAAACAGCTAGACTACTAATGTAAACGGCTGTGTAATGTAAAACATACTGGTACACTAGAACCCCACAGCAAAGATGGGTATGATTAGTTAAATTACTAAATGATTAGAATTCGATTTAGCAATTGTAATTTGTTAATTAATAAGAAAAAGCAAAAACAAAATCCTGTAGCTAATTGATAAAAATTAGCTGTTTGTCTAATTGGTTAGCTACTCAAGCCTCATAGTAAAGTTATCTTTAAGAACTATATTTATTTATTCTGAAATTTGATATCGCCCTTCTTCAACATTTTTTGCTCAGAAGTGCACATGCCTCGATGGCGCAATTGCAGTACTGCAGAACAATTGTGCGTGAAGGACTTGCTCAAAGTACCTACGCAGTGACGTCTTGGACGAGGGTCAAACCCGCTCACTTAGCTCACACTGAGCGTTACAAGCCGACCGCTCTAACCAACTGGCCACCGTGCCACACATATATTAAGGAGTGAGTTAAAGCTGGGTTCCCAATCTTTTCTAAGTCCTGTACCCCTGGGAAATGTTAGACAAATGCTTGCACCCTCTGTAGATGTAATATTACATTTGAAGATGCATAAATGAAATTGCTACTTTGTGAACCACTACTGAAACTTAACAGCCTTAGGATTACAATGTTACATGGTAATAAACCGATAAGCTTGTGACCTTACCCATACTTATCCTATGACAGCTCAACAATTGAAAATGTACTAGCAATGCCTGTACCCTCTGAAATGACAAGCTGCACTGCTTGGGATGTGCATCACTCCAGTTTGGGAACTTGGAACTTCTGCTTTAAAATGAGATTGTGCTGAAATGATGTCATTTTCACAAGCTGAACCAAATGGCCTCTGGTCACATTAGTTATGTTAACATATCATGTGCTATAAGGATTCCTCAGTGTATTGGTATAAGTTTATCAGTGGCACTCACTCACTGAGCATCAACTCAACTGTATGGATTAAAAACAATTACATGATGGATTTATAATCTGAAGCCAGGAGAGAGGCTAGTGGTAAGAGATGAAAATTAGGGCATAACCGAGTAGACAATTTCCACCGAGTATCAAATTCGAGTATTTGGATGCACTATTTGCCAGATCCGGGTACGAACCGAATAGTAGTGGCAACTCTGGCTTGATATATACCATCTGCATGCAAAGCTCAAAATTCTAGACTTTTGTCCCCTTCACCGTCTCGTGTAATAAAAAAGTAGTAAAATAAATGTTTGTGCCTGGAATAACTACTAATATGGCTCTAAATTTATAATTTTCGTTTTAAGGCTGTTAAAGTTTATAATAAAATGATTGAATTAAATATTTTTATTTTCAACCATTTGTATGTGTAATGTTTGCCGAGGTGAATACTTTCGAAGAATAGTCCCAAAAACGGGATATTCGGCTGAGGCGAATGTCCGAGTCGATTTCTGGTTATGTCCTAATGAAATGGAAATAAAGGTATATACATTGACAGAGGAAAATCAGCAGCTCTTGTCTTTGAACAGTGGCTAATGTCTATACGTCTTCTGAATTTTACTTGACAGTGTATACCATTGCCTACATTGGCAAAGAAACATGATTCAACATTCTCTTTGAGAAATATGAATGTTCAGACTATTAACAAAACTGTTTTTTTTACGAATCAACAATACTTAAAAACAGATGCAATGCCATAAAATACGGTAATCAAATTGTCAAAAGATGTCTGGAAAATCAAAAAGTTTAAATGTTCAGTCAAATCCTAACCTCGAGAAGATGGTTTAAGTCGTCTTCAGCAACTCCAAACAGCTGAGACAATATTCTTCGTTTGTCAGCCAATGCTTTGTCTATCTGCTTGTTCTTCTCATCCAATAAAACTACAATAGTAAGAAAACAAAAATGCATACATCCAATCATTATAAATGGTTCAAAATTAAATTCTCAAACCGCTTCAAGGGCAGAAAATACAGCACATGAAAAAGGCCCCATTGTTATCAAGAACAAAGTCTTCAGGATAATTCTTCTTTATTAAGGAAGTACCAACAGACTATATTATTAGGTGCCAGAAAACCTGAGGATCTAGAGACAAGATAAAACAGGCCCTATGGAGTTTCACCTTCAGAAGTGAAGACTGATCAATATTTCATTCAGCTTGACAGTACCGAGTGTTTACCAAGTAGCAACGTGAAAAAATGTGAACAAGGAAGAAACCTACTGTCCAATGAAATTAGTGTCGCATAGGCCAGGGGACAAGAATATTTTGTTGTGCACTATAGAGAAGAAGTCATTAAATAAGTTTTATAAACCAAATTAAAGAGAACAATAGGAAAAGTGACTTAATTAATACAAGCCATTCTCAGGCCATTATTATATTAACCTGAGCATGGCCTGCGCCACACATTATAATCCGAGTGCTGGAATGCCTGGGTCTATTGAGATCCGGAAAGTATACATTGGAGTCCATGGTCCATCAAAGGCAGCAGAGAGGACGAAGGCAGTCATGAAGTCCACACCAATAGAAGCCCTTGTGATTATGACAGAGAAAAGCAAAGGTCAAGATGAATGAAGCAGTTACAGTTAGCATCCATGAACTCCTGGTATATGTTGGACTACACATTACTTCATGCAAAATACCATGTGACCTTAGAGTTAGGATTTAAGTATTCTACAGCATCTGCCTACACTACTCCACCTGTACTCCTGCCTTGCCAGTCCCATGCCTGGAGAAATGAGGAGGGCAACAATGACCTTAAGCAACAACTAACCTACCCAATCCATACATATATAAAGTTTATAAATACGTCTATGTTCAACAAACCTTCTAATACAGGGGTGTCAAAGAGACTTGGTAGACATTTTGGCCCGTGGGTCATTTCTGGCCCACTAAAAACATATTTCTGGCCCACTAAAAACATATATCTGGCCCGCAGAGCGTTGTGTAAAGACAACACAATTGAGAGTAAAAACTATAAGTTTGTCATTTTTAAAGTTTTATGTGTTCTCTGTGATGTTTGAAATTGATAATGCATATCAGAATCACTCTTTCAAAGCCTAATTCAACACTTTGTGTGCCCCCTCTGAGATCCCTACTCCCTTTTCCTCATGCGCCTTCGGCACTGTGGCCCGTCACTTCCTAGAAAATATTACAACTGGCCTGCCATCACGAAAGGTTTGACAACTCTGTTCTAATAGTAACTAACATTCAATAGACTTGGTAGACATTTTGGACCGAGTGACAAGAGGGACCCCATTACTCTACAAACATTTGCCCATAGAGAATCAGTGCTTCAGCATGGCTATCTAGTAAAGAATGGCCCTTCAAACATATTGTACCATAAACTCTTTCCAAGTCCTGGTGATTTTCTGTACCTCTGGTATAGAATCATGCAACAAATTGAACCTTTGAACTATAAGACTCTTTCATAATAGACACCAGATACATACAATAATTGGTAAGCAGCACGTGGGTGCAAATCATATAAAAGACGATCACGATATTACGATAAGGATTATTACTGCACAAGGAGTGTTTTTCAATCAATCAATCAATCAATCAATCAATCAAAAAGACATGATATAGCGCCCCTTCAAGATATCTACTCAAATAAACACACGACAATTGAATTATGATAGGAAACACACCTCGAAAACCAATCAATGCTGGCTTGCATCAAAACAAGCATTGCTCTGTGAAACTTCAAAACCAAAACACTTCAAGACTACATTGTTTTTGTGCATGGACTGGCTGACCAACTTGGAACAACAGTGAAAACCTGTGTTGGTTTTTATAATATGAAACAGTGCAGTACTTTGGACACAGCCAGAAGTGATGCACTTAGCATTTCAAACACAAGACTAGCACAGAAAATGATCAATAGGACGGGCCTGACTCAAACAAGTACAGATGAGATAGCAGAGGGCCTTTCAACAGAGCCTTCAATTTTTCACAACCATTCAGATGCCAGCCTGTATGAAGCCTAAGTAACATACAGGAGAGATATCTTCTTCTTCTTCTTTTGATTCTCTGCCTTCCTGGGCATGTTTGTACTTCCAATTTCGCCATTCACCACGTTTTCTGGCTATCGCCTTCAATTTGTTGTAACCTTCTATCATCATGCAGTTCAATAATATAATTCTCTGTCTTCCTCTTGGCTTTTTCACCTACATTCTTCCCTCATGAGGAAGTTATTAGGAGGAAGTGTTCCCTCATTATGTGTCTCAACCATTTTCTCTCTTGGCTTCCAAACATTGCCATCACGGATCTTTTTGTCCACCATTGAGAGATATACAACATCGGTATATATCTCCTGTGCCTCAGTGTCTTCACCGTGTCCCTGATCAAGTCACTCCCCACCATAGGCCTCCTCGTAAATCTAGAAGTTCGGCTTATGTTGGCCCCACTAGTTGAAACCTTTTTCTGCAAGAACTGCGGCTTGGGCTCCATAATCTTTCTCTTACCCTGTTTTGGAAATGCCTTAAATCCACTTCATTTGCTAGTGCTAGCACTGACTTGGGTCCGGAGCACCTCCGACACTATATAAATGCTTGCTTACAATTCTATTATTGTGTTTATATTCACAAAATTTTCAATCACTGAAACTTTTCATGACCTCAATATAAAAAAAATTTCATTATTTACTTATTTGCCAACCATAGCTAAATCTCACACTTTCTCAATGAACACACTTCCTTATTTACTAGCAATTAAGCAATGTCAAGTTTCATCAAAAATCTAAGCATTGTTGAGTAAATCTGTTTTCTTATCTCCCAATATTAAAGCCATCATTCCAGCTGCCAATCATTTTCAGTGGACTAGCTGTAACTGTAATCACAGATTTTTATATAGCACCTCTACAAGAGAGACTCATAGAAGGCACTCCACATCTAACATGACAGAACCACGATGGAAGAAACTGATTTCGAAATGCATAAGAAATCAAAGTGAAGAAACTCAAAGCATGGATTGCCCAGCAAACCCACCACTTAATCTACTCTAGACAATTGAACCAACCACATGTAAGCTCTTATACTGCACCACGGAAGTTAGAACAACAAGGCCAATTAGCAAAGCATAGTGAAGTCATCATCTAACCAAAGACCAAATGAGAAAAAATCCATGAGCAACATTTTCGGGATCCATACCACCCACTGTCACATGATACGATATACCCTTATTCGCTACCAGCTGGCATTCACCATTCAGTAGTATGATTTCTGTACTTTTTCTAAGCACAGTCCTTGACTACACAGCTCACTGAATCCATATTATCTTATTATTACTTAAATTTGATACCGCCTTCTTCAAATATTTTTTGCTCAGAAGTGCACACGCCTCGACGGCGCAATTGCAGTTGTACTGCAGAGCAATTGTGCGCGAAGGACTTGCTCAAGGTCCCTACACAGCGACTCCCGGACAAGGGTCGTACCCGCTCACTCAGCGTACACCGAACGTCACAGGCTGACCGGTCTAACGATCAGCCACCGTGCCACACATTTTCATTTATTCAAAA
Organism: Bimastos eiseni; assembly: GCA_959347315.1. NCBI lineage: Eukaryota > Metazoa > Annelida > Clitellata > Crassiclitellata > Lumbricidae > Bimastos > Bimastos eiseni. The sequence goes on from OY365819.1 coordinate 13,188,630, forward strand.
CTCGTTGACTAATCCTTGGCACTTGCATCATTCACATCAATCCATAATTCCACTTATTCCATATTAATTCATTAATTACATACAGCATTAGTTAAGATAATGAATTGTGTTTTAATTTTCTGTACCGGTTGTCCAACGTTAAGTTGGAAAGGGTGGGCCCTGTTATCAGGACCAATTGGTGCCTTAGGGGTTTCTACTTCCACTATTATCCCTCGTATTACTGTTTCTTATGCATTCCTGTTCCTGTTTGAGGTGAATAATAAAAACACATGGTTATGTTATTTACCAAGACCCACTCATTATATTACATCCCGTGCTTGAAGTGAAGCAGTAATACACTTGGTCATTTATGGCTTCTCCAAATGTCTTAAATAATTTGGCCTCTTCAGTCTGACTTGTGTTTCTAATAGCAACACTTTCTTACAGAATAGAGTAACGGTCACTAGTGTAAGGCACAGTCGGATTCGGTTTGATAAATGCAGATCTCAATTAGATTAATAGAATCTTCAAACATCATAATAAATGACAAAGCATAACTCACTCAAATACTGTGACAACTAGTGCCAACAATTGTCAAATGCAAAGAAAGACTTTACTCACCCAAAGCCTCTGAAGATGACACTGCAGTTTGATTCTGCGGCCGGAGCTCTCTGCTGCCATCGACAGTATCGGAAGACGCCTTTTGTGAATCGTTTAACTTTTGATCGGGGTTACTTCCCGCAATGCAACCAGCATCCTTTATCTGGCCATCGATAACCATTTCCGTGGTCAAGAGATACCCGTTTGAACTCTGACCGCCTCGAGCATCTATCGCCTTATCAGATCGACTTAGTCTGTTGGCTTTTGTCTCCTGAATTGATTGCAAGAGCTGTGCATGTTTACGCATTGTGTCTGGCTGTTTTCCGGAGTCCGAATGAGTAATGAGGCCGTCCTTGACTGTGGACAGCGGCCTGGGATCTGCCGAGAGAACGGCATTCAGGGTCTCCTCCGACTGCGACCTGGGGCCCATAGTGGAATAGTCCGTCTCTGGTACGGTTGGCGGCAACAGGCCCTCCGTAAAATTGACGCCTTGTATGTCATAACTGCTCCATCTGTTGCGGTTGTCTCGGCCCTGGTTGGCCAGCGTCATTGCCCTGTTGCAAATCAAATCAACAGAACTCTTTTAAAAAAACATGAACAGAAATTCAACACATCTGCAGTCTGACAACCTAAAATGTTAACCAACTGTTGCACCAATAATTGGGCAGTTTTTGTAACTTTTGTCCCTGCTCTGTTTGTGTCTTTATTGATGCTATTCAAGGCTCATGACTTTTTTTGCTTTACCACATAACATTGTTGTAAGTTACGTGAACCATACACATAAATGCTGCTACATTTATTATTAATTTCTAAACTTTTACAATTTGAAACACTTTCACCAAACATTGAACTATCTGTGTTAAGTTAATTAATCATTTTGTACAACTCTTGATTGTCCTATCGGTCTTTGATCGAGCTCAACCCAGTTAATCAGCAAACATATCAATTTCAACTTATCATCAATCAACTCTGTGAAATATCATATAACAAAACGTACAACATTACCGAAATATGATAATCTCAACTTACGCAGATGGGAAGTGCTTACAACAGGAAGCTTAGAGCACAATAAACGGACTTGTTTTCAGCTTAAAGTGAGATTTGTGAACATAAGCAGCCAGAGTTCCATAAGGAGGAACAAGCAACAGTAAATGGCTGTTGGTCAAAAGTATGAGGCCTACCATAAACAGCACACTCCCCAGTAATCACTGATTAATTAATTAGACGATGATCATCCTTTACAGAGCTACCTGGTGTAACCCGAGATGACAGGCAGGATGGCAGATGATTTGCATATGCTTTGCATAGCATAATATGCTTTGCATATCATATGAGCAGTGTCACCTTGAAGTAGATATACTTGGATGCTGAAAGCCAGTTAAAAATGAACAGCAAGCGGGATATGGTCTTGGTAAGAGAGTCCAGTCCACAGTCAAGCAGCCTGGTGCATGGACTTAGTTGGAGGAATCATTTGTGCAGTCAGTGATATCATAAACTATAGAACTTCAGTAGAAGGCTGTTATCAGTGTTTTCTGTTCATTCATTCTGAGCATTTATATATAGCACCCCTTCATGAACCTACTCCCAGCCCAGCCATATACTGAATGCAGTGAATAATGTTAATAAATCTAATTAAACAATTGTGTCAACTAGATTCTGAACTTTGCTAATTCAAATACCATAAACATATCAAGACGACTAAAAATCACATCAAGAGCTCATCAAATAAAATTCTCAAAATCCCAATTTTCAGAAACAGAACACTGCGAGCGACAAAGCTTTCTGAGCAGACCCAAACTGAATCAGAACTGAGTAAAACTTTAACGAATCGTATGTTCGGAGTATGAAATTAGAGCAGCTCAATGGTTTACCGTGTTCTTGGACTTGGAACCAGATGTTGGTCACGTTGCAGCGTTTGAGGTTTACGCAACACGATGCCATGTTCGGGAAGATCGAGATCCGAACCGATCGGATCCCTTCCTTTCTTCTTTTTTGCATCTGCTGCGGCTGCCTTTTTACGTGAATCATCAGAATCGACGAGGTTGTGAAAGAATCTACAACATCATCAGCACTCACTAGTTATTTAAACACTAAAGATTCTTGTCCCCATAGCTATTGTCTAATATCATCTTTCAGCAAAACGTATTAAAACCTGAAAATAAACGGACAACCAAATAACATCAGGACGGAAATTGTCAACGAATGAGTTGCTGTAGACTTGCGAAATAGAGCAGGCTGAGAGTACAGAGTCAGCTGATAGTAGTCTTAGCCGATAGTAAGTACACTGTCGGCTGATAGTCTTGGCTCATAGTACAGTCTTGGCCGATAGCAGAGTCTCAGCTGATAGTACAGTGTCGGCTGATAGTACAGAGTCAGCTGATAGTAGTCTTAGCCGATAGTAAGTCGGCTGATAGTCTTGGCTCAGAGTACAGTCTTGGCCGATAGTAGAGTCTCAGCTGAAAGTACAGTCTCAGCTGATAGTATGGCCTTGACTGATAGTGCAGTGCTAGCCGAACCTATCATAGCTTTACGATGAAAGCTAGGATGGATTGGCTGTCGAGTGTTAGCCAGCTAACTTGTAGTGGTTCAAACACAGATTAAATTTTGTGTGAACCACTTTAAACCACTGTAACATTAAATAATGTCAGTCTACATTTGAAGCTATAGCAATGAATGAACTCTCAGAAACACCAAAGATAGAGTAGACTATTATGCAAGCAAACTCAAACATACCTGCCGAGTACACTTTTACGATTTGGGTCGCTCGGCTGCTTGACCTTTTCACTATCTTTACGTCGTAGCTTCACCTCCGCTTTTTTCTCTGGAGCAGGGGCATTTGGAGAGAATTTAGCTTTGGTGCCGTTGAAGCTCTTCTCCTTTTTGGCACCACTGCTCATTGTGCCACTGCGGTCTTTGTGCTCAGATTTATGCAGCTATAAAAAGCACCAGTCAAAAATATGTCTGCAAATAAATGAACAACATAGAGTTAAGTACCATTAATAACCTCATAATATAATTATTTCACAGTTGTAATAATTTATTTATTTATTACCAAAATTTGATTCTGCCCTTCTTCTAAAAATTTTTGCTCAGAAGTTCACACACACACACCTCGATGGCGCAATTGCAGTTGTACTGCATTGCAATTGTGAGCGAAGGACTTGCTCAAGGTCCCTACACGGCGACACAGTCGAACCCGCTCGCTCAGCTCACGATGAACGTTACAAGCTGACTGCTCTGACCGATCGGCCATGGTGCCACGCAAAAAATATTGTGGTTCATCGACTAAACAGTGCACAAACTACACCTTTCTCCTACCTCACTGCTAAATTCCAAAGCCATTCACTGTCACTTGCTATCAGCAGATTAAGGCAATAAATGTAACATTTGAATGGTAAGAAAAAGACATCTCCTTACAGGTTGAATCATTTAACTGAGGTGAAAATATGAGCACAGTAATCCAATCACATTTTCAAAGTTTCCAACTTGTGCTGTGCCCCGCTGGTACTCGAATAAAAAAGCACCCATGGCAGGCTTAGTGGGCAGCATGTGACATGATACTCCACATTAATGCACCACGTGGCATTAAATTCCACGATTTCAAATATTTTCTTCATAGACAGTTGTTCGTAAAACAATTCTTCGTAAACAGTTGTTCATACAACAATTTTTCACAAAGCAAAATTCTTCATAAAATTGTTAGGGTTAGGGTTCGATTTAGGGTTAAAATTGTTAAAATTGAAGAATTGTTTTACGAATAACTGTTAACGAAGAATTGTTTTACGAAGAATCAACCTATAACCATATTCCACCACAATCATCCGTCCCATATTCATCGGTTTGCTTAGTCATACCTTGCACCTGTCAGCATCATATCTCAACAAAACTAATCAAAACAAACAAAGGTGTTCATGAAAATTTCACACCACATTCACGGCTTCTTCAAATTTGCGGTTGGGAATTCTATTATGCATCAAAACTACAGATTTTATACAGCCTAACCAGTCAGAGAGTTTATTAACTAGTCTAATCAGATACCATTCATTAATCATCATTCTGACAAATGAGCAAATGGATCCTAATGACACAAATTAAACAATGTTCATAGAAAGCAGGAACAAATGACTGTATTGAAGAAGACCAATATGGTTTACGAAGGGACAAGGGCGTTAGAGATGCAATGGGAGCAATGCAAGTGTTGGTGGGTAGAAGGCTACAGCATGCCAGGACATCTAGGTGTGCTTTGTGGATCACAAAAAGGCGTTCGATACAGTTGATTGTAAGAAATTGATGCATACACTGAGTAGAATAGGGCTGGACTGGAAAGACTCCTATGAAACCCATACATGGGACAGAAAATAAGAAATAGAAGTGAGAATTTTCAGAACGAGGAGAACTAGGTAGAGGAGTAATGAAACGGTGGCCACACAACCAAATCCCTTTAAACATATACACTGAAGAATTAATATGAGAGGTGACAGAGGGTGGGCGTGGACGTGAGGTTGACGATTTCAAGCATTAAAATTCCCAGATGACCAGACAATGCTGGCAGGTAGCCAGAATGGATGACATTAAATGATGCATCGACCAAATTATAAGATCTTAACAGAGTACGATATGATGCAACCATTTAAGTCCCTAACTCTGCAGTGCTTTTGAGAGGTTTTCAAAATGTGTTCTAAACAATCCCAGATCGCTACAGACATATGGGATGTCAGCAAGAAACAAACTTCAAAAAAGCTTCCATATGCTTCGAATTTCTTAATAATCAACAACATTCTCGTGTGAAACTTGGCACAAACTTCTGGAATTACTTGCTGATTTCAGTCAAAAAGCTGCATTATATGGTTCCAATAAACAATGGTCTCCGTAACAAACCAAAAGCTACCCATTCAACAACTCCTGCTTAGTTTTCTGCAATATGGTGCTTATTTCATAAATAAATAATGCCAATAAACAAATTATAAAGTACATTAAATGCAACATCAGGGGTGAATATGTAGTACTCAGTGCAAGTTTGCTTCACTGAAGCCTCAAATTTGCACATAGTGTAATGTATTTGTTAATTTGCATAGCACCGTTCAAAGCAGTGGAATTTCACGAGCCTTGGTGGCCCAGAAAGCTCGTTTAATGATACATAATAACGAGATCATCAAAATAATTAGAATGATAATGTTGCATTTGGATTTTTAAGAATGACATTAACCCTAACTCTGACCCTAAATGACCCTCACAATGTTTAACCCGACCCTAAGCAACCCTCACAATGCTTAACTTGACCCTAACCGACCCTCACGATGCTTAACAAAAATATATTGCACCATAATATAATAATACAAAAGCGTGGGGGTCGTATAACAGACACGTACCCTTATAGGCATACATGCGTCCCGTAAAACTATAATTTTAGCATTAAAAGGGGCAAATCTGTATTTGATAGTCAATCTGTAAATCCTGGTGAACAATAATTATTGCATGTAAGCTATTCCTAGGTTTTGGTCTGACCGTGTGAAACTGTAATCGCAGAGATCAGCAATAAAATCAATCGTGCGAGCCAACGGATTATTACATATAATAAATCCACTCATAAAAACGCGGCAGGCCCACCTTGTGTGTAAGTTGGAATCGGAAAAAGTTCAACCAGATATCCACAACTCCCTAGTTGGTAGTGATTTCTGGGGCGGCCACACCCACGATACTGTCCGCGGCATTACCCGTGAATCAACAGCAGATCCGCTATGTCGGTCGATCGATGGGGCACAGAAATCAAATGATATTCAACGAAGAAGATTCAACTAAAAGAGGATATAGGTAGCTTAGGACAGTCGTCACTATAACAGTTGCCACCTCACTTCATCCATCCGTCTGATAATCACAGTCTCTTACCACGGCCCTCTCGTTCTGCGTCTGTCTGCGTCTCGTTGTCTCGCGTTGACACGACACAGCGTACGAAAAGTTGTTCGCTCTGTGTAGTGCACAATTACATACAGATCCACGGGCGCGATTCGATATAGGTCGAGAACTGAACAGCCTAATAAAGCCCTATGCCAAATTGCACCACGAGTCCTGACTATACGGGTCTAACGAGAGGCGATTTCTGCGTAACTCTAGAGGCCTGAATAACTAATAGTCAGGCCTGTGTAGCTCGGGTATAGAATGTCACCCAGCACATGAAAACAAATATTCTAAACCGTATGCGTGTAGATGTTACCGCTCACCGCCGTCAGCGCCACCTTCGTCAACATGATAAAATTGACACTATTAACATCATCGCATATGCATCATCGTCGTCATCTGTCAATCATAGAAAATAATAATTATTATAATAGGTAGCGATGCATGCACTTCAGTCTGCGAACACACAAGCCCACCTTCCCGGACTCAGTTTTAATAATAATAATTGAGAAAATATGAGGCGCGTAAGAACGGTGGGCAGGCCCAAGTTGGGCGGCCTGCTGCGCTGCTGCGGCTAAGCATCGGTGACTAAGCACCAGGAGAGAAGAGCCAGCCTCTGTCGGTCGGTCCATCCGCCGCAGTCTCATTGTCTCGAGGGATCTGATTCTGATGCAGCCGCCGAGAGGAGTCAGTCGTTAGACAACAACGTCCTTGTGCGCTTGCCACCGATGCCTCATCTTCACGGCCGCTCAGTGCCCCTACTCTATACGCAGTACCAGGCTGTAGCAGCTACTGGCAACTCACGATTTCTCCACTTAACGCAAGGCGTCACAATTATATATATATATATTTATATATATATATATAGAGAGAGAGAGAGAGAGACAGACAGACAGACAGACAGACAGACAGAGAGACGCGCCCTGCATGGGAACTCCGACAATGAGAAGCGCCTATAAAGAGAAGCAAGTCATAATTATTAATTTATTGTCCTCTTTTATTTAATTTTGTTTGTCACGCTCGGATCGTCGGTTCGTCGGACTTACGTTCAACTCGTTTTTCGGTATGTTCTCGTTGATCTATAGAGCTGAAATTGTGCAAACATTTCAGGATTGCAAGAAAAAAATAAAATAATAAAATATCGTTTAACTGTGGCGTTCTGCCGCCCGAGCGCCTGCCTAGCGCTAACGGACGGTGTCGACCCCAGCTCGCTGACACGCCTGGAGTCGCCCGAGTCACTTTCTTACCAAATCTCAATGCTAATAGTTACTCTCTATATCTACCAGGATGTTCACTATCACCAGGCAAGATTAGGGACGGGTTTCTTCTCCAAGAAAGGTAACACGGCACGAATTAGTAACGAGGTCTGACTCTGCCTAGTCCGCGGTCGCCGGATGGGCAACGTTCTGAGGATGGCCGTACTCAAAACAGGGTTCATAATCATACCGGCAGGAGTCTTCCTCGCCTTGCATACCTTCCAAGCTACTAGCCTCGTCTTCCTCTACCTCTACCTGATGTCGTACCGTTCAGCATCTTGTGACTCTGAAACTATCGCCATTTAGGGACACCAAACGTTCTCTTAAGTTACGAGGTTCAGACATATTTGAAACAAGTCCATAAGCCATTTCGGCCTATACAATTATCGGTAGCTAAATCCAACGTCTTATACTCTTAGACATTACTGTCCCCAACTCTCTAACCTCTGTCGTCCTAGACACACCAGTCTCACAGCACTTCGTCATATCATGCTAGACACTTAGCTATCACGTCTTCTGCTCAACACGTATCTCTCGATCTATTTCCGTGTATGGCATAAACGGCCGCACACGTATATTTTGTCATGCACATTTGACTGACTACGTTCCCGTCCTCTGTGTTAGCAGTTACCCACCAACACTGATATATTCTGCTTCGATAAAAGTGACACTGGCATGGTATTCACGGACACTGATAGTGAAGGTCTTCTGTCTATAACTTTCGCTATCTGCACACAGATCTTCGATCCGACCTACGCACGAGGGGGCCCGACCTCGCACTTTAGTCAGCTCTCAGAACTGTGTGTGACGACAAACAACCATGTATTCACCTGGGTACCCGATTACCCAAACGTACTCGTATCGATCACTTCGATCAGACACGCAAATAGATACACTTCGGGAAAACGGGAGGAGTATCTATGACCAACGTAGGTAGCCAACAGTAATATTTACGCATCGATCAATTCTTGGTCTGCTTACTATCTTTACCCTGGGTTTCCGACTGCCCAGACTTTCACGTCGGCCTCTTGGCCCATTTCCGTGTGTGGCATACTGGCCTCACACGCATAAGTTATCAGGCACACGATTGACCGTCCTCTGCGTTGGCAATTGTCCGCCAACACCGTAATATATTCTGATACTCGGGAAACCGGGAGGAGTAACTATGACCAACGTAGGTAACAAACAAGAGTATCTATCGAACGACTATAAAGCCATCAAGAAGAGTTACTTGACTAGTAACCTGAAGGTATCAATCGGCACCAGTGTTTTCTCTTGTTTGTCACGTGCTCTTCTAACGTGTTCACCCTCCACGTGTAATTCCAGCGGGTCCTTCGGGAATTTCCCCGATATTTCTATCGAACGTATTCAATGGGGAACTTTCCCCGTATGTGCCAACTCTCCACCGGCAGCTCTCTCGGTTTATACGGTGCTACTGCGGGAATCTACTCGGCTTGTATCTCTTGCGGCCACCCGACTTTTCATGTCTCCGACAACCTGGGGAAAACGGGAGGAGTATCTATGACCGAACTAGGTAGCCAACAAGTATATTTCTCGGCCGGCTTGCATCTGTCATATACTTTAATATCCGATCACCCAGACTCTCACATGTCTTTAACTCTCATTGACTGCATTTATTCATCCCATCGTAGGGACATATTTGCATTCGTCACCTAGAGATCTGACCAACGGTAATGCACCAACTCTCGTTTCTCAGACTCGATTCTCTCACAGGCAACTGAGGTAAGTGTCACCACGTTACCTCTATGTTTCACACAGACCTGTATTATTATAATCACTTTCTCTGAAGCAATTGTACTCTGTCTTTTATACACTGGAACGAACCACTGGCAGATCTTTCGAGGAAGTCCTCGAAAAGAGATTATGTAGTTAGATCTACAAGAAGAAATTAATAGATGCCTCGCGGGGAAACCGCGAGCCAAGATATTGCAACTAGACACACAAGTGAAAAGATTTCTGGAAAACGAGAGGAGTAAGTGTGACCGACCTAAGTAGCCAACAAGAAGATTTACCGAAAGATCGCAAGACAATAAAGAAGACATACTGCGGGGACACCGCAAGTACAGATATTACGTTTAGTAACTCAAGTAAAGATACGCGGGGAAACCGCGACCTAAGACATAGCGATCAGACACGCAAATCAACAGATTGCTGGTAAACGGGAGGAGTAAGTATGACCACGCTAGGTAGCCAAGTATAGATATTTACGGAAAACCGTAAATAGAAAAGAATATGCAGAGACGCCCACAATTGATCAGGTTTTCGGCACCAAAGGGAACATTCCCTGTATCGAACGCACCAATGGGGTCACCCTCCCCGTATTTATCGAATGTATTCATGTTTTCCAGTATTTGTCAACGGCTTCTCCGGTAGCTCTCAGTCAGTTTCCAACGGCTTCACGGGTCCGCCCTCCCCGTCTTTTAACCAACGTGTACACTGGGGAATTCTTCCCGTAAATTGTCTCAACAGTCGCCATAATCTGTCTCGATGTAGCGTTCGGTTGCTCGGGGCTTTACCCGATCTCTATTTCTGACGGCCACCGACGAGGTCACGTATCCGACAACCTGCTGGTATTCACGAGGAGTAACTATGACCGATCTAGGTAGCCAACCAGAATATTTCTCGGCCACCAGAACTCCCACGGTCTGCACGGTCGGGGATTTTTCCCAGTCTATCTCTCTGTCGGCCGCCGAGGCCTCTCTCGCTATATGCGTCGGTCCCTTCTGGGACTCACCCAGTCTGTATCACTCACGGCCACCAACGGGGTCACCATCTTCCCCGTATTTCCGAACAGAACTGTCATTTATTCATTTATTTCTCACGATCGGACTTTCTCTGTCAGCCTGTTGACTCTTACGATCAGGGCACGGTCCGTCTTGCGATCGACGGCAGAGGGGCCCACCCCACCAGATCAGCGAAAAGCAGCACCAGCCTGACCGCGAGAGCGGCTGTCACTAGAGGTCGTATTTATATGGCAACACTCAACGATCCCTGGAGCGGTACGAGAACCACTCTACGTATGAAGCAGTACGAACCACTGCTTCACATATATAGCGATGCACCGCATGTCAGGCTATACTCAAGCCAATTCATGCGTCTGCAAGCTATGCACTCAATTAAAAACCGCCGATCGGTCTTCCTTCCTATGCGCAACACTGTAAAAAAATAGACGTAAAATAACACTATGGCGAGCCGATTATTTAAATAAATCATTCATTCAAGCCTTGTGGCCTGTCCGCCACATAACCACTCGAAGGAGCTCCGTCTTGACGAGCTCCACTCCGGCAAGTTTATAATCTTCAATGATCTCTTAATTAAGGAAATGAATCGATTGCGCCATCTGCCAATTTACCAACAGTCAATAAAAGAGGATCCCGAAAATTCATATTTTTACTTTAACTTAATTTTGTTTAGTTTAGTGAAGGATCCGTGGTAGGATAATATGTAAGGATAAGGCCTCTGGTCAGAGTTCGTGTTAGGCTTAGCTTTAGCGCTGATGCTGTCGGGGTTAGGGTCAACGTTAGTGTTAGAATCAGCGTTGGTGTTTGCCTGTTATGGCTATGCAGTGGCGGCTCTAGACTTATCCAACAGAGGGGGCAACGGACAGAGGCAGAGATCTCATTTGACAGGTGGGGGACACCCTAATGAGAGAGGTAGAAAATGTCGGGGACAAACGTATAACGTGTCCCCTCTCTGTAAAAGGTGGGGGACTTGTCCCCTCGACTCACCGGATCGCCGCCTCTGGCCACGGAGACTACATTATTATATTCAGTTGGTGCGGTTCTGGCCGCCACCACTGGGGCTATAGTTAAATATGGTTGAAAAAGATATCAGAAATATTTGAATATCGAGCTGACATAAATAAGTCTTATTGAAAAATGAGCGGGGTCGTGGACTCGTTGCCATGAAATACTATGCAATCGCTATAGAAACATTTACATTTTCACACTTACCACGGTCCGTACACAAGGACCGTTCATGGCGTGTCACATTCAGGAGGTCAGCGGTGGTGAAAGAAAATGTTAATGTAATGTAAACCTTCGATAATTTCTCTGCGCCCACTGCGTCCACAAAAGCGACGTCACAGAGACCAGGTCGCTAAAGGTGAAGGATTAACTGAATGAATTAACTTATGGTCGAGGCCATACATTCAAAACAGTAGGCTCTCTTTTTACAGAGACCCATAATTATCTCTGTGGTCTGACTGGAGTGGGTAATATGGGTTCTGCTTGCCATTACTCACAATTCTCAGTGAGCTGCTCGCTACTGTAATAGGCCTGCTTATCTTATAGCTCTTCTACGCAGCAGCATATATATGACATCAAGAAACACAATCATACAATCATAGCTTCTCGTGGGTGAGGTGGAAATAACCGTAACCAGTCATCGGCTCTTCAATTTGGCTCGAATTATATAACGGAATTAATATATATATATATATATATATGTATATGTAATATATGTATACATGCATATATATATATATATATATATATATATATACAGGAACCATTATAAATAATGTCCTTAAAGTTTTGATATGGGCGTTTCATTATGCGTTCATAGATAGGCCTACATTCACTTTTAGGCTCACACGTGGCCGCTGGTGTTGAGATGTAGAGACCAGATGTCTGAGTGTTGTCTGTATAGTTTAGTCTCTGTGTCATAACGGAGATCATTAGCGTTGCAGGCCTACTCCTGGCTTTTCAGGCTTGAGACTGGCACCATCCAAAAGGTCGAGTTTCCTGCAGATTGTGGAGCAGAGCGAGTTTAGGTGTCCGCTGTCACTGATTGCAGTGTCGTTAAACGGAAATTGCCATAAGCCACTCACTGATGATGATGATGATGATGATGATGACGACGACGACAATGATGACGATGATGATGAACCTGGAGTGTGATCACATCATCACCATAAACTTATGACCTGACGCCCAATAATTTTAATTATTTTGTACGTGCTTAGCGTTTGTAAGCATTATCATTAAAGAAGATACTTACTTACTTATTTATTTACCATCACTCTACGGCTGGGCCTACACAGAGGAAGGGGAACTGGTCCCAACTTCTGGAATCGCTTTCACATTACTGCGATGTCTATATAACCCTGATCAATATGAACGCGGAATTTACGCTGCACTGCATCGATGTTTCCGTGTATGATTCATTAGGTATCTTTCTAAATTCAGTTTTATTCATAGTTTGCTACATGTAGGTCTATACAGCAATTACTTCAGCTTTAGCCGAAACGGCCACAGGACTACGCCCTACTGGCCTTTGAGCATAGGGTAGTCTGATAGGCCTATACAAGGGCCATGGCTGATGCAACAGCTGGACAGTGGGCCTAAGCAAAAATTATAATGGTAAACTCAGCACACACACACACACACACACACACACACACACACACACACACACACACACACACACACACACACACACACACCACACACACACACTGATTGGGCAGTCATCAATGCGTCAGCGTGATCTCCACAATTCGTTGACTTAATTCTCAATTTATTCGAGTATCTTTGTTGACGATACAATACATGTATAATGAATTATTCATGCAACATAGATCGAACAACGCAGGTCTACGTCACATCCGCAACAACCAAACCTGATTTATTATGAAAAAATGTAATATAATAAATTTTATATCGAAATCAGTGTCCGAAGTTTCTTCACCCTTGCGCACTTGGTCACAGGTCATTTCTTCATCAGAAGTCAGTCGGCTGAAGTCCCTCGCCACGAGTCCACGACAACACGTTCGCATCCGACATTGACGCCGTCGAGCGATCATCTCAGGTGGCCACTTGAGCGACGACGTATACGTGGTACCGGTAGTAACTTCAGCTGTGTGATGACAAGATCATTAGCGTCGCCCTCCTCCTTTATCCAGGCTTGGCACTGGCACTGCTAGAATGCAAGTAGCGACAACGTGCATTTGTCTCTGTCTGTCTCTCTGTCTCTGTCTGTCTGTCTGACACACACGAATATATATATATATATATATATATATATATATATCGCTTTCATTATTAGCTGAGGTATGGATAAAAGCGCACAATGTAGGGGGCCTTAATGAGGGACATTAAGGTACATTGTTGTTGATTTCCAAGGACTCTGCAGAAGCCCCGCTGCAAGAGAACTGCCAATGTGAACCTGCATTGTCCCGAATTCTCTCAACATTATTTTGTCCTCAACGTCGACCAATGACTAAGAACACAATGGACGACGACCTGTACTAAAACTTACTGCAGATTTTCAACAGATTTCAATAGATGTAGGCGCGTGACGACATGCGTGAGTTTATGGGTATGATATGCAACATGCTAGTCATCAAAACAGGCGGTCCTGTGTTTAGGATACATACGCAGACACAGATAGCCTAGCCAAAACAGATATCGAGACAGACTCAGCTATACAGTCTGGTCAAACTTGATAGCTATATACAAAGTATACACAGCGTAGATATAGAATATACACATGGGAAGGGAAACGCGAACTGGCATCACAATGGCAGATAAAACACACGTAAACGTATAACAGTGGCCGAAGATAGACAGACGGGCAAGAACACATAGGCAGGTTACATGTATAATGCACACAGATAAGAAGCCACGCGTACGGGCATACAAGCGCACGCAGACAGACTATGGGAGACAATACAGACAGCAGAACAGAGACAGACCGAGGTTCACGCGAGTGCTGAGGCTGTGCAGAATGACGTCAGTTGCCCTAGTTCCAGTTAGGTGTTTCCCGTGATCCGCGTACTAACACGTGATGCGAATCCTACAGGTGTAAAGATGAAGGATGAGTACGTTTCCAGCAATTGCTACAACTACACTACTAGGTGTACATGTAGTTACGATTAAGGCCCAGTGCAGAGTTGGAGGTCAACACAGAGAGAGGGCTCCAGGGTCTAATGAATGCAAGGTCCGGGAGGCAGGAATCAACACGTCCCCGGCCAAAGTCACATGGTCACCACACAACAGCCGTCGTTCGTGAGGAGGAATAATTGACCAACAGTCACGGACTCACGGGCAACGCTCTATCGAGCGACGCAGCCAAAATGCAGTCGCTTTGCAATTTCCACGCCCCTCAGGTGTGCACGGCACCACCCGTAAGTACGGACCCACCCAGGGGGCCGGCGATTTATATGGGTCCTCAATTAACTTATGAAAAATATTCTAATCAGTGAAACTAAAGCTCAGAATTTCTGCCTTGCTAAATATAATAAAATTTATAATTACTTACATTCAACTATATTAGCAAAAGTACGTTACGGCACACGCACCATACGTGTGCTAGCACATCATGCAAAGCGTGCGCGATGTGCACTATATAATATATATATTCATTCATTCATTTCCGAAATTTGATACCGCCCAACATCTTTTTGCTCAGAAGTGCATACACACGCCTCGACGGCGCAATTGCAGTTGTACTGCAGAGCAATTGTGCGCGAAGGACTTGCTCAAGGTCCCTACACAGTGACTCCCCGGACGAGGCTCGAACCCGCGCGCTCAGCTCACACTGAACGTGACGGGCTGACCGCTCTAACCGATCGGACATACGTATTAATCAAAATGTATGGAAGGCCTTCTATACATTTTGTGTATTCATAAGCTCGATGCACTTCATCGCAAACTTCGTATTAAAAAATCGCTACCAGCTCATTTACGAGCAGAGCGTCTACACAAACACTGGGCTTATTTAGGCATGCGAGCGCTTCTCACTATAGGTGCGCCGTTATTTCTTCACAGCGTATAAACCCGCTACCAGCACCGGCTGCAATGGTAGACGGAGGCGGGCGATAGATCTTTCAACGCTTCCGCATATTAACGGAGAGGAGACCCTGCCAGCACGCCCACGTATGGGATGTCATATGTCGGTGCCATAATTATAACGCCCACGGAAAAGCCTGCAGGATGCACACACTATTAACTTAGCTTTAAAAATCGTAGGCTAACTCAACTGTGAGCGTTTTAAGAATGACAATTGTTACCAGAGACAAAGCGGCAATGCTGAGGTTGTACAAATCATTGGTCACAGTGGTTAGGCCACATTGGAAATATAGCATCCAGGCATGGAGTTCATACTTAAAACAGGAAACTGGAGAAAGTGCAAAAAGAAGCTATAAAAATGATTTGGGGATATAAGGATTTGAGCAATCAAAAAAGAGGTGACCAGGTGTTGGCTAAAAACACTGGAGAGACACACACAGATATCAATACTTATTTAAGAAAACCAAAAGGAACGTTGGGGCAGAAATTCTTCAGTGCAAGTGTTATTGACACTTGCAATGGCTTGGATGACAGCACTCCCTTTAAAAACACTGTGGTGGAATTTATGAGGAAGCTAAGGAAATGGACTATTATAAGTCAAGGTTAATTAGAAGTGGATCTAACAGAGGTAATTATCTTCTGAACCACTTTAACCGTTGTTATGTTAAGCAGGGCAGCAGTCATAGTGTTAGGCTAAATCGACTGCAACTGTTCTGATCTCTACGAACAGGTACAGCAATATCGATTCAACTGTCCCTTAGCTCTCACACACACACACACACACACACACACACACACACACACACACACACACACACACACACACACACACACACACAAACCAACAGACAGTAAAGAAATATTCAAAGTGACAGTGTGCCTACAACTGGCTAAATTTAACGTTTCATTATTGTTACACAGAGACAATCGTCCTTCACGACAAAGAGCCTGCCCGGTAGGCCATCCCACAGCAGGTATGTGGTTGTGTAAATACATTTGGTATTTCACATGAGTGCAACACACATTTTTACCGTGCAAGACACTGAAAATATTTCTGATTTGCCAAAAAGATTTTGACACTTATTAAAAAAAATTCGATTTTCCAAAATCACACACAACTGGACTGTTAATGTTCCAAATTGACAGCAACGAACCAGAGAAACACCACGAGCACATGGCAACTAACTCGTTACACTCTACACAAGGCCGAGGAATTCTGAAGAAAATACTAGGACATTTGACAGCATGTCATCTTAACAGTTTGTAAACTAATAAAGAATCAAGGGGGATGCAGGGACCCCTCTTGCAATGCCCCATCTGAGTTTGGGGGGGTTATTGGGTTGCCAGGATTTGTCCCAGAGGGCGTTAGGCTTACCGCCTAAAATGGAAATTGGGGAAGGTAATAAATTGGAAAATCTGGCACATGAAACCATCAAAACACATCTTGGTACAATGGGCCCTCCCCTTGCAAACTCCTATAACCACAGTTTCAGAAATATAACATAAAAATTTTTAACCAAAGGTCAACCAGTCTAATTCTTATAGCAGATCGTTGCAACCGCTAATACGTGAGTGTTCACACTGCACGGCTCAGGTCAAGCACACTACGTCGAATGTTAAAAACTCAAAATGTCATTTTCCACTGCTGTATAGTTACTCAACAACGACTACTTTACGCCACAATACTACACGCATTTATTTACACATACACGCAGATGACTATATAGACACAACTTTAATATTATACAGAAGCCTCACTGAAGCTGTTTTGTTATTTTCAACCACAGTTCGTGATGTCAATAGACTTCTGAAACAGTTCACTCAGAATATATTTAAATAAGAAACTTCAAAACAGGTTTTAATTAGAAGTCACATGCACAGCACAAAATTACAAGACATCGGAATAAACTGCAGATCTCATGATGTCTCTTGACCTGTCCCTTATACTGACGTGACCTATGACATTGTTACTTGACACACAACACACTCTTATGTACCTATACTTGACTCTGATGGCAGCTGGGTAATCCCTTAAGTGGAAACATGCCAAAGCAATCAACTCCACACACCAGTAAACACAGTTCTACAAAGCCACCAGTCAACCCAGCACATGTAACCAGTCAGGAAGGCTAATATGTCAGAGCTCTTTGACTGATGAGCGTGATTTGCAAAGCACATTTTGCTAACAGAATCGATACAAATCTCAAATCAGATATGACGAAAGACTTAAGGCACAGGCCAGCCGTGACAGGAGTGAGGTAGGTAGCTTCAAAGCCAGCTAGTTTTACCACACACACACACTAGAAGGAACTGATGGACACTATTCGACAAACCAAACTCCAACTTAGCACACTTGTGCAGCTTTCTCTGATACAGTGACTAGCATGGGTGCAATCTGAAGAAATACATTTACAGAGGCTGCTATTAGTATTATTACGAACATTTTAAAACTCGGTTATGCACTTTCAGGATTTTCATGCATGCACCGCATCCGCATGCAATTGACCATGAAAAGCATCATAGAAGTAAGGACCTGCGAATCACAAATTTGAATCTCTAAGGTTCGAATTAGCGGGTACCAGTCTGATATCCACATAGTTTGTACTCGATATCACAGTAGTACTGCAATAACACAACTATCATTTCAATCAAAATTTTGAGAAAATGACCAGAACAATACGAACACAAAATTTCATCACCCAACTATTATTTTTTGATGAAGGAAACCTTTGTTACTCGAATTTGATTCAAACTCAAGACATGTATACTTGACCTTCCGTTTCATTTTTTTAAGTTATTTCAAAATTGTGAGTTGCGACATCTGGCTGCTTTTGATGAGCATTTCACACATGTGACAAATTCTGCAGTCTATAACAATGATACTTAAAAGTTAAGCTAATTAGCAGAACAAAAATAACACATATAATGTTTTTTAAATTAAAATCTTTTGTACTGTTCTGTTGAAGTACCATGTCCATTAAACTGTATCAAGCACTTTAGATTGTAAATCACATGTTTACTAATTCATGAAGTCTCTTGGATCTAAGCAGTGTAAAACTAACTAAATCTTTTATAACCTTTCCCAAAATCAAAGTTTCTTTAAATTTATCTTCCAACTGAATTATTTTCCTTGGACAAACAGGTTGTGGCCTGAACAATAAGTAAATCATTTGCAACTCTTGACAACACTGGAATCATTTTTTGGATTTTCCCTCAAAATCTTTATCCAATTGCATTTCTAAGATGAACCTGCTCGCTGCCAAGTATAAAGTAGTCGCATGTCACATGCAGCACATTGCATGCAGCAATTCATGCAATTGTCAATTGCATGCAGCAATTCAATAACCAATACATTCACAGCAAACAGTCAAATGATTAGTTTACAAAAAAGCGTGTCAAGGTCTCATGATTCGAAAATGTTTCAAAACATAACATGATTTTTGAATTGAATACTGCCAACCGATTCATCTCTGAATATCGAATCTTCACAGGTCAATACCTAGAAGTACTGACAATGATATAGAAATGATCACACATACAATACATTTACCACTGCAAACTTAGCACACCGCATTGGGAAAAAGTCTTGAAATCACAATGCATATAATTATTAGTGAAATAAATTAATTGCATAAACTTACATTCCAATCATAAAATCAGCCGCACAAAATGACATTTTGGACGTCATTAGCCAAAACCAAAACATTAATAACCACAGGATAATTTTAGTGAATGACACTCCAAGACCGTCATCAACTAAGAGAACCAGTTTGGTCAAAACAGTTTTATTAGTTTTACCACATAAGCAGATCAGAAACTTAATATTTATCTTTCCACCTGAGAACTATTATCTCCCATCTTCTGACAAGTCAATTATAAATATGCGATATATCAATATATTAAATGCAAATACTACACTGTTCATCAAGCTGGACTTCTGGGTAAGCCAGGGAATTCAAGTCAGAATATGTGTCCCTGCAGGTATATCAAACTGTCACTGCACATAAAACAGTGCAGCATATTGCAAAATCCTGTTTAGTTACACTCAATACCCTACTGATTCACAATTGTAAAAATTCTGTAATTTATATAGCCCCATGGAAAAGAGAGGCTCTGATATCAGAGGCAATCTTGACAATTAAGTGAAATTGGTGAAATCAATTCAAGATATAACAGAAAGTAGGTAACAATTTGCAAGGTGTATTGCAGCCTTTTTGGAGGTATGTGAAAATGTCAATTAAATGTTGGCTTACATATATACGTATGATCAGCCATTTATACAGTTTACTGAGTGCAGTCAAAGAGCTTACAGCCAACCAGCCAGACAGACAGACAGCCAGCCAGACAGACAGACAAGTGAATAACAGGTAATATTCCAAACAATGCATTCTGGGTTGTTTTTCATTTAATTATTGTAAAATATGCAACAAGTTTTTTGGACATTTTCCAGATGTTGAATTGATTCACTCACAGCTTCAATCTTTCTGTAAACCATACCATCAACTCCGAGTACAGGGAAGAAGCAACTGAGTTACATAAGAGCAGGTAATGGACAGAATAAGAACAGCACTGCATAATCTTTACTACTTAGCATAAATAACTAAAGCCATCGACAAGCTATATACGATGCGAAACAACTGTACAAGAACAGCAAGATCACTGCTCAGCTCAAACGAACATGACTCCCCACACGCAGAACATATCCGCAGCAAATTCAATAGATAGCGTACCATGACCCTTTAGTATACTGATGTTCAATACACTGAAACATATGAATTATAATATGCAAGTAACACATCATTACAAACAGTATTGGGATATAAATATAAAGGAAAACGTATTGTTATAACATGAACGTTAATACACATTAATATACATATATATATTTATATATATATTTATATATATATATATAAATATATATATGTTTATATATATTTATATATATGTTTATATATATATGTTTATATATATATATTTATATATATATATATTTATATATATGTTTATATATATGTTCGAATTAGTTTGTATGTTTATATATATATGTTTATATATATATGTTTATATATATATTTATATATATGTTTATATATATATTTATATATATGTTTATATATATATTTATATACATGTTTATATATATGTTTATATATATATTATATAGTCTAAAATTAAATAATTCTGCTTTGGAGAATAACATCATAACATCACAACCTCGCTACAATTCGAAACTAGTCCAGGCTCCCTAAGGACACACTATTACAGTCTCTCTGACATATTTTGAAGTGACACAAATGACAAAAGATAAAAAAACTTGATCTCTTAGTTGCAAGCAGAAGCCCTCTACAACACCATCCAGCCAATACGTCAACCATTCAATGCTCTGTCTCCCTCATTTCAAATATGCAAGGTCAGCACGATAATATAAAAGAACAAAAGAATACAGATTCTGATACAATGATATATGGAAACTTAGATCAATTTGACTTATATTAGAAGCACAATCACACTTCATGACGATAGCTGAAAAGGTTGCCAAAAGGAACCATTCGAAGGATGCTCCAGATTGCAAAGCCCATTCCTCAACTCAACATTATGCATAAACTCTATTGAGGAAACAATAATTACTTTCTGACCAATTTCTAGCAAGCCAGGCAACCTGGAAGAAAACAACTGTCTGCGACAAGTAGAAGACAGGGCAACGCTGTGTATTTTCATCTTTCTTCTTCGTTTAAAGTGCAAAACACACTTCTATGTTTGAATGCAGGTAATTCAAATGTAGAAAACCAACAAACCACAAGAGTCAACATTTTGCATAAGCCAGAGCCATCTGTGCTACTATTTATCAATCAAAGGCCACTTTAAAAAATCCTCAACATTATCCATAAACCCTGCAGCAGTGACAAACCATAGACTGATTACACTGGTCAGTGATCATGCTCATCAAGGATCATGCTCCTCTGAGATCATGCTCCTCAGTGATAAATGCTCATCAATGATCACGCTCATCAGTGATCATGCTCATCAAGGATTATACTCATCAGTGATCATGCTCATCAATGACACTCTGAAGATGTGCAACAATTCAGTTAAGCCAACGTACCAAAAATTCCAACAGCTCTCTCCACTGAATGTATACAGTCACAAAGAAAACAGACATGATTTCAAATGCATTCTTTAAAGAATATACTTGTCAATTTACTATGAAAAACAATCTCCAAACAAATCTTCTCAATTCTGCCTTGATACTCAGACTAACACAGTTCCAAATTCTCATTTACAAGACACCAAAACCATGGCAACTCTACTTTAATACATCATAAATAGAATATTTAAATAAGCTCAACGCAAAAACAACAGCAAGTACTCATCATGAACGAAAAACACAATCAAACAGAGAACAATAGAGTAAAAAAACCTAGACGTCTGCTACAAAGAAACAGCATTGTTGCATAATACGGTAGAAAACAGCTTGTAATGTAATGTAAGATTAAGTCAGCATCAAATAAACACAGCACGCCACGACTGATCTCAGAAATTTCATACACGTTAAAGCTTTAAGTCAATGGCACAAAACTAAACCCTGTATAAGGCATGCGTAATTTTCCTCATTATTATGAGGGAGAAAATAGGACATACGTTCAGTATATCTCTCACAAAAGACAACGGTTCTCCCCATATATTTTGCTATGCCAACAGGGCTATCTGCTGTTCACAGAGCAATAGATTAAGATAACATGGATGGATCCATGGCTTAACGACAGCTTATAACAACCGAGGCCGTTGCAGTCGACAGAAATTTGCTTGGCATATTACAGCACTTAACTTATGAAGATAGCAAAGCAGGTCTTAATCTGCCTATGATACTGTTTTCTGATAAAAACCATCAAGGAATATATGCTTGGCAATTGTGTCTAAGGACTTGCTGTCTGAGACAATTTTATGGGGCACTAGATACAATGCTTCACAAGGCATGTGCTCTATCGGTCACTGCTCGGCCAAAGAACAAGTTGACATTATCTATTATAGTAAAATGCTTCAAATACACCACAATCATAAAAAGAAAATCACACTGTATGTTGCCAGGAACTTTAAAAAATAAACAAAGATTTTATGGATATTCACATCCCTATTGGCCTCCATTATTGAAATATTCTATTAAGTATTCACGCAAGGCAATTATCGTCTAAATTATCCAATACCAGAGTAACTCTATTCTTTGTATAGGAATACCAAAGGCTTGATATTTAGTTAAATTACAAGGTTACTCCAGGAACAGTAACAATCATTCTTAGTTAGATTATAGTCACGTATGAAATATTCAAATAAATCTAATAATTCTTCATAATAATCATATGAAAGGACAATCAATTAATCATATAGCATGATAAGATCTTCATCTGAAAATACACTAAAAATGTCCTGCACGCAATGTAAGGTCTATTTATTATCATCATGGTATGATTTTGGAGGAGAAAAGAACTTAAAGACATGGCCAAAGAAGCAGGACCCCCTTCTTAAGCTAAACCTGCAAGACAGCTAATGCTATGAAGGGAGAACAACCTAATGGCCTAGACAGATGAGAGCAAGTGGCCATTCCATATACAATCTGATCTTCCTCCAGGCAGTGATGGTTAGTGTACTCAGCTTACAACTGAGTCTACTGGATTTGCAAGTGGAACGGAACCTGCAGAACATGGCTGAGCCAAGGTAGATTACTGCCAGAACAATCCAACAAGCAAGTTATCAAAAACATCATTTCAAACACCAATCAACTAAATTAAAACAATTAACTGTAATTTCACACAAAGCATCTGGATTCATACTCATGCCAGTGTCAGCATTTTGTTGAACAAGGAACCACTACAAACCATGCCAGCCCTGCGAAGGCTCATCCTAATTACGGTTACATCGTCACCATCAAAAAACGATTACATAAGAAAGCTAAAATGTGCGAGTAATTACTCCAGAGCAACATTCCGCTAGGAAAAGTGCCAAGAATTTCAGAGTCATTCATAACAAACTAGTTCATATAACTGGAAATTGTTTAAGAAGCAATGATTTGCTTCTGTTGGCAAAGTTCAGTCTCTTGCATAAAACTTAGCCAAGCAATGAACCGGCAATAGTCTATTGGTCAGATTTTACGGAACTGCGCTGTTCAATATGGATTACTTATAAATGCAATTCCATTAGGAAAATATATCTGTAATAAATAAGCTTCTAAGAAACAAATAAATTTAAGAAAGCATTTTGATTTGGAAAGATAGTTTCACTCGCCGTTGTCTCAACAAGGCACTCGTTAAAATCATTTCACATTGCGGTCATTTTTGCCTGCAACTTTAAATGCATAAAATTCAAAAGACACCAGATAACATCCAAGAATGATAAATTAGCCAATCAATAGTTCAATACTCCTGTCACTATTTGAATTGTTGGTAAAAAAAGAAACAACACAACTCTCATTGGAAAAAAGAATCTACTTGCAGTAAACTAAATATGAATATACTTGCAGTAAACTTAATCTGCGTAACTCCTCACGAGAAAGTACACAGTAAACGATCCAGACAATTGTTTACACAAATGGGAAACTCCTGAGCATTTATCAACCAAATCCAGACATAGTTACACTTTAAAAATATTAAAAAAAGCAGCACACATCAGTCACACAGTCCTCACACTTCCCATCAGTCTGCCTTTGATACATGAGAAGCAAAAAATACTGAACGTTTTCATGAACAACAGCAGCACGACAACAGAATCTACTTCAGACTGCCATCTCCGAATTTAGACTCAGTACGAATCTGTTTAACTTTTCGCTGAAGACCTGCTCCACCAGATTGTAGTGCGGAATATGACGAACAGTTATCATTAGGCTAACATCGCTTCCCTGTTTCAGTTGCAACACGGTTCCATCTCCAATCGAACGACTCACGAGCCTTTCCGACACCAAGACCCACGTCTGGGTGTCCGTCAACTCCTTATCGTTCCAGATGACTTCACCCTAAAGAAAGACAACATATTACGTAAATCTTAAAACTAACTGTGGTGCTCGATAGTGTAGTGGTTAGTCAGTCCACTTGAGAAGTTGTGCTTCAAATCCCTGTCACGACAGACAGTTGGTTACAGGTTGCATTTTTCAGTCAATAGATTTAAGTAAGTAAAGAAGTAAGTAAAGAAGTAAGTAAGTAAAGAAGTAAGTAAGTAAAGAAGTAAGCAAGTAAAGAAGTAAGTAAGTAAAGAAGTAAGTAAGTAAAGAAGTAAGTAAGTAAAGAAGTAAGTAAGTAAAGAAGTAAGTAAGTAAGTATATTCTTCAGTCAGGAGTCCGCAAACGCAAGACATGTAAAAATTCACAAGTACGAACAAAACATCTAAATACATAATCTATCAAAAGCATCTGAATTTAAAAAATGCCGGAAATGCTACAGCAAATAAGGAAACATTCTAGGTTGCCTACCAAATGGAAATAATGAACCTGTTGAAACAATAATAATCTGTTACCTGGCTGAGATATCGTTCCAAAAACGCTTTAGACGACATCTCATGAGTTATGCAGATCGCAAGGTGATTGAGGACATTCTCCATCTTGTACCTTGGTTGTTGCCGAGTGATACGCAGGTATTTCTGCATCGGCCGAACCAGCGTTGGAAAAATGGCCTGAGCCGCTTCATACGGATTCATACCGCCAATGGCACCTGAATAATAATCCAACACAAGGAACTCATGTACTGCAAAAATATAATGACATTTTAATATATATCGTTTACTATATGAGCTGTCAAAGCTGAAAATGGATATGCATGACTTACCATCAAACAACTTTCAAGACACACAATAAAAATGTTTAACTTTGATTGGTGTTGAGAGGCATTTTAAAAGTGAATTTGATATACATTATTCGTGTTTACCATAAATTCAAACTGACACAATGAATACAATAGTCGAATTTAATTGTTTGGCAGGTGTTAGGCACCCATCACGCTTCTCTGCAGACCATTTTTTCCCATCGCCCCTAGTGAGTTCAGGCTGAGTTAGCTTTTGGGACAGTAGTGGGAATCGATCCCACATCCATGATCCCCTGCTCTCTGTGCCAGAGTATTGGGATGCATCGAACTTCATCTCCGTTAACATGAAACCAAATAATATATGCTGTGTAATATTGTATTCACATTCCTAAAACGCTTTTGATCTCTCTTGCATTTGACTGAAAATAGAATTTAAGAGCAATTGTGCATTGGCAATCAACAAGAAATTGAATTAACATAGTATTATTATGAAACAGCCCAAAGTATTCCATATTTTCAATGTTATATTAAAAAACTTATTACTTTAAACAGCCTGGCAAAAGATTACAGCCCATAAAAGAAATACTCCATCAACTTTGGTTAAATTGTCTCGAAAGCAGCACGTCAGAAGTCGCTGTGAAATATGAAACATCAGCATAAAAATAGCATTAACAAATATTGAATCAGATTCTTTATCAAAAAAATAAACAGTAGACTAAAACATCAGCATCAGATACAATACCTGGTTCTTTATCGAATCTTTTAACGTGGCTAAATGCTTCTTCTGCCGCTACAACAAGCCTTGCCCTGCGACGTCTCACTCTTCTCTCATACTCTTGCTCTTCATAGAATCGGTCGTTGTGTCCCGTGTCCCTGTGACTGCCTCCAGACGTCGCCACGATTCCACGTGTTCCGGATACCGGAGTGGTTCCCGAGATTCCGTCCACCTCATAAATCTTAAAACCGCTCACTCGCTGTGAGCGACGCGGCAGGCTCTCCAGATATGGATTATACACCTGAAAGTCTTTGTAGTACTGTTCAAGGCACCAGACAGCCAGGTTCTGTATCGTCAGCTGGCCGACTGTGTACGACATTGACTCACCATCGGGTGACCTCACGACCTTTGCTATATACTGCGGCTGAATCTGGCGCAGCTCGAGCAGAATAACCGCCAGGTAGTGGATGAAGAGCAGTGCATCAACCAGTGACCCAGCAAACGCAACGATGCTCACATAGTGGACGTTCGCCTTCAGGTAAATACGAACGCCGTAGAACAGCCAGTAAGCAAACGTGAGAATAAAGACGAGGAAGAGGACGATCGCCCGGAGGATGTCGATTCGAGGGAGGGTGGCCTTCGGCCGACGGAAGAACAATGCCCAGGACCCGATGAGTAATATGAGCAGCTTAAAGCCGAGGCCCAACAGAAGCCCTTCGCAGTCGGGCTTACAGGAATCCATTTCCCATGTGAGGACATTGATTTTGGGCAGGACAATCATTGCAACTGGAGATACAAAGGCCAGGAACCCTATGATAGCCGCAAGCATGAATCCTACATATCGTGCACATCGGAAGCCAATGTTTTCTTCCAGGTCCTTGCCCATTCGGACGTCCTCCATCGAAAATCCCATTTCACTAGTAGCGCCCGTGATGACGGTGGTGTTCTCACCCCATTCATCGTCTTGAACGCCAGATCTACCTCTGGTATATTCTACCGCACTTGGCACACCGCCCTCCGGGATGAATTCTGAAGCCAGACCATGTCGTATGCGTCGTGAGGCTCTAGTGGAGACTGATCGATCGTCACGGTCTGTGTCAGGGTCCGTATCTCGATCATTCTGACGTCGAAGGCGTTGGCTTTCAGAATCACTACTTCTGCTTGACCGCTGAGCACCTCTCCGGCTCCCATGAATTCTGTGATGCTGTCGGCTGGGGACCATCTGAGAGTGACTGGAACGGTCGCTGCGACCAGAACGTACAGATTCAGTTTCCATGGCGATTTGTGTTAATCTGAATCACTTTGTATACCTAAAATAAAATTAACATTATTACTGTGTCAAGAGTTAAGGGTAAATTCTTCAGGAATAATAAGCACAAACTTGAATGTGCAAGAAACAAAGAGGGTAAATGCGCATGGTGCCATTGCAGCCAATTCCGAAAGATTTAAGGCTACATATGCTTAGGTAAGATTACCTATTATGGAAATACTAGTTGGGGTACCCGGCGTTCGCCCAGTTTGACATGAGCATCCACATAGGGGGGTCCGGAGGCAAATGCTTCCAATTTCAGGTAAGGAATAATTTTTTAGTCTCAGGGAAGGAATATCTTGTCATGCTGATTTGTCGATTTTCCCTGCTATACAGGAACAATGCGGCGACCCTTGTTGCATTCAACCAATCCTTGCATTCAACCCATGGACTCTCAAAACGTATATCTCCTAAGAGGTGTGGAAGTCACCTGCACATGCACAGCAGGTCGACAAGATCCTGGCGACTGTAAATGAAACTTTCCGGGGGCCCTGAGAGAGGTTTTTGGCACTGGTGAGCAGAAAGAGTGCGGCTGCAGGTTTCAGCAACGCCTCGCATGCGTGTTCCAGGTGTTCCCCAAGCGAAAGGTGAAGGTTTGGAGTGAATAGCTGCAAAACTGTGCAAATGCATTGCCCGACAGACGGGATAGAATCTTTGCTTTATATATAGAGATTGGCAATGAAAATAATTACAACTTTCACAAGTTGAAAGGGTACGTGACAGGTCGTCCTTTCAAGAATTCGTTGTTTCGAATCTTTTGTTAGCGATTTTTCATACCAAATGTTCATGGTCGATGCCAGTGAAACAGGTCATACATAGGATTTTACTAGTGTTTTACCACAAAACTTTACCTTTTAAGGCAATTCATCCTCGTTTACAATATGCATTCAAAAGCATTCAATTGCTTGCTTATTTTAGCAAAACAAAGCAATTATAAATAAAAATTAGGAACGCTGAGAGACTAAGTACTGCAGACGGGATCAACCCGAATCATCATAACCCGAATCTCCGAAAACGTGGAAAAGGCCAAAAAGCCCGATTCCTCAAAAACAGCAATGTACTATTGAAGAACGGGTTAAAATGGAAGACTAGAAGCCTGTTTATGTAAACAATATGGGTGTAGGACAAATTCCCCACTGACAAAAACCCACCTGACATAAACCCCCCCTGTCTTAGGCAGGACATTAACCCCCCGGACAAAAACCACCTCTTGCCCTACTAGGTTCTGCAATTAGAAGCCATACCATAATAACTGGCACTGCTAACAAAGTCTGCACAACATTACAAGTGACACTCAGTATGACTATTAGTCTAACTCAAAGGCGTCCAGATAGGGGCGGGGGTATTTTTTTGAGTCTTAGTAATATTTTGACTACCTGACACTTGGAACCAGAGTGTTTGCCTCCATCCCCTAGTCTAACGTATATAAGAGATCTTGTCACAGATAACACACATACGCTCTGCATAGACTCACCTGACGCGTCTGAAAAAGCCGTGTCACGGATAGTCTATAATGAATTACGCACAGTGGTGCCTTCAGTGTACATAGACCTATCATACATTAACAACAAAAAGACCAAAGAACTAATTAACTGTTTGCTATTAAACTATTGGACGACGATACCTGAATGACCGCATCAGACTTTGAAATGACATATATGACAAATGCTTTACTTCAGACTTTCAAGTATACACACATTTCTAAATAATAAAAGCAAAAAAATGTAACAAAAATTCATTCTTAGGGGGGGGGGGTTTGTCGTGAGGTGCGCTCTATTTTCAGCCAATTCGGGGGCGGCCATATTGTTTACATACACAGGCTTCTAGTCTTGGGCACGGGTAAAATGCTGATTTGTTGATCTGCTGATTTTCGTTTTTATAAACAACAATATGAAGAAACTTTTGAACAACTTTTATTTGCACATATCAAATCTGAAGAAACTATTGAACAACTTTCATTTGCACATATCATGACTGTAGGCCTATATATTGTTTTCTGTTAACGATGTTTTCTGTTAACACTACCAAACATCAACAATATACAGAAATTCATTAGCAATTTTTACTTGCACACTTCACAAATGTATGTGGGCTTTTGGTTATGGTATCAGTTACACCAATTGCCATTCTTGCTGCAACACTGTGATAGTAATGTGACTTTGCTGGATACAAACAAGTGGTTGTTGGAAAAAGTCGGTTCCCGAGTGCCCATGATGGTGAAGACAGAGAGTTGTGGATTTAGTGTGAGTTTGTTTGCTTGGATGGTCTAGGTGTCTTCACGCAGACACAGCCGAAGTTTATTCTTAAACAATCTAATATTTGGTTGGTGTTGAGTATGTTGGGAGAAGATTCCATAAGTGGGATCCAGTACATTTAATGGACAACAATCGAGTATTTGTGTGTGCACAAGAAGTGTCATAATTTGTCGAGTTTGATTAAAAGAATCATGCTTAAATGGAAGCTAGATTAATAAAAAGAATTATGTTACGGGTAATTTACTATGCTAAATTAAGGTTTTACCTGGAAATACATTCTGTCTCATAGATCATTACCACATTTTCTTACTTTGCTGATCCACAGTAACCTCAACAATATTTATAAACTTTTCAGTCATCCTTCTGAACATCTTCTCACCATGGATAATTGGTCCACTTGTCAGTCGATTCTCAATTGCATTTACTGCTTGAGTAGCAAATAACTCGTAGATATCACTCATGTTTTCACTACATTCAAATCAAATGTATCCTAACTTTCCAAATTTCATTGGGTAGGTTTATATATATAGGTATATGATGTCTAGGGTCAGTCAACTACTTCTGATTGACTTTGCTGATAAACAGTGCTGTCTGTTTGTTGATGTTAATGCCTTATGAACTAAGTCTGTTATTGTTATTTAAACCAATATTGAAGACAACAAGGTTCTGACTAACTTTGACTAATACATTAGTAGGCCTATGATGATCAATGCTTCATAAACAGTGCTGTCTGTTTGTTGATTTTGACCATATTGAAGGCAACAAAGTTCTAATTAACTGTCATTAATGCAATTAGTACATTGATCAATGCTTCATGAACTATGTTTGTTGTTATTTAAACCAATAAGGCTTACAGGCTTCATAAACACTATTTGTTAATTTTACAAATCAGCATTTTACCATTCACCTTGCTGATTGTGTGCTTGGTAAAATGCTGACCAATCAGCAACTTCCGATCAGCATTTTACCTACACCGATCAGCATTTTACCCGTGCCCTCTAGTCTTCAATTTTATCGAAAAATGCTTAACAGTCTCAAAACAGCGCAATTCATTCATCAATCCGGCTTATCCATGAATTCTTTTAATCGATCCAGCTTCCATTTAAGCAGAATCCTTTGCATCAATCCAGCTTCTTTTTCGGGGATACGGCGGAAATCAGTGTCGGGGATTCGGATTTCGGCGATTCGCAACGCACCCCTGCAGAGAAGCGCTTGCAACCATCGAATAACCGACCTGCACAACAATAATGCCAGAGATTGGAGTCTTCAAAGAAGTACAAACCTAGTTCGATATAATAGTTGAACGTTCAGTAAATACGTTAACATGTGATGAATGGTTAATTCAAACGATCTTCTGAAACGAAAATATCCTTTCACTCATCAAATTGAAATCCGCCATCTTGCCATCGTTAGGTGCTTCCATAGATATAAAAACCATAGATTGCGCTTACGGTTTTAAACTCGAGGTTAAGGAGCTGCCATCTTGACGCTCGTATGTATGTGCACGTAGAAATATATACATAGCATATGCATACGCACATGCATGCATACAAACCATATATGCGTACATACATACATACGTACATGCACGAACGCACGTACATACGTACTTACATGCTTACAAACTATAAATGCGTGCATACATACACGCATGCATGCGTTCGTACGTACGTGCGTTCGTGCATGTATGTATGTATTTATGTATATATGCATGTATGTATGTACGTACGACGCATGTATGTATATGCATGTATACATACATACATACATACATACATACATATATAACCGTACATGCATGCATACATACATAAATGTGTGCATGTATGCATGCGCACGTACATTCATGCATATGTACATATAGAGGGGCAATTGTCCGGGAGTAAATGTCATAGCCTAAATCTGGGTGCAATTGTCCGGGGGGCAATTGGCCGGGGTTAATTGTTCGGAAAGCAATTGTCCTACACTCGCTACATAACATTTCACATGTTATTTAACGTGTTCACTAGGACATTACCAGCACAGAGAGCGCCTCTGTGCTCAAAACAATCTAGCAGATATCTAGAAGGTGCACTATATAAATGCTCGATTAAATTACATATTAATTCGTAGTAATGTGACCGAACATCAACTAGCGGTTTGTTAGCTTGCAGTTAATGTGGAAATGCTCCTTAATTGAAGGTTTTTATCAATACATTATCGTGGATATGAATCGCATAGCTAGTAGTATACGAGTGGTAAGATGGCGGACCGTCGACCTCGCCGCTTTATGTCGAGCGTATAAGCGCAATCCAGTGTATATTAAATTACGATCAGTGTTATGGCTTCATCTCGTAGTAGAATGACAGACAGCCATGATTAACGCGACAGTTGTTCCAAGCAGAGGTTATTTGGTGTTTACGATTATGGTTAAAAATACTAAGTGTTCTGTTGTAATATGTACATATAAAAATTTGACAAATCCTTATAAAAAAGTCGCCGGGTATCATTCGCAGCCATAATTGGCGGTAATTAAAAAGCACGCGACAATGATCACGAGTCGACTGATTTCAAACCTGGACGCAGCGTAGCTTAGCTAACTGCTGTTCGCAATGTTAATTAGGTTCTGCTTTGGAGGGGTTTAGGCAGAGGAGGTTGGGTGATGGCCATTCAAGGCTAACCGCATTCGATAACTATGCAACGGAGAAAGAGCTCGGGAAAAAGGAAAATAATTGTGTAGGCTAGAGTTTGGTGTCATCTGCATACATATGGTGGCCAGACTCAGCAGAGTATTCTATGAGATGGCTTTGTTGCGGCATACAGGATGAAGGGGAGTGTAGCCGTGACGGAGCCTTGGGGAAAACGCAAGAGAGTGGGTAGGGTTGCAAACAATAATAATAATAATTTTCGTTTACTTGTTAAGCTGACCACAATGCAGTAAGATTACATACATGGTATGAAAGAATGAAGTTAGTAGCTATGCAATCTATCAATCAGACATTATGGCAGTAAGGTTACAGACATTGTATGAAAGAATGAAGTTAGCAGCCACGCACAGAACAGCAGACGCCGGACAGTAACAGAAGAGAGAAGAAATATCAATGCAGCAACAACGATCTACGATGCAGACAGAGGAGAAGATAAACAAAGAAATAAAAAGAAACAACAAATCGAGGACAGAGACCGAGAAGGACGGTAAAAGCACATGCACTCGCTATACACCGTCGGCAAACAAACAATTCCAGGAACATTGAATGTCAGTCAGGGTCAGTCATAGTCAGTTCAGTCAGTTAGTGTGTGTGGTGTGCAGTGCAGTTGAGTTCAGTTCGTTCGTAGTGCGAAGCTGTTGGCTGTCTTCTGTTACAGACGGTTGAGTTGTGCTTAGTCGAGGCAGTTCTGTTAAGACATTCAATGAGAGATCAGTCGTTTTGAGTGTTAGAGAAAAACACATTGGCGAACTTAACGAAATATTATCAGCTGCTGCTGAACTGACAGTTTATCGCATTGTGCTGAACTATCTTCGACTTCGACGTTGTTGAAAAGAATAACACAGGAAGTATTTGAATTGCGACTTGGTTTCTTTTGCGAAGAATAGTGACTTTCACCTGCGGAACAGCTTCGACGTCAATTGCCAAAAAGCCTGGCCATACCTAGCGGGTTTCGACCACTAAGGAAAGACCTCAGGGCTCGGCCTCCTGAGGGTACCAGAATAAGAGGGAGGAATCCAGGTTGTCCCTGGACGCTTGTTGAGTCTTGCTTTCGCCTGACAAGCGTCCGCTGCCAACTTGAGAGGAGTTCGCCACACTTTTGGCGAGCTTTGATTGGTAAGAGTTTTTGGACGCTTTGGCGAGCTTAGGCGCCATCCATAAATGACGTCACAAAAATTTTGACACGTCGTCACAAAAATCATAAACTAGGGTTGTCAATTTTCGCGGGATTCGCAAAATTCACGAATTTTGGATACTACCGCGAATTTTGACGTTATGCCGCGAATTTGAGTTTGTTTCGTGATGTTCGTGTTTTTGATGTGGAAAAGGCAAAGCTTCTAAAAATTAGTTACGATTTCGGGTGCGAAAACATTTTGTGGTTAGAGGAAGACGTTCAGTTTAAGCCCGGTACGTTTCAGGTTAGCGGCGATCTACTATTTTGCAGGATATGCAATTAATGTGCCCGTCGAATTTAATCGGAGAGAAAGTTGCACGATAACTTATAAAGCACCTATTAGCACCATTCACAAACGTAGGCCTAAAGCACAGAATATCGAGAGTGGAAGGCGAAAAGAGAAAAATTGCAACCTGCTCTTTCAGCTGTTTTTGAAAAGCAGACATAGCAGCAACAGCACCCGCCATTAATAGCATAAATGGTCGTTGATTATGCTCAGTTATTGACTTATTTATCGTGTTACACATTTGACCGCGAATTCTGTTTTTTTGGCCGCGAATTGACCGCGAATTTTTCAATTTTCGACCGTGAAAAATTTACAGCCCTAGTCATAACCCCATCAAATATGCTAATATGACGTCACTCTCGAAGAAACAGAAGTCTGTAATGTTAAGTGCAAATTTTCTTATAAATTTCAATAAAGTAATTATAACTATAAAAATATTTAAAACTATTTAGTAAAACGAAAAAAATTGAGAAAGTAGGCTATATCATTACACTAATATACTCAATATTCTAGGGTGACCACATTTCATTTCTGCCATTCCGGTACACCACAGTTTGGTACATGCATGCATATGCACACATGTACGTACGTAGGCCTATGTATGTATTCATGCTTGTGTGTATTTATATGCAGGTATGTATATATGCACGCATTATGCATATGTACGTACGTGCACACGTACACACAATACATAAATACATACAGACAGGCAGATAAACAGACATGACACAGTATTTATATATATGTATGGATGTATGTAAGTATGTATGTATATTTGTATATATTGTAACGGTTCAGAGGTACGCCTACCTAGTGTCTGCCTGCTGTAGCGTCTGCCTGTTGTGTACACCTGTCTACTGTGTTCTTTCTAGTGTGGTATCTACCTGTTGTATACGCTTATCTACAATGGATATCTACTGTAGTAGTATGTAAATGCCAGGTTGGGGCCAAGGCCCTTGGCCCCAAGATCCGTAGCCCATTGGCTCCGAGTCCAGGGAGAGTTACAGGTAGCCCCATGTGTCACACAGTTCCCCATGCTGATCGCACAGTATGAGCGCGACTGGAATCCTCTCTTCACTAGCGGGAATGGGGCCACGAATACTTGGCGCTACGGAAGTTGTTTGGCCCCATGATAGCGCTACGGAAGTTCTTAGTGCCATGATGCACTAAAGAATGTAATATCAATTTTGGGTGTGCAATGGTAGCTCATAGAGCACACCTCGTACTGGTTGTGGGCAGGATCCCCGTGATGGGCTCGTATGCGAAGAACCTCCCACGTAGCTGGAGAGCCCATTACGAGGACTGACACTGTTTTTATGCCCCCCGGTGCTGATGGAAGTATGTCAATAAATAGTTTTCTAATTGAATAATTCTGGTGTTTATAGATGTTAACAGTTAGAAGATGGGGAAAAGAGGAGAGAATCAGTGTGTATACCAACCACTAGGAGAAAAAACGCTTTATAATCGAAATTGTGTAGCTGAATATTGCTACATACATAATCTACAAAAGATACTGAAAATGAAGACAATACTTTCATGACAGACACATGATGGTCCAAAAGACTTTGATTACTTATATCACATAAAATTCGAAGTTGGTGCTAAAAAGTCCGGTTTAACACAGTCCTTCATTAATCCATTGATAACGAGCGTGTACTAAAGTGTATGTGAACCAATGCTGCTCCACATTAAAGGACTAAGCTGACTGCATTCGTCTCATGTCATAGATTACTTGAAATACCTGAACACACAGTATGAACTAAAAGAAATGGCAGCAAAAACAGCAAAGGAAATAACAGCCAATCTTTGGTAGCTCTGCCAGGAAGGTTTTATGTTGCTTGCCAATGCATTGTTCATCTCAAAGACTCGAATTTTCTCTTCAATGATGACATCCTTCTCCAGTCGGCTGAGGTTAAGACCATCCACGACTGACAGGATCTGTCTACGGAGCTCCTTGCGATTGATGTCTTCGAACTCAAACAGACTAAGACCTAGCTCACCTGACAAACCCAGCGTCTTCTTAATAATTCGTTTAAGGATCTGGCCTCCAGCCAGCAAGGCCAGGTACATCGAATGGATGTAGCTACAAATGTAACAAGAGTTTCATGTAAGAATAATGAACATCCAATGGAGAATGACTATGACTATAAAACTTCTATAGCACCGCCATAATAATGCACAGTGCATCAACTGACGGCACACCAAAACAAATTCGAAATCAGGTCAAATCCAAAAGGTCAGTCCTAAGAGACAGAAAGACAGTCTACAGAGGATAGACAAGGGCAAAGGTTTTAAGCCGAGATCGAAAAGAAGGTAAAGACTCAGTGGCCCGAACAGCGTGAGGTAATGAATTCCAGAACTTTGGACAGGCAACAGCAAAAGTCTGCATATCAAGACTTGTCCTAACAAGAGGTATAGTAAGGGACAAGAAATCGGAAGACCTAGTTGAGTGATGATGACCATGGGGGACAAGCAAAGTGCGTAGGTACACCAGCTGACCAGAAGAAAATATCTTACAGATAATTATAGCAATCTTAAATTTAATTCGTTGCTCAAGAATACAGGTAACCTAAATAAGTAGGTTACAAGTCATCAGCAGAAGACCTAGCTAGACAATTATTTTCTTTAAGTCAACATTTTATCATCACAACTACATCTATGAGTCAAGGTCATTTTTATTTTAGCATTATTTTTATCTGGTATTGACATGGTCAGTACCAACTTAAACAATGGTGACAGACAAACAGTGCTTGACCATAAGTGTTACTATATCAATTGCGACAATTCAACATACGAGATATCAACCACTGTACCATATCTGCCAATGACTCCGACAGTCAAATTCATGTTTGGCCCAGTGACTCAATGCAGATCCGCCGTGACGCTTAAAATGTGGCTGTCTAGGCTGGACCCACCAATGACCTCTTTATACGGGAGCCACATGATTAAGGATGATCACAATATTGCATAGCTCGATAGTAAATTCCAAATCTGAATTTCTGCTGGGTACTAAACGCATGATAATGCAATGCACTCACAAGGATATGAGTAGCAGGTCATTAAACGTGACAAAACTTTACAATGTTTAAAATCAACCATCAGCTTACTGACGCAATAAGTAAGACTGGATTTGTGTCGGTTATCTCATATATTCGATCACAATAGGCCTGAGCAGGAATTGACGGCTTTATGTTTTCACTCCAGTGTGGTCCAAGAAAGTGCTCCAGATCTCGTCCAAAGGCTTCCGTGCGGAACATTTCTTTAATGTAAAACTGATGTATTCTTGGGTCCTCTTTTAAACGGTCGATACATTCTTCAATCGTCCGAAAAACGAAATAGAATTCAGCAATAGCTTCGGCGTATAGTTTAGTGTCAGTCAGAACAACGGCTAGCTTGAGATTGATGAGACGATCGCTTTTATCGTGTACAGCTTTCGTCTTGTTTCTGAGTTCTGATGAAAATTCTGACACCTCTTCTTGCATCGCCATGATCCTGGTAAAGCTGGTGCGAAGCAGCGACCTCTTATTAAATTTAATAACTATGAGTATATAATATAATAATAACGAGTTGCAAACATTGATCTTAATATACTACGAAGCTAGTTTATTTACACCAACGACCTCAGCCAAAAAAGACAACAAATATGCAAGTGATTGCAGTGAAATATAAGATTGTGTATGTATAGTTATACGCTATTCATTGGGCGCCACGATTTACGTGCTGGACTATTAATACTGAGGACGGGTTTAAACTCTCTGCTACGGCAAACATTTTTTAAACGTTTGCCTCTTCGTATTCATACCAGATATCCCTTTGCAATCTACTTGGCTCGTCCGACGATCGATTGGGTAAACTTTGTTGACCTGTTCAATTTGACAAATAAGCAATCGATTTTTTCTCGACTTGGATCTTGACGCTGCTGATCAATTTTGTCTTTATTGCGCATAAGTTAATCAGCCGATTCCAGTGGCGTCGCTTTTGTGAGTGCTGTAGAAATGCCGAGTTGATGATTACTCTTGGATATAACCTATATATAATTTAGAATAGCTATGGCAGATTGGCAGTGTGTCTTAAGTAGCCCTTGCTTGCATATTTCAAGGCAGGCAGGTTATATGGCAGTCAATGACCGGACAAAGCAGACGTGGTTCAAACATGATTGTTGTCACTTGGAAATGTTTATTCCACAAATTTTGCCATCTAAAGACTGTTAGCATATGCTTATACTGTGACGAACTCACGACCACACATACAATATTTTTTGCAAGTTACCTGCACTAAGAATTTTCTATTAAATTAATCACGGGCAGAAATTTCAAAATAAATCTGCAAGAGTCAACTCATACAACCATTTAATCTAGAGTAATTTCAATTGTTCAATTTCATAGAACAAGATCTATTGTATATGGTCAATGGTTATGATAACCACTGTTCCTGCTGTGTTGAAGCTGTGAATAGTGAATTGATGAGTTGAATTCTATGAAATACACCAGCAGTACCACAATCATCAAGGTCTACAAGACGACTCAATGCAATGTTGACTCTTTTGTAAGTTATTATACAGAGATATAAAAACAGTACAACTGTATTTGATGGATGGCCGTCCTTCCAAAGCTCAGAATAATACATGCTACGAACCGATACTCTCCGTGTTTAATATAGGCCGTCTCTCACTGACTTTAAATGTACAGTTTTCTGTAACAACCACATGGCCTCAGTTCTGCTCATTTTTCAATAAATGGATTGCTAACACGAGTCACAGTGCTCTCTCAATTTATCGCCAGATCATTATATAAAAACATTTACTAATTCTTGTTATTAATGTTATTCTAGCAACTTTACTGAACACTGATTGAAGATTTCGAAATAAACGAATATCTTATGGATCAACTGCTTCAACAGTTTGAATGGGTAACATGCCATGTAAGGACCCCATGTACACTCATTGTACAAACCACAATTAATAACCCCGAGACTGAAATCTCTAAAATAATCATAAGTCACCATTGGTATGCAAACTAGAATCTTTAAACACACGCTTTGGCATATTCCTGAATCAATGTAGCTTTAATACTGGGTTAGTAGCAGTCCATAAGTAACGAAGTACGTAACAGGAAAATGACCTTTAGTGAGTAGTGCATGAAAGAATAATTACTGCAGCACTTTAAGTAGCAAAGTCACTTGCTACTAAAAGTGCTGCAGTCATTATTTTAGATTTTCATTAAAGTTATAGATTATTAATGTATAAATAACCATATATGATTGTCTTTTTAACTGATGTATAACTGTTAAAGATAGAATGCAGCTTTCACAAACTGTTTCAAATGAAACTTTCAGAGCTACTGACCACCGTAATTCAAGCCAATGTTGGAGATGGTTTGGAAGCCTTGAGGTCTATTGCTACGCCATTTAACTTGAATAAATTCAGTTTATTATGAGGCAAAACCAAGACACAGTGCTGAAACAACAGAACAGATGTTAAACAGTTGCCTATAAGGTAGACATGTTAGAAGTGACACCAGCTAATTCAGAAGGAAAGTCTATTCTTTGGGAATCCTTTGGTATCGTAATGTCGACTGCTTGTGGCTTCTTGTAACATCCCATCCCTGCTGCGCGTTCTGCTTCCTTTTGTGTGTAGGGTTCAACAGCCAGTGCCTTTATCCTACACAAAAACAAACGACATTTCATATATTTCACACACCAAAACCATGAAATTTATTACTAAACCATAATGGTTAGGTTACTAATTGCAGAGTCGATAGGCTTAATACAGAATCCTCAACATGAGCACTCTTACCATCAATCCCTCTGTATATCCATACAGTCGTGTACATATTAGTTGGCTGAGCCACAATGCAGAACTGTTACAGGCAGTCCACACGACCACCCAGGGAATAAAAACCAAAAAAATTTTTTCAAAGCTCAAACTCTTTTCCATCATTCAAGAAATGCCTCAGCACTCGATAATTTTAACACATCTGGCCACCTAACTGCATCACCATGTGATTGACTAACAAGCCCAACCGTGTCATATTTGTGTGGCACGGTGGCTGATCCGTTAGAGCGGTCAACCCGTAACACTCAGTGTGTGCTGAGTGAGCACGTTCGACCTTAATCCGAGGCATAAATCACTGTGTAGGGACCTTGAGCAAGTCCTTTGCGCACAATTGCTCTGCAGTACAACTGAAATTGCGCCGTCGAGGCGTGTGCATGTCTGAGCAAAAGATGTTGGAAGAAGGGCGATATCAAATTTCAATATTAGAGTTTGTGGTACTATGAATTATTTAAAAATGAGAGCAGCATTCTCACAAGGGCAATTAAAATTTAAATGAACATTTAAATGATAAGTGAGAAACACCGAGCATACATAAAATGATTGATTAAGCAAATACTGTGGCTTTTGCATTGTAGACTAAACAATGATTAGAGAAAGTAGAAATTGGATAAGAATTTGTGAGAAAAGTAAAATCGTAAAGTCAAGAATCAAAATGAACATTGTGACTCGTTAACTCATAGACAATTTACAAAAATGATGATTGCACAAATAATTAAATTCATCAAAACACAATAGTAAATCCTCTTACGCCCATCCGATCGTGCCAAAATGTAAAATGCTAAATATCTCCATTAGCAGATACAAGAAAAACAGGACATTGTAAAATACGATGTGTCGGCAGCAAATACTAATTAATTATGACAGCTGACAAAGTCGATCTACACCGATAAACAAAGTAAGTAATAAATACCTTTGTTTATGAGGCTTCGTAGCACAATGTGATTTCAAAGCATCACTCGAGATAAAGTATCGTCTGAAGAAAAACAACTGAAAATTAACATTTTTATATCTGGAAGTAAACAGTGTTGTGCACCACATTGGAATTGTAATCATAAACTGGTAAATTTCAAGCATTAGTTACAAGTTTTGCAAAAGACACAATCTACAGGCAAAAAAAATTGGCCATCAGGAACTTATTCTGGGGAATGATAATCATATAAAAAAAACAGCAATTACACAATCCCTTTGACAAGTCAGAGCAGTTCCCATGAAATAATAGGTCATCTAAGACAGCTACAAGTGTTAATAAAATGGACAGTCAGATTCCATGATCAAAATTTGTGAGTCACTTAATATTTATTTAGCTCTTTAAATGTTAAAAAAATAGCGGTGCATATGATTTGTTACTTCATCATCACAAGTTATTTGTCCATCATAGCAGCACGTTGTTTCACCTGCCAGATAAATTTCAACTTTATTTCCATATTATTGCGCTAAAAAAGCAGGAAAAAATATTGTAGAAGAAACATGAATAGTAATAGGCAGCATTCCCAGTGATCGTCTGTTGTGGTAAAGCTGAAGTCTAAATAAAAATTTCTGCTGACGTGCTTCTATTTTTAAGTTACGGTCAGTGTTAGTGTCGAGGTTAGACAAATGCGAAGAACCCTTGGCCGTAGAAATAATTTTTATGTGCGTTGAGATGCCGAAGTTTTGGCCGCAGAAGCTCTACATTTTTTGATAATCTTAGGTTTTAATGTAATTAATTATTGCCATGTTAATCCTCTTAGGTTTTAGCATATTTAATTATTTACTGCTAGAATGTTTGAGAAAGTTTTTAAAACGCGGCCAAATCTTTGATGAAGAGAATGCCGTTCAAATGGAAGCTGGGTAGATGAAAAGAATCGTGCTTTAATGGAAGATGGATTGATAAAAATAATCATGCTCAAATGGAAGCTGGATTGATGAAATTGTGTTCAATGGGAAACTGTCCATTATTAGCATTTCGAATTAATTACGCTAAAACCTTAGAATCTTGACGAAATGGAAGAATCAATTAAGCTAAAACCTAAGATTATCCGCTTTTTAAGGGATCAACCCGAATCATCGAAACCCGAATCCCCGAAAATGCTGAATAGGCCAAAAAACCCGATTCCCCGAAAACCGCAATGTACTATTGAAAACCGCTGCACTGTCTCAAAAAAGCACAATTCAGTCATCAATCCTGCTTCTGCGTGAATTCTTTTCATCCATCCAGCTTCCATTTAAGCAGAATCCTTTTCATCAATCCGGCTACGTTTTCGGGGATACGGCGGAAATCAGTTTCGGGGATTAGGGTCTCGGCGATTCGCTGCGCACCCATTTTTAATGCCAACACTATTAGAGAAACTGTTTCGATTATCTTAAGCAAAATACGGAAAGTCCTTTTAACATACGCGCAGTAAATGCAATAGAATTGAGCGTTTCCTGGCCGATCCAAATCAACCTCTTGGTTTAGCAGGCGTTTTGCTTCTTCTGGTTTCAAGTCCATGTGTATTTGATCGTGATCTTTCACCCGTCGTTTTGTTTTGAATTTCGACGTTAAAGCTTTATCGCCTTTGTGTTGCTTCTTTCGTGCGTACCGACCCATTCGGACTTTGAATTTAAATCACACGATTAACGTGGAAGCAACACAGACTTTAATTTCTTTAGGAGTATAGTTTTTTTACGTAACGCAACGTGCCAAAACACCGGAAACGGACGTCAAGAGTATTCACGTATTATAGCGCAAGTTTAAACATAGACGTGAATCACAGTGAATGTGACGTGTTGAATGCGCAACGGCGTGTCAAAATTGTCTGTCATCGCTTTTTTTTAGCAGATGCCAAACTCCTTTTCATAGTTCGAAGCATTTTTTCACTATCTCTTACTTCCAAGTTCCACTTCGTCCACACAATTCACCAATAAAGACCTAGGGAGGGCATAGAACATACAGCAATATTCTCTCATAAATTAAATAATTTTAGTAGGGGTTTGACAAGCCACCGCTATTTTCCATATCTCATTGTCACATTTTTACGTACGTAATATTTGGATGGACCCTTAAGCCTACGTGTGTCTTACGAGTTACATAAATAGAACGATGAGTGAACACTGGCTGATCTT
This sequence comes from Bimastos eiseni, assembly GCA_959347315.1. NCBI lineage: Eukaryota > Metazoa > Annelida > Clitellata > Crassiclitellata > Lumbricidae > Bimastos > Bimastos eiseni. The sequence continues at coordinate 13,231,299 of OY365819.1, forward strand.
CTTGATCGTCATAAATTTCTAGCGCTGTCAGCCATAAGCATAGCACGTAAGATAATTTTTGCAACATTTCTAAGAAAATAGAAGAATGATCTAATAAGTAATCTATGTCATGCATGTATGTATATGGGCCTACGCATGCATATGGCAGGCAGGCAGGCAGGCAGGCAGGCAGGCAGGCAGGCAGGCAGGCAGGCAGGCAGGCAGGCAGGCAGGCAGGCAGGCAGGCAGGCAGGCAGGCAGGCAGGCAGGCAGGCAGGCAGGCAGGCAGGCAGGCAGGCAGGCAGGCAGGCAGGCAGGCAGGCAGGCAGGCAGGCAGGCAGGCAGGCAGGCAGGCAGGCAGGCAGGCAGGCAGGCAGGCAGGCAGGCAGGCAGGCAGGCAGGCAAAGGGGGCCTAGTATGTATGCGTGCATAGAGCCTATATGTGACTTTCTAACACACGACTCGAGTTTAGAGGCATATGGATTCTTTTGTTATTTGGCGTTGACGCCATAGGCGCATACTCCACAGGGGCAACAGTGACATTCGCCCCAGTACCAGTTAAGTATACTCACGCCTCAGTACTTTGGGGACATTTTAAATGATTTCCCGCTGAAAAATGCTAAAATGCCTGAAGAGAAGTGGAGGGGAAATGAAGAAAAGAGAGGGTAGAGCGGAATGGAGGAAAGGCAGGTTGAAAGTGAAAAGAAGGAAAGTGAGGTTGAAGGCAAAATGGAGGAAAGGGAGGTTGAGGGCAAAATGGAGGAAAGGGAGGTTGAGGGCAAAATGGAGGAAAGGGAGGTTGAAGGCAAAATGGAGGAAAGGGAGGTTGAGGGCAAAATGGAGGAAAGAGAGGTTGAAAATTGCGGAGAACTATTTAATTGTGACAATCACTGACATGTACATAAGATTCGAAAGAAAAGGATTTTGCGGTGCTGGGGCAAGCTCTAGTCTCAATTAAGTAAGCCTACGTTTAGGCTTACGTACGTGTCGAATATAATATACGCTAAACAAACTGTATTTTGCGTAGGTGCCCATAACGGAGAAATCAGAATACAGCAGGTTAACTAATTGATATTAATGTCAGCCGTACGGGCCTAAGTATATATATAGCCACCTCTAAACCTATTGGATGAATTAATGTCTATTTCATTATTTAATCAATTAAATAAATAAATGCTTAATTAGTTAACTCGATTTTGAGGGGTTGATGCTATAGGCCCATGAGCCTACATCCGTCGGTTAAGTGAACAAAGGATTCGTAGGCCCCTATAATGCAGGACAGGTGCGTTCTTATTATGCGAACCTGCAAGCCGTAAGCTTAAGTTAAATTAATGAGGATTTTGTGGGACAGAATGATGCATTAGATATGAGTGTGGTTGTGACGAGTTGATATCTGTGACTTCCTGTCACAGCAGAGTCGCATGTTAGTCTTATTAGAAGTCGATTAATCTGGATAGAGAAAGCGAATAGAGAAAGGACAGAGAAAGCGAATAGAGAAAGGACAGAGAAAGCGAATAGAGAAAGGACAGAGAAAGCGAATCCTGTTGAGTATGACAATGGCCAGAACTGAAAGTTGCACGAAATATTTTACCCAATATACCAGCATTTTCATGGGCGTTAGGTATCGGACTCACGTGTACTGTATGCATACTGGTTCCGTATGGGATCCATGCATGTGGTTATAGAACTACTTGCAGAGAATTGTCGTATGCTGGACTGTAGTGAAGCTCAGAGATTGGATAAGGTAGTAGGCCTACACGAATAAGAACTGAGAAATAAGAAGTTAGGGAAGTTCAAAGAAAGGTTTGAAATTGAGCGGTTTAATGCCCAGAGCTCGATCAGACTTCCATGACAACTTCCATAGCTACAATTATACCTTCCATGTCTCCCCCGCGCCCCTCCCCAGAACGAAGCAGGCAGTTAGGCGAAGAGCAACATTCCTCACTGAAATATCCATAGGCCTACCTTTGAGATGTTTGACGGCCTCCGTTACATGGACTAGAGTCACTCAGGGGCGTCAAGAAGGGGGGGTCCGGAGGCAAATTCCTCCAATTTCAGATAGGGGTAGTCTTTGAGTCTTAGGGGGGGATGTCTTGCCGTCCGGCTCTAGGAATTGGGGATTTGCCTCAATCACTCAAGGGGGATTGACGCCCCAGGAGTCACTAGACGGACTGCCTGCATGGTTATTCCGTCTTGCTGCTCCTGCATACACGGTGGCCCCACTCCTGACCTTCATAATCAATCTTTCAATGCCAACATCACTTGTCACACTCAATGGAAGACTGCGGTCATCTTAAGGTCAGTGGCGAAGATCGATAACCCAGTGCACACGCTGCAGCGATGCAACAACGACGGGGGACTTCGCGATCCATGATCATTGCTACTGCATGCCATCATCGAAACTCCTTTCCTTTGGCGGGAAAGGTCACGCATCAAATGCTCCGATTAGCCATTGTCAGCGGAATAGAACTTACACAGTCAAAGCAACTGCAATGGTCATATCCTTACGCAGATCCGTGGAACAGTTAAGAGAAATAGTAACATTTGCTGCGGTGGAAACGATTATTTTCCAAAATGACATCAATTCGGCAGCTGCCTATTTTGTGATATTTCAAATGTGTACGACTGCTGCTATATATATATATATATATATATATATATATATACGTTTGTCAGTATACACTATACAGTTTTTATACTCGATGGACATAACTATTATAATTATAGCAAAAGATTTAGCGAATACAGAAGTTCAACTACCATGCATAATCTTCAAGTGCGATGTCGAACCCGTAGTCAAAGTTTTTATATTGACATGTGCATTTGATTAGGCCTATGTAATGTCACCACGTTGTGTTGCTACCCAGATGGCCCTGCATTGTTTTTAGCGGTGTCAATGTAACCCATTTTTTGCAACCTGTGTAGCCATATTATAACAATTAATTAAGTAGAGGCGGAGATCTCGTTTGCCAGGTGGGGGACACCTAATGAGAGGGGTAGAAAACTTGTGGAGACAAACGAATAACGTTTCCCCTCTTTGTAAAGGGTGGGGACCTGTCCCCTCGACCCCATTTCCGGAATCGCCGCCCCCTGTTATTAGGCAAGTATCCTGTATGTTTCGTTTCAATTTTTCTATCAGACCAAATAAAATTACATGTATGGATGTACGTAGTACCGCTGTTCGCATGCATGCATGCATGTGGGACCTATGTTTGTATGCAAGTTAACATTTGTGTAGAGCCTTTTAAGTTGGCTTCTTGAATTTACCAGCAAAATGTCCAATTTGTAGGCCAAAGCTAAGGCAAAGAGCGACCGTTTCACCGCGTTCAATTGGCCCACCGTGACTTTGAGGACATCTCATGAAATGTAATCATTATATCACACGTGAAGAGGCTCTCTCTCACAACTTTTATCAGTAATCCTCTCCCTCTCTCGCACCTGTTACACGACAGCTAAAGCGATTGGAAAGTGTCGACTTCCACTCGACGATGATACGTTCGATATCTGAAGCGGCTGAAGACATCACCCCTGGAGTGCAATAAATGTATCCTATCTCTCGTAATTTCGACACGTGTATCTTGTTGCCAGTGGTTGCGTAAACACGAGGCGTTCTTTTAGTCGAAGAGATGAACAGACAGACAGACAGACAGAGACAGGCAGATGGACAGACGAAAGGACGGACATGCAGAGAAGGTCACAGGTTAACCAGAGAACAAGTTACATGTACATAGGCCTTGAGAGCTAGACGAAACCAGGTTCCTAGGTGCATTTTTATATTTGAAGTTTGTCATGGCGCTCTCAGTGATTAGGCTGCAGCCCGTAGTAGGCTTAACCAAGTGCTAATAAAAATTTACATGCATAGGCCTATATGCTTCCGGGGGAGGAAGGAGGCGTGTGCCTCCCGAATTTTGCTCAGGCCTATGTTTATACAATTACTTATCGTCTTAGTTTAAATAATAAATTGCTAGCCTATGATTTGTTCAAAATTTTAATTTTTTTCTAAACTATTTAAGATGACCGAAAACCTAAAACTTTCAGTTTGTTTTTGAAATATAAAACGTCCAGTTATAGGCCTGTGGTCTAAAGCTGAATGCGGATCCAAGATGGCTGACAACAGTAATAATAAAAATAATAAAATTCGTTTAATTGAAGACAGACAAATCGTAGTATGATTACGAGCACTGTATGAGCGAATGGTGGCAAGTTATTACAGGAGTCGAATTTAACTGTCGGCGGCCACGCAAGGCGCCCATTGCGTTATACATCTCATCTTAAAAACGCCGCCGCCTAGTGAAAGAAGGACTAGTCAACCTTACGGGGGTAGACCTACGGTCTCGAACTTAGTTCCTCAGCTATGCGCCCCAGTGCGTTCACCATTACTCTACGCGCGCCCCATTTTTATATTTAAAAAAATAATTACCGACATTTGATACCGCCCTTCTTCCAACATTTTTTGCTCAGAAGTGCACAGACACGCCTTGACGGCGCAATTGCAGTTATACTGCAGAGCAATTGCGCGGGAAGGACTTGCTCAAGGTCCATACACAGTGATTCCCCGGACGAGGGTCGAACCCGCGCGCTCAGCACACACTGAACGTTACGGGCTTACCGCTCTAACCGATCGGACACTGTGCCACATAAGTCATGTCAAATGCTTCCAAAACCGCTGCACGGTTGTTTTGGCAACGCTCTTAGGATAACGCGATCGGTTGCTTTCGGCGTCCACCCTCATTAGACTCCGTGCCATCAATTTTATCTTTGCCCCTTAAAAACTTCCAGTGACGCTCAGGGAAGCATTATTATTTGCGCAGTCACCTGCTTTCACGCATAGACCTACATGTAGACACAGACAGAGGAGAGTGCGCCGACGTTTATAAATCCTTTGCTTACCTTGCTAATTATTATTTAATCACTTAGACATAATTAGTAGGCTCCACGCGTTCAAGGTTCGTCGTTAAAAGCAAGCGGCGCACTATATAGCAACGGCAGCAAGCGACGTGAGATATACGTCAACTCAAGGCGACAGACAGTAGGCCTATACTCATTAAGATAATTACACCGTCTGCTATAGATACGGTTGGCTAACGAAAGGACTGCGCGTGATAGCAATACTTTTGCAGACAAATAAGTTGTTGGAATTAATCAAAATAAGAGCTGCTGGTGCTGGATGAAAGCTGCGAGATACCATAGCACGTAGGTATATAGGTCTATGTTTTTAATTCTTGATTTGCTATAATTTATATTTGTTATGTAATTATTACGGGTCATTCATAATATAAGCCTACAGCATTAGGTCTCTTAATCGGCTGCCATCGGTGAAGTTTGAAGACAACTGAGTCATGACATGCCTGTTGTGACCAGAAATCGTAACTCGGAAACCGAGTGAAGTTCGAGTCCAGGTGTTTCGAGTTCGAGACCAAGTCATTGCAATCCGAGTTCATGTTCAAGTCCGGAAAAAAGCGGTCTCGAGTCCCTCGAATACTACGTCACTCCCGTTCGGCGGTATCGTTGACTACGTTCAGACTTCTCCAGTCTTTTCTGAGTAGGTCTACTAAGATAATTTGGATTGTTCTGCCATGTGCTAGGGTGAAGGTTTCAGAAAGATCCTGTGATATTCCAGCTGCCGCAGAAAACTGCAACAGTCGCATCATCGACAAAGCGCCATGGCCAATAGGCCTACAATGCATGCGCTGTGGAGGCTAACCATGCGTTTTCTTAATACGACAATTGCGACATGCTATAGGCCATTACGAGCATCGATGCATATGATATTTAATAATGTTCAAAGATATTTAATGATAATTAATAATACATAATGATACAAATGATATTTAATAATACTTAATTATGTTTAATGATATTTAATGATACCTATTGATACAAATAATATGTAGTATTATTTAATTATATTTAATAATATTTAATGATACCCAATGACACAATACAAATGATATTTAACTATGTCCTGTGTAGGACGTCCTGGCAAATCCACTGAAAGACATGGAAAGCCCTCTACGTCACATCGCTTCCGATGAATATTCATCATCGTGGTTGAAGTTTCACCTGGGCCTTCAAAAGCCCCCGTCGCAACGAACAAAGCATCCAAATCCGCAGCAACAACGGAAACAGCAGCCGCATCTGAACACGCTGGGCCTACGTTTAAACGCAGCTGGAAACATCAGGCCGTCTGTCATCATAATGCCCAGCTCGGAACATCGCTGGAAAATACACTACAGCTACAAGTCGAAGGTCCGTACCAGATCCACAGTGGACGACGCAGCCAGGGTTGAGCCACCTGCCTCTCATCGGGACCGCAGGGAGTGGCCACGTTCTGACAGCGGGAAAAGGTCACCGCACGACGTGGCAAAGGAAAGGACACGAGCCAAATCCGCAGCCTCGGCGACTCTTAATCGCGGCAGGGAACAGAGCTCTCCGAGGATCCGCACTGGAACACCGGAACTGGTTACTACGACGCCGATTAGGTTGCTCGGGGTTCTGAGATCACCCGAGCACGCGCTGAACTGGAGGGTCAACGACGGGAAACACGCATCGCCAAGGTACTTCACGTTTCCGCCTGTCACCGGGTCAAGACCTGGCGCTACATCAATGGTTCGGCAAGAGAGACGGGGAATGGTCAGCATCGCTCCAGTGGAGTCGAGATCACGCAGTGGACCGGAGGAAGAAGAGGACCCGCTGGCCTTTTCCAGGTCGTCCAGCTCGGAAAGTCTGCCCAGCTCATGGAAGTACGCCGATGGAAGACTTACGACGATGATGACCAGTAGCAACGAGGTTACGGATGATCGAACACAACACGTGACTGTTGATCCATCGACCGAGACGTCCGCTCTTCCTCCAATCGACGAAGAAGACGCACCAGCCTCCGAAACGAGTCACGGCATCAGGGTGCACATCAGTCGCAGCAACAGCAACATCAGCGACCGTTACAACAGATGCAACGACGAGGACAACAACTGGAGGAGACCCGCAGAATCCGATGAATTGCGTCGCCGTTTTATTGAATCTGTCGATGAAGATAGCGATAGTCTGTCTGTGTACGAGGACGATAGCGAAGGAACAGATGAAGAAGGATGGACGCGAGATGCGAAGCCTTCGCCAGGGCTAGGAAATCCCAAGGCGCAGCTAGTGGACAACGAAGATATAAGCGGAGACCATAATGAGGAGCACATTGGACAGCAAAATGAAGATTTCAGTGGAGATCTAAATGAAGATCATAATGGAGAACAAAATGAAGTTAACAATGGACACCAAACTGAAGATAATAGAGGACACCTACATGAGGATAACATTGGAGACCAAAATGAAGATCACAGTGGACACGAAAATGAAAATTTTGGTGGAGACCAAAATGAAGATCATGGTGGAGACCAAAATGAAGATCACAGTGGCCACCAAAATCAAGATCACAGTGGAGACAAGAACACAGATCCGAATGGAGACCTTAATGAGAACCTGGATTGGAACCAGAGTGCACATCTCAACCTAGACGAGAACGAAAATTCAAGAGAAATCAACGTATACGACTACAAGGAAACTGAAACTTGGACAAAAGAGGTGACCGACTTTTCCCCGACCCAGCGCGCTGTTTATCCACCCCTAACGTCACTTGGCAGGAACAGCGAGAGTCCACCAATTCCTCTCGAAATTCGCACAGCAAACCAGTCCCGCAGAACGACTGAAAGTATACATTTCACAGATGAACAACAGAACAGCCAGAAAGAGCTCGCCGAATTTAGACAAATACGGGAAGTGGGAGAGGCAGAAGACTCTAAAGAAGTCGAGGTGAATCATATCGGTTACCTTGAGGAATTCTGCGAAGGGAGAGGTCAGCTTGTCAGTGAAATCGTCGACAAAGGCGATTTGAAAATAGGTACGCAACAGAGAGACGACGAGTCCGACGAACGAAAGGTCGAATGCGACGTTTCAAAAGATACCGCCGACGAAAACAACAATGTCTCTGGCATAGAAGACCTAAACGAGGCAACGGAGGGGAATGGTGAGACCGGAGAGATTTCCAATGCATCCGAAACCGATATTGAAGACTCAGCAAAGAGCGACGAGTGTGACTGCCCCGAATCACTTGAAGGAAATATCGACATTGATGAAGAGAATGAAGCGAGGGAAGCAACTGATGAGTCACTTATGGTCAATTCAATTGACAGTGACCTAGACTCAAAAGTTCACCTGTCGGCCAGTAATCTCGATGACCGCGGTCAGCAGACTGACCTTTCCCCAGAAGAGACGTCTGTCAAGGACGAGAAGCTGGACAATTCGAGCGAGGAATGCGTTTCGCTTGAAAGCCCCAACGCCAGTCAGGAAGAACGCAGAATCCCAGTGGCAGGGAAAGCAACGCGGAAGAGAAGCGTCAGGTTTAGCCAAGACGTTGCCACGGTCTATCTCTACGTGGCAGTGACGCCTACAAACGACAGCGATACCTCGGATTCCGGGTTTCTTAGTCCCTAGTCCCTACCACCGTACGTAGCAGCACCACGTCGTCTCCTCGGATTGACCTCCCAGGAGTCCAGCCTGGCTCCAGAAAGAATAGAGTAGCTTGGCTATTGCATACATGATTTGATGTAGGCTACAGGCAAATAAGCTGGCCTCCCTGATATTGCATTTTGTGGTCCATGAGAAATTTTCTAAGACTTACATGATTTCGATCGCTTGTAATTTACACCACTTGCAACGATTCCATGCGACCATATGGGCTAATGGGGTTTCTTCCAGGTAGCCAGCTTCGTTAGGCCCATATATACTGCTAACCAATGGGAATCCTTATGGGCCAGAATGTACCGGGCATGTCAATGGGACAATAGGTAGCTACGAATGGAAGAGATTTAGGCCTACACGCAACGTCTGCGATTTGATGTCCCTCATTTTGATGCCAAAGCGTCGTTATATCAATCAACACACGCTGTACACACACACACACACACACACACACACACACACACACACACACACAGATATATATATATACACATATATATAGTCATGTATTACAGTATTATCACCTGCAGCTTTGGTTTTAACGTAATCAACACTTCTGCCGTCGCTATCAGTAGCCCCACAGAAATACATATAGGTCTATCTTTATTTGTTTACACGATTTACGAGGTAACTCGGTCCGCTTGCGTCAAAACTGGACTGATGTATCACATGACATTTAGTAAACATCTAATGGGCATGCAAGTTAAAGTAGTTGAAGCCTCCTCAATAATACTACTTTTTTATACTAGGCCCTACTAATAATAATAAGACAATTGAAGGACATGTTTATAGCTCTAAGTTGAACTGTTTAGCCTATGCATCGTATTTAATCTAATATGTCTATACATCCGATTATATAGCCCATATTCTTTATAGAAGTATACTTATATACTAATAGACCACACGGAGCTTTCTGTGCTTAACATCTATTATCTCACAGATTACAATGGACGTCTGCAAAAGCCGTTTCTCATAAATCAATTACGACTGCTTTTACTGTGATAAATCAAATGGCGCCTGCAGCAAATCGCGTTTGTTATTGTTACGAAAGAGTCTTCTCACTAGCTGTGCACTATTCTTACCCCCGTTCGACGTATCGACTTTATTAATGACTTATATCTCAAGATTAAGGAGAATGATTGTCTAAGAAGAAATGACAAACTGAAGCGGAAGGACAAATGTCACGAGAAAGAAAGCACCACGAACGGCATCAAATGCATATCTATGACAATTTCCACTGTCAAGCCATATTATACAAACATATTTGCCAATGTATTTCATCGTATATAAATATATATTATAGATGTCAAATCTCAAGAGAATTGTGATCTGCTGGCAGAGGCGGAGATATAGTTTGAGAGGTGGAGGGACACCCAATGAGAGGGTAAGAAATGTGGGGGCGGGGGGGGGGGGGCAAACGTATAACGTGACCCCTCTTTGTTAAAGACTTGTATTCCTCGACCCCCCCGGGATCGTAGCCCCTGTCTGTTGGTGATCATTTGACAACCTCTGAAAACTTCATATGCTCCATTCATTCCCGGGTTTACTGATGACTTATACCTTCACAACATGTTTAGTATTTAAACAATGCTCATCTATTCATTGTTTTACTACACACACTACCTCACCCCCAAATCCCTCTAATTATCATCTCCAAGCTAAATACACACAGAAGGGGCAGAAAGTCCAAGGAACAAAACCACGTGTAGCTCCGTGTATTTTTGAAGAAATGTCTTGGACGGCAAGACCAAGAATATCCAAACTCACAGTTGCACTGTTACTAGGTCGAAGAAATGGTTGCAAAAGCCGTAGGATATAACACTAACTCAAATTGTAGGCACCCTGCTACTAAAACATTACACTACACTCAGAACACAAGCGATTTAGGATTCAAGTGTTTAGACGCTATAAATCGAGGATAACTTAGCCTATCTACAAGAAAGACAATGACAAATCTAATTATATAACCTTTGTTCAGTAAATCAACATAAAAAATTAATGTAATCCACAAACTGAAAGGAATCATTGTTGTTACTATCTACAGCATATTTACAATAATTTTTCACAATTTACTCAAAATATTGCTTGCTAACAATAAAGACTAATTATGATAAAACACAAAAGCACTGTTAGACCAACTTTAAACCAAGCGATAAATTGAGCTGATTAACAGACGGTGGTAGACATTGGAATGCATAACAACCAAACTATTACCAGCTATGACGAAAAGACCAAAATGTGGATACAATGAAAAGACTCGTAAGGGATCTTCGGAAAGGATGCCCAAAAGGCGTGGAAGGGTGGTAAATACAAATGCTAACAAGGAGGGAGGGAGTCAGCAGACGTCCTCATTAACCACCTTTCAACATAGTTATATCTGTAACTCACAACCAACTTCAGTCTGCCTGACCCTAACACAACTGCACTAAATAGACTCTAATTAAACTGTGCTGATTGGATTCTAGGATCTAATTGAACTTTGTTATCAGATTAGCTCATCCAACTGCACAATCAGTCCTGAACACCAATAGGGCACATTAATCTAGGCATCAGTAGTATTCTATGGAGCGTGGAAGCCCCAAAAGATACGAGGAGACACTAGGCTAAGTGTAGACAAGAAGAGGGATCCAAGGTATATAATGCTCAGTTTTTGTCCTTCCTGGACAAGTCCAAAAACAAATTGTAGACTAAAACGAGATCGATTAAGATTAGCTACACGAAACCAGTTCAGATTATTTCTGATATGTTTACAGATTAGATAATTCAAGTTCGTACACAAGCATGTTTTAAACTGTTATGCAAGACATTGATAACTAAATTACAACGAAACATCAGTAAAGTAATAAATCAGAACAAAGTCAATGTTTCTCTACTGTACTAGAAAAACAATTACCAGCCAACAGCAGGATGATTGTAGATGACCTTCAAACTGGGCAGCGACACAAAGACTGTGATAAGAGACGAAAATGAGAAGAAGGCAAGGACTGCAGACGATCGAAATAAAACTAGAAACTCATGTGGCAAAGAAAAAATAAGAACTACAAGTTAAAAGGATACGAAAAGGCAAGTTATGAGACCAAAGAAGGCACAGAAATAAAATCACAAAGGACGTGTAGAGAAATATGTGAAAGAAAAAGGAGCTAAGTGATTGATAATGCACAAATATTGCATAAGAGAAGGCGATGAATCACCAAGTAGTTAACAAATGCACTCTGGTCTAGAAAAATAAACTCTCTCGTCACAATCAAGGCAAAATGGATCAGTCACACTGACAAGACCACAAAACAAACACAGAACAAGTCTCACGAAACTATACTTCACCCCTTGACAAAATACACGCACGTCACCGACAGAATTTTCACGGTCAGCAATACCGGTAGCAAACACGACCTACTTTTGTTTTAATTTATACATATCTGGGTCACTTAATGCTTTACATACTATCATCACGTGCCAGCACCAAACATTGCTGATAATACATCTATGAAATTGGAAAATATTGATTTCTTCCAATGTTTTTTTTGCAGGTCTCTCATATACCACTGAAAAGTCACTGAAGGTGAACTGCGGTGAACTGACAGTTAACTCGGCTAATCCTCTGTCACGAACGTCTACTTCAAGTGGAATCAAATTATACCTCAACACTGTTGGTAGCACACCTCTACAACAATTTCTAATACATTAGAAACTCAGTTTACCACAAGACTGGATTGCAAACCTATATGATTAAACATGCTACAAATGTCATAGAATTCGAAATACAACGATTGAAATCAATAATTAGAATTCAATAGATATTGCCTTTTTAAGGGACTGCATAAAGGCAACACCATCTTAAAATCATATGTGAAAGAAACGACGAAATGGTCTATAGACCACGGCTTCACAAATAGATGATTCTGAAATGAGGAACAGTCACACAGACTAAAGCGAGTCAGAGACAAGTGAAATGGCAGATACCACTAGGACATAATGAATGTCCGTGATAAAAAAATCAACATCAATCACGGAATGAAAGGACGGTTTAAAAATCAGTAGGGAGCATGGATATTGGGCAGACTAACCATTTACACTGCATGACAGTCATTCCAACATTCATTAATAAACAGTTTTGCAGTAGAACACAAAAGCAATTAGTTCATTTACCAAACGCGCATCATCCGAATAAAATAAAATTGGAATAATGCAGAATCATCTTCAAGACGTTTCTTCGTATCTAATATTCGTAAATTCCTCAACCTGGTCACATTATTCCACTAAGTGTATGCAAAAGAGGATCAATTTGGTCAACGATAATATGCGAGACCTAACTCTTAATACAAACTTTGTTTGAAAATTAACACCAAATTTTTATACAGTTGAAACAAATGAGAAGATCAGCTGTCTGTGTGAAATCAGACACTGTAGTATTTGACAAAAGGCAAGAAAGCAGCTGATGTTCCAGTATTCCAGGTAAAAAAATTTCATACCAAAGCATCAATGCAAATTTACACAGTATAGACAATACAATCATCACAAACAATCACACAATGTTGGCCACAATTATTTTTCAATAAAATGCAAAGTACAGACAACAAACAATAAAAAATTATTTCAAACTCACAAAAACAGTTACCTTTCGTGGGTGTTTTTTTATCGATGCTGCATATTTAAAAATCAGGGTTAGCAGTTGTCAAATTCCATAGGACAGCTATAGAAAAGTATGTTCTCCCAAGTAGAAGGCCACAATGGTTGTATGCATGAGTGTATACATTTATGTGCATGTCTTACCATATCAGAGAATTTATAAGGAGCTCCTTACAGTACTAGCCATTCAGAAGCACTCTCAGTGTAATAGCCTTGAGGAAATAAGAAAGTCTTCAGGAAATGAAGGAAAGAGGGTGAGATGAGATGACAACAAAACTCTTACTACAGATTGTGGGAGGGTAAAGTCAGTACGCATAGAAGGGTCCCCGATGGCAAAGGCACAGTGTTGGGTCATAGTAATCCTTGCCTGGTAAGTATATATGCATATATATATATACATGCATGTATGTATATATGAATGTATTTATGTAAGTATGCATGTATGAGTATTTATATAGCACCTTTACGAAACTCGCAAATCTGCAGCCAATTCACAACACACGAACACGTACAGTAAGCCAAAGCCAAGGGTGCAAACACTACAGCACGAATGTATAGAAGACTGATAAACAGCTAAACTAACTTTCATTACAGTACAAAGAAATCCATAATTGAATATTTGATTCATCAATCCTTTACCTTCTAGGTTAACAAGCAGATAATTGCGATAAGGTGATTACCATAGATATGAATTTGCATAATCAGATATGCCATTGTCAAACCAAGCCTGTGCCAAAATTAGTGAGTAAAAAAATTTCACAAACTAACGGTTATGTTACAGTTAAATGTTATGCAGACGCAACAGTAATATGTGCGCTCTAACGTCCAAGTATGCTGCTACACAATATGATTAATACCTCTACTGATTGGTAACAAAGTAACAAGAAGCATGCAAGTAAATAATGGTCAATATTGGAAAGGGAACATGAGAACAAGGTCTAGTTTGCAACAGATGAGAATTTATATAGTGCCACCAGAGCTATCTACTCCAAGGCGCTCTCTGCGCAAAGCTATACAAAATCAAGTGTCATTACGAAAAAAAATATTACATCAGTTAGTAAAACAATGAACAATAGGCTGGAAGAGTCACCAGTGGCAGGCCCATACGTCTGTGGAAATAAAACCAACTGACAGATGGAATGGATATTCAGTATCTGAACCAAGGGGCATCACTAGAGCGATAACAGATGACAGCGTTCGCAAACACTATCAGCAGCAGCAGAATCAAATGAATCTCAATTCAACTGCAAAAATAAAGGCTATGAAAAAAAAAAATTAATACTTCTTTTCCCAGGAAATAAATTTATGGGCCACAATGCAAACATTCAAGGTCAAAATATAAGAAAACAGTGAAGGCTGTGGAAAACCATGAAAAACTGTGATAACAGAAAAATTGCACTCGTCAACCAACTTTGCAAAATAAGAAACGGAAGACATATTCAAAGTATTTTAGCATAATTAGTCCCATGCAAGCAGTGAATCTGCACGTTAGTTCAGCAAAATGTCCTTTTTGGGAAAAATAAACCGATGAAATTCATATAAAAATGAAGACAAAAATACACCGTTGCTCACTGTTAGCTCTACATTCGAGGCTTAAAAGCAGAAAGTAATTGTCAGGAATTTCACCCCACCATCCTACCTTTTCCAAACTCCAATTTTTACTCTCAGGCTGCATCACCTTAGCACTACCATTCACCGTCACGTGCATATCTGTTTCGTTTGCACAATATCAGCCAGCATTGACCATCAGAGACATACACACACACATGTTTGTCAAAGGCTATTATACTTTACATGCAAGTAGATCTGATTAAATACGCAATGAAATAAGTGATACGTAATTAAAGACAACCATAGATCTGATACAAAACACTCAGTTTGGACTTTGTCACAAGATTGGAGGCTTTATGATTAGGTTCCACTGCGAAAGGCGCTTCACAAGTCGTCCGTAAATAGAACAGAATAGAACATCAGATCGCGGAACTCATCTTCAGGTCAAAATAGAAATAAAAACTGTAACAATAACAATAATAAGTATGATAACAATAATTATAAATTCTACAAAAGATATGTAATGTCAAAGAACACTAGAAGATCAATCAGCAATAGCAATAATAATGAAAATAATAATAAAAATAATAATAATAATAATAAAAAAAATAATAATAATAATAAAAAATAATAATAATAAAAATAATAATAATAATAAAAATAATAATAATAATGGTGACTGCAGCATATGATCTGTACTTAATAAGCAGTAGTCAGTCCATTAACTTTATATACTAATAGTGTGAAAGGTACGCATTGCCATGTACAAATCCCTTAACAAGTACATGGAAAGTAATCATCTTGGAACCTTAACTGAAGGAGATCTTCTAAGCAATCAAAGAATTCAAATAAAAGGAAATTTCACGTCCTTGACTTTTACTACAGACAGTTGCATCAAAAATCCAAAACTCAACAGGAGTTCATCCACAAAGGACGTCCACAACGAGGGGAGGGTTATGGGAAAAGTGGACAATTTCGGACATGGGGAGGGGTCATGGACTGCGCAGATGTCTGCATGTGACAATGTTACATTTGTCAAAATCACGTCTAATGGTAGTTATGTCACTTTCTTAGTTGCTTGTTAGTAGCTTTAGGTTATACTTCACATTTTAGAGAATGATATACCAAATTTACATGCAAATAAGTGCTTATTAAATTTAAGTTTTTTACATAGCTTTTATTCAATCTCATTCTTTGTCAACAAATGTCGATTAAAAAGTGATAAGTAAAATAATTATCAGCAGTTGCAATGGTGACTGATACATGTGAGATGCAGACGTCCACAAAGGGGTTGGGGGGTCAGTAGAATGCAAACAAATGGGGACAAGGGACTTTTGCGGACTTCCTTTATGGACGACCCCTAAGCGCATATGATTATAATTGGGCTGAGCAAGTCTTGGAATTCTGCTCCTCAATAACTATGTTATCTCAGCAGATAGAGAATATCAAGTATAAAAAAATACAATGCATTGAGTACATCACATATCTATATATTTATACTTCATGTGATCACTGTAAAAAATCTACCTGCTTTGAATTCCGTGCACCGAATTCCGTCCTAGATTCTGGGCAACTTACAACTACCGGGAACTTTACAAACTCACCAGTCACTGAAGAGTTATGCAGACGTTTTCAAGCTTAAAATACAACTCAATCTTCAATACAAACTACTTTAACGCAGCTGGCCCATCCCCCCCGGCAGATTATTTAAAAGTTCTCGCTGGTAAGGAAGGGGCAAACAGCAGATGCCGGCAGCAGCAGCTGCAGCCAAGCGCCTTTCTAAATTTATAGACCCTTCAATGGGAACACACAAATTACAGAGATCGGGCTATTTCTTGCCAACCACCAATCAAACCAATGCATAGAGGGATGCCATGTCCCCTCTAGTCAGCCTTGACCATTTTTTTGAGTCGCTCCATTTCCACCTGCAAGTTAAGGCGAATCTTCTTCTCCTCATCAATCTCGGCCATCAGCTCGTGGAATCGTTTCTCCTGAGACTTCCTAGTCTGTTCCACTGCCTCCCGCAGGTGGCTCACCTCGCGTTGCAGCTCCGCGTGCTGCTCACGCGTGGCATAGCCACCCGATGACGATACATCATGAGTTACATCTGAAAAATCAGAGCAAAAATTTAATCAAGAGCACGATCAATTCCGCTACTCCATAAGGTCGCAAAGCCTTCCATTCGCCATGCAGCAGCACTGGTTAAATTCGATGTTAGACTAGATGGGTGATACCATTATGATCATGATCATAATGATCATGATCATCATCAATGAATGACTTCCATTATAACAAAGTACCTACCCAATGGGTTCAGTCATCAATCAATCAATCAATCAATGAAACTTGATATAGCACCTCTTCAACAAATCTACTCAGAGGCGATCTCTGCACTAGCCTACATAATGTTGAACATCATTTCAACAAGTGTTAAAACAGTTAGCAAAACACGGTAAGCTAAACGAGTCATCAGTGGTGGGCCCACGCACAAGCGTGCAACCATCCACTGAATTCCCGTCAACAGCTGACAGATGGCATGGAAGCCATGTGAGAACTTGTGAACAAGCCCACCTTCTTTTTTGTTTGAACTGTACAATCACAAACATGTAATACATATTCGTAGAGCCTTGTACGAAACTTTCAAAAAGCATATAATCCAGGTAGTCTTACGCATTCATGTATTAATGCATCACCATTTATAATTATCATTGCCGATCCCCGATACTGCCGATATGTCTGATAATCGGCCCGATTAATCAGTCGGCCAATTAATTGGTACAGCTCCAGCATTGAGCAAATCATTAAAGATCTTGCTTTGTTCTTTGGGTGGTGATAAATAAATTATTTAATTACAGCACATAGGTTTTTAGTAAACACCTTTGTTCACTTTTGGAGCATTGACAGGCATAATGACAAAACCATCATCCTTCACAGTGACTTGCGGCTGGACTTTGGCCACCGAGGCCAACTTCTCATCCTACAACAAATCAGACAAAAGAAACAATCATTAATTAATGATAGTAATAAACATTTCCACAATTAATGTAACTCTGTGGTTTACAGTCTTTCAATCACAGTTTAACATCTCATGACAAGACTAACCAATGACTCAAATTCAATACAGGTTATAATTTCCCACCTCATCCAATGACCCACATAACATCAAACTTCAGTCATTGTGAGGTTCTTAATGTGCGAATTAAATAAATAACTATATCAGTAGTGTTCAGATAATTGGCACACAATAAACAGATAGGTCAATACTAATAAAAAAAATAATAATATATACCATTTAAACTTTACAGATGGTACAACTCTCTTAGAGTAAAGCTTGCTTATTCATGAATGATGATGCATTTTGTCAGAGCTGTTGTCCAGGCATTCATGATATATATATATATGATAGCAAAGCTATATTTTGAAACAAGAAGCCATGAATTGGACATCCAAGTGGCAGAAAATATGATGGCAAACAATGCAAACCAATAAAGGCTGTGTGGAAATGGCAAATAGCTGGAAGAGAGGCAGATAATTCACAATAAGTACAAGGATAAATGACAAACAGTAAATGCATAAAACAGATTTCAATAGATTTAAAACCAGTCTTAGCCTAAATAGACATTGCAAGCTCAGTACGAAATCAGTCACATATTTCAATATTTGAAAAATGGGGGTTTGATGCAACATTATAGACCTCCTTACTTAGTGAGGGATATGGCAATGTGGTAGCTTTCCAGAACTGCTTCTGTTTCTCTTATATCTTATACCTGAGAAAAGTTATGTCAATTTAAAATCGTACTATGTTTGTATGCTCTTCTGAGAAAATCGCTCCCAAAGTTCGTGGAATTATGTGATCATTTTTCCATAGCATGGTATTTCTTTGGATATGACCTCTTATTTGAGCTATGATTAGCTTATATTAAAAGCTATTCCATTTTGAATACACCAGATGGCTAGAGGAGCTTGCAGGCAATACCATTATTGTAGCGGTGCAAGCATGGGAAAATGATGCAACAGACCTAGAAAATCATAATAAATTTAATAAAAATGTAGAAATTCTAATTTGAAATTAGCGTAGGTTCCAATAAATATTCATTAAACATGCTTAGCATTATTTTTTAGCAAAAGCAATTGGCAATAACGTTTATTAATAATTTGTTTAATTAATGTAAAAATGTTGAAAGTGACGAAAAATGGATTTTCCCACTAAAAGGCCAAAATGAGGCATTTCATAAAATGCAACTTATGACTGGTTATGTGAAAAATGATCACATATGTCATGTAATATCGCACATGTGATAAAAGTAAAAATGAGCCTCCCTTGTACCACATTGCCATATCCCTCACTGAGTAATCTTATATTTGATGCTGTTACAAAGTGCATTATAACAATACTGCAATTAACACCATCCAACTTATCTTAAAAAAATTAATAAAATTACACAAGTTTTAGGTTCAAATACTAATTACTTTCAAATTGAGAAATAAATAAGGAATAAATTAAGGATAAGTCTTACCAGGATAGGAGCTTCCCGAAAAGGTCCTGGTCCTGCTGCTGGGGGTCTTCGTACAGGGGGCTTTACCCGGAAAGCAGTTGGATGGCTTAAGGCATTTTCATTTGTCTTGACACTATCTAGTGTTCCTAGATAGAAACCCAAATGCAAAAGTTTCAAAATTTGATGATACAAGAACGACAAAGCAGAAAATATTAAGCAAGGCAATTTCTGTGGTAACGAATAACTGCAGAAATTAGTTTCCTGATCTTAGGGTTAAGGTAACAAGAGTAATTGGTGATTGTAACGAGTCTGAACAATTGCAATACTGAGTTTCATGATGAATTAATGAATAATATAAGATTACTCATTAATTCATCAAGATCCTTGTGTAAAAGAAATTGATAATTGCAACTGCAGCATTGAATCAATAATTTTAATAATATATAATTATTAACTAGTATTATTATCAAACATGACTACAGTTATGTCTTATTGTCTTACGTAAGTATCTATCCACATAACATATAGTGCCTTTCAAGTACCTCTCAAAAGTGCTGACTATGGTAATCCAATAAAATGACATCCCTCAAATTTACTACCAAAAGCACATCCCAACTCATTCTACTACACATTAAGCAATTCTAGAGGGATAGAGGGCCACATTGGTCCACGTACCCTTTGGTTCTCAGTGGACACTGGACCATCAAAGTTATTACCGGGTTAAAATGCCATTTGCGTTCGCTCTACTGCCAGTATTGCAACACTAAGCCACCACCCACCCCAAAATTGTATATTATGTGACACTGCATAGATGTTGTCACAAGACAAGTTAATTTAAGCGACTTGTCTTCCCATAGAATTCTATGTCAGCTGGTTCCAATCTGCACCTGTTCTGAAACATTCTTTGTTCTTCTTTGCCTTATAATCATCTGTCTCAAGGTTTGGTTTTGATTCTGACGGCTTGCTCGGCTCTGACGCTGTAGCCGGCGGTCGACTGATGGCTAACGGAGCCACACAATACAGCAGACAAACAAACACAGCAATCAATAAACAAAGTAGAAACAAATAAATAAATATATAATAAAACTTAAAGCAGGAAGCAGCACATAAGACGCCAATTACCAAAATACAAGCGAATATAATCAATAAAGTAAGTAAGGAGGACACAGACATTCGGGAAAGTCAATAGACAATAACCCAACAGACAAGTTTACTTCCCATAGATTATATATCCCAACAGACTATATGTAAAGAAGGTTTTGCTCCAGTACTATTCTCTGACTACCATCACCAACCATTTCCACTGTAGCCCCAAGACGTCTCCTCGGCTCACCCCACCTGGATTCTGGTTTGGACCCGAACAGACCAAATAACCAGACACGTTTCGTTATACATACCACATGTGAATATGCGGGTCTAACTGATATGGCTTTGTGTGGGGCTGAGAAATTTAACAAAATGTATTTACCCCTTGATAAAATCAAAGTCATTGCAAACAATTTGCACTGCTCCAATCCAGTTTCTGATGCTAATCTGTAGCACTTTTGTAAGATACCATTGTGAAGTACTTAAAAGGCACTATATCTCATTTAATCAAATGACTTCTGAAGTGCATAATGAACCAATCATAACTTTTTTGTTACTGACTTGAAATTGAATGACCAGAATTTAGTGTCAATTTTTTCCCATATATGTAACTTTTATAGAGACAAAAACATTCCTCAAAATCAGTCTTTGTTCAATGTTCCTGATAAAATGAGGAAATTGACAATTGACCAAAGTTTCAAGGCCGAGTGCCTACTGTTTTGGCAATTGACGGGTTCCGTGGGGCTAAACCCAATATAGAACACATCTCGTTCAATTGAGAAGCACATTCAAGCATACACAGCACTAAATTACTAATGGTCTTAATTAGCTGATGAGCAATTTTGGGGTGCATGGCAAAGGATAACACTCATGTGTGAAGAGCAGTACGAAACAAGATCAATTCCTGCTACACCATAGGACAGGCCAGCCTTCTATTCGCTAGGCGGCGGCACTGGTTAAATTCGATGCAATACCACATGGGTGACTTGCATGGCCAGTTACATTCGACCCCTGTAATAACTTGTGATCATCCGTAATTACAATACTTGTACTAATACTGAAGTGTAAGTATGTAATAAGAACGAACATTTAATAATTATTATTACTACAATTATGCCAACTGGCAACATTCTTGACTGCCATGGAATAAAATCTTTTAAAGTGATCTCTTTTCAATCGACCATCAAATGATGCCCTGTTCATCATGATAACGGCCCCATAGAAGTCACAATATTACATTGAAGTAATTCAATATTACTAATGTTCAACGTTTTGGTTCCCTATGTTATGTTGACATTGTGCAACCATGACCACCCGTTCACCTGTTGCCTTGTTGTTGTTTACTGTCGGTGGAGGAGGCATCGGGGGTTTCAGAGGTTTCTGCAGACGCAACAGACACAACTTTTATTCTCACAAAGAAAATCAGACATTACGTTGTGTTGAAGAGTCAAGTGTTGAAAGTGGCTGAGAAGGTCGGTAGTTCAAAACATAACAAGGGAAGAAACTGTTTTGAGATTTCTGCCCAAATCATACCTTTTGCAGACTGGGTTTATTATTATTATTATTATATTCATTTATAAGACAGGCTGGCAGACTGAGGCAAGTTACATATATCATATACAGAGTTGACTGACCGACCAAACACCATTGTTAAATAAACTTATATCAGTCAGTCAGTCAGTCAGACGATACACCATTGGAAACTAGATCATTTGGCAGAAGAAGAGGACTGGCCATCGACCTTCTCCCCAACTGCCGAGGTTACGAAAAGTACACCGTATATACTCGTGTATAAGTCGAGAAATTTAATGCTATTTCAGGACTACGAAAACGGTATTCGACTCATACGCCAGACGGGAAATAGACTGAAGATTTCTGGACGACCAGATACGCACATATTATGAAAGCGAACTCAAAACTTAACCCTTAGTTATCTGGTAATTTTAACACCTATTTCACAATAAATCAGTTATTAAAATCGAAGTCATTTTTTTAAATAAAAGTTTATTATATACTTGTACCATAGTATTCTATTAGAAAACTGTTATGTTGAGTTTAGTGCAGTAGAATATTTACAGATACTTTCCACATTGAGCGATTTTAAGAAAAAGCGAGCCTCCTACAAAACTGGTTTCTAGTTGAAAGTTGTTGAGTATTGTGAACTGCATGGAAATTCGAATGCCATTCCAAGAGATACCTCTCTCACTTACTATATTTCTTACTCAAACCGGAGGCAGTGAACGGAAGTCATCCATTTGTATTCACATATTGGTTGTTTATATTATTTTGTATGATTTTCAAACACAAGTTTATTAGATTTTGTATATTCCGGAAAATATTCTAATCACTAAAAATTTCGACATCATTCGTTTTGAGTTTATGGATTCGACTTATATGCGAGTCGTCAATTTTGGACGATGTTTTGGTCAAAAAATTACACTTCGACTTATACGCGAATCAACTTATACGCGAGTATATACGGTAAGATGCTAGCACTTTATATTCATGGCTATCTTTGAGGGCATGCTGCAGAGAACACTATGAGTTGTATTAGTAAATGCTATCATATAGATCATGAGTACCTGTTGATCATTAACTCCCAAACACATCAGGATCTCTTAAAAATTGGAACAAATTCCTATAACAATTTCCTCTTAAATCGTAAATGATTCACCAGAAGCAGATCAAATCACATATTCACTTTATCTTTCTATATAAATGTTCAGGTCACATGGTATGATGAACTTCTTATTTCATATTATTACACCACTCAGCTTTGTTGCATCAATACATCATCTTTAATGTTTAACACTTTACAGACTAAAAGCACAGACGAGAACAATACTTATTGTCATTAAAGCTATCTAGACAACACATTATAAAGATACGTACTTCTGCTTCCACAGGAAGAAGTTCCACAAAGTTGTCAGGAAAAACACCTGTTTTTCCATTCATTTCACCCTTCCACCATCCATCATCTTCGAGGTTCTGATCGAGAACGATGATTATGTCGCCTTCCGTTAAGTCTAACTCATCTTCGTTTGCAGCTGTGTAGGGGTACATCACTCGGGCTTTAACCGCTAATGTAACAAAGGAGACAATTTTTGGGTCAAAATATGACACTTTGAGAGTATGAGCAGAAACAGAAATGCAAGCAGTGAAGACTAATTAGCAAGTCATAGAGGGAATATCTTTCCAACACAATGGGTCAAAAGACTCATGAGCACGGTATGTGGCAGTAGAAGTCTTAGGTAGCAAGAGTCAAAAGAATGGAGAATTGATGTTGGTCCTTCTCTCAAGGTTTAGACATAGTACCAAATAGAATAACAGTCAAACTCTAACCTACCAGGCTTTGGATTGTTCTTGGATTGCGCAGCTGGCTTCAGTTTTACCTTAAGAAATAAATGCATAGAAACAGCAACTGTAACACACAAGATTGGTTCATGATATTAATAAATCATTTCAAGAATCATTGACAGAAGTAATATTTATTATTGAATTTATCATCATCATCATAATCACCGGCTCCATGTGGGCATGATTGGTACAAATAAATAATCTAGGAGTAAACTACAGTTAGGACAGTCATTATTACCTAAGGTGGTCTGAGTTGAATCCGACGGCTACCTGGAAGTAGTGACATACATACATACATACATACATACATACATACATACACACAGTCCAGTAAACAAAACAAACATTTTCATAAACAGCAGTGGGCATGACGACGGTGAACCTGCATCCGAATAATTACAAAGCATATTATACTCAGGAGATAGTCAGAACAAAGTATTTATCCATGTAACTAATGATTGCTGAGATGCAGATAGCAAGCAGTAGAAGCCACTCACTGGTGGCTGCTTTGGATCTGCTGAAAATTTGTTTGGATCAACAGAATCCCGTTTCTCTAATTTTGAACGCAAAACGATAGGACCACCACCAAAAATGTTTCCAAATCCCACACCCTCCACTTTGCGGCCACGGATCGCAGGAGCCTCATCACCCACTGAAACATAGAAACACAGACATAAAGGGATCCAGCGATCAAGGATTAAGAAAAAAGGATGATGGAATTGATGATGACAAATGGTTGAGGAAGTGGGAGACAGAGGAACAAGAAGAAGAATGGCATCACAGAGAACAAAGTGAGAACAATTAAGGAAGAGTAAATGTATGTTTAACAAATAATCTGCTTTGTAAAATGTGAAAGATAATTAATGGCCATTCATTACAAATTAAGACCTCACATTAGAAAAATCAGAGCCATTTTGAAGTTTTATACAGTCTAATGCAGCGGTTTTCAAACTTTATTTTTATTGTACCACCAGATAAAAAAATCGAAAGTTTGCGTACCACCAGGTGCGCTATGACTAGACTATACTAGACTAGAGTCTCTAAACACTTATAATAATGCAAGGTTGCAAGGTTTTAACAACGCTTAAAATGATGTTTAGTTTTAGCAACTATTAGTTTTAGCAGCAAACTAATTACTAGCAAACTATTATTTATTCATTTTGTAATGTTAAGAATGTATCAACAAAAAAACAAAAAAGAAAGATAAAATCAATATTAGAATGTGTTACTGAGTTACTCGGCTAATGTGAGCTGTGGGCTTGTTTTAACAAGCACAAATTTGCAATATCTGGTTTGATATTTGTCAATTTCAATCGCAAATCTGGTTCGAGTTCAAGCTTTGTTCTGTGTTTGTTTTTGATGGCTAGCATAGCTGAGAAACCAGCTTCACATAAATAGGATGTGCTGAATGGAATTAAAAATTTTAACGCTCGATCAGAAATTAAGCCATATTCAGCTCTTTGCTTCAGCCAGAAATCGCACAAAATGTCTTTCTTGAATTCGTTCTGCAATCCTCCATCACACGACAGTTCAACAAATTGGTCTCTTTCATGCACTGAAAAATCAGTTGGCAACATTACATCCGAAAATGGATTTCGAATCCATTCCTTGTCATCCAGTTGATCAGGAAAATATACATGGAAATCTAATATCAATTGAGAGCAGTGTTTCTTGATATCGTCGATCAAATTAGCATGAAGTTTAAGGTCATTCTCCATTAGAAAAGACTCCAGAGAAGAAAATGAAGTAACACGAGAGTGCGAAATGTCTGACAAAAAGAACTGGAGCTTCTTCACCATTGCATTTATTTTATCCATAACAGTAAATGGAGTGATATTTCTCCCTTGCAAACTCGAATTTAGTTCGTTTAGTTTTCCAAAAATATCAGCCAAATATGCCAAACGCATTAACCACAATTCATCCAAAAGTAAATGAGATGTTTCAAATTTACTGTCCATCAGAAAGATTTGGACTTCTGAGCGCAGTTCAAAAAGCCGAGATAAAACCTTTCCTCGAGATAGCCATCGCACTTCAGTGTGCAAAACAAGTTTATTGTGTTCACTCCCCATTTCATTACCAATTATGGAAAACATCCGTGAGTTTAGAGCCCGAGCTTTTATAAAGTTAACTATTTTAACAGACTGGTCTAAAACTGTCTTTAAAGTTGCAGGCATAGCTCTGGAAGCCAAGGCTTCATGATGGATACTGCAATGTGTGAAATTGGTTTCTGGTGCAACTTGTTTGATTTGAGTAACCACCCCACCATGCTTGCCCGTCATAGCAGCTGCCCCATCAGAGCACACCCCAACGCAGTTTCTCCAATTTATTCCATTGGCAACAACAAAATCATCAACCTTTTTAAATATTTCATTGGCAGTTGTTCGACCAGATAAAGACTCGCAGAACAAAAATTCTTCTTCGATGGCCTGTTCGTGTTCATATCTAACATACATCATCAATTGAGCACAGTTTGTAACATCTGTACTCTCATCTAACTGAATCACAAAAAATTTGCTTTGCTGGATCCTTTGGATGAGTATTTTCTTTACATCAGAAGCTAAATCTTGAATGCGTCGTGAAACAGTGTTATCCGACAAAGGAACAGTATCAAGTTTTTTGGCAGCATTTTGTCCCAGCAAACAAGTCACAATATCTTTAGCAGCAGGTAATATTAAACTCTCCCCAATCGTGTGCGGTTTCGCTGTTTGAACTATTCGCAAACAAACCAAATAAGATGCTTCTAATGCTTGTGAACTAGCTGAAGTAAACGACTTTAAACTTTTTTACTTTGTAGCATTTCCATTTTTTTTCGTTTAAAAAATTCAAGTGGTTTATCTTTAAAAAGGAGATGTTTTGTAATTAAATGGCGCTGAAGTAGAGAAGGTTTCATTGAATGATTTGAAAGTTTTTCTCTGCAGATCACACACTGACGCTTGGGTTCTTTGTTATCACCGCACCACGTAAATCCAAAGGATAAATAACTGTCGTCATACCGTCTAACTATAATCTTACGCTGCTTACAAGTACCTTCCTTCTCGTCAGGGTCAACTCTGGCCTCTGGAGTGTCAATCTCGGTGGATTCAGTGCTGACGGTTGGAGATTCTTGCTTTCTTTTCAACCATTTATCCATGGATGACCAGATTTAAAATTATAATTATAAATATAAAAATCTGTTGTGAAAGTTTAAAATAATAATAATTATTTGTTGTGAAAAATAAATGACGAGGCTGTGACGTTTCAACATTAAAAATATCCTGGCAGAGACTAATCAAAAAGAGTAAGAGAAATTTTAAATTTTTTCGCGTACCACCTAGCGCCACCTCGCGTACCACCAGTGGTACGCGTACCACCGTTTGAAAACCGCTGGTCTAATGCACTTTCACCATACATATAAAAATCCTTAATATAAACCTGGCTTTTCTGCTGATTCCGTTTGGCCAATAACTTCAACAAAGTTGGAAGGAAACATTCCAACTTTTCCATTTAAGCTTCCTTCCCACCAATTGGGTTCATCCTAAAAGAGAAAGAAATACCATTAGCCAGGCAGCAAAAAATATTACGATACAAAACAGTCCGCTATTCACAATTACAGTCAAAAATAATACAGTAACTAGGGCATTGAGGTTACAGTATTTACACAGTGAAGCACATACAGCAGAGTTGTAGTAGGAACACGTGCTTTTGGTGGGACAAGGCAACTGATTGGCATGCCTTGTAGCACAAAGTTTATGGGTTCAAGTCTCCCCTCAGAATGTTACCGAGTAGAGACTCTGAGCCAGTCCTTCACTAACAATTGCCATTGACGAATATATGGTCATTAAACAGTGACACTTAATAAATTAATTTATGTTTACATACAATAATAGTAATAATTTAAAAATTTCACTTGCTGTTCCATTGACGAATATATGGTCATTAAACAGTGACATTTAATAAATTTATGTCTACATACAATAATAGTAATAATTTAAAAATTTCACTTGCAGTTCCCAATGAACGTGAAACTGAATGATAAGCAAGTGTCATTAATGACATTATCAATGATCAACTGCTGTGGCCCACTAGCTAGCATTGACTTTGCTAAACTCATGTTTCAACCATATCTATCGACCTTTAGCACATCAAGCAATTGATAGAAAGAAAGATATAAAAGTGGCAATCCTACAGCTGCATGGTTCAGCAATGACACATGGTATTGCCAAGATTCAACTACCATTTATAGCAGCAAATGGTCACAAATTTACCAATAATGCCAGAGACTAGCAAAAGAATTACACTGAAATCATGAATGATGCAGAAAATAATTGAAAACAACTTCATCACCTGTTTAAGAATGTCTACGATATTTCCCACTTCAAGTCCCAGCTCATCTTCCTGCTGAGGCACATAGGCAAATGTAACTTTTGCCCTTTTTACAGGTTTCTTAGCAACTGAAAAGGTATTGAACAGTCCTTCAATATCTCCTCACAACCGTTATAGATGAATAATAAATCAGGTAAACACTAAACAATCCAGTTTCAATACAAAGAGGATCGGAGATTTTTTTTAAAATGTGTTGTACGGTAGAGTCTTAGTTTACGTGACAGAGACTTGTATCCCAACACCCACATAGAACTGTCACTTTTCTCCAAACTTGCTCCTTAGCGCAAGGCCTTTGCGCACTTGGAGCGCTCCTGAGTGGTTCACCCTACTAGAGGCGCTTAACAACTACTTAAATACATTACAATACAGAAACAAGAATTTACAATGTAAAATGTCAAAATGTGTTTGAAATGTTTTTGAAGTCATTACACACAGAACAGAAACCAATTTGCAATAATTATTTCTGATTTAAAGAATTCATATTTTCTTGGTGAAGTCAGAAGGTTCTGAATGTGAAAAGAAGGCACAATTCCACACCATACTCCCTCAATAAGAAGGAAATGCCGTCAAGAGAAAATTTGGACAGTACACAAGAATGCACCAGGTCATGACATTGCTTGCAAGACAGCAGAGAAAATATGAATTTACACCTTGCACCAGTATAAGTATGTGCTCCTTTCTCAAGCAGGTATGGTTGCTGACCCAAGGCTATGGCATCTGCTGTAAAATTCTATTTAGCGCTGGCAATTCTTAGATGTCATTCAGGTCTAAACTTAAGTCTGATCTCTTTCAACTTATACACCCACCCTATCCTGGTTAATGTTCACTCTAATCTGCCAGTTTTCGATCAGACTGTCTAGTGGATCGTGATACTTTACGATTTCACTTAAAGATATTGATTCATGCATTGGGCATTATGATAATGAAACTGTAGAAGTATTTAAAATAGAATAGGCTAGATATAACACACACACTCATGGAGGAAAATTTTCCATCTTAAACGGATGACTGTTATGGCAGTGTAGTAAATAAAATGGAAAGGCAAATAAAGAATAAAAGCATCAATAGAGAAAAGCCTGTTATATTGCAAAGTTATAACTACCAACCATTAATTGCATTTGAAATTGTAAAAGTAGATTAGTAAACCATGAAAAGCTAACCCATGGGTGGTGCGCCACCGGGAATTATGACGCTTCGCAGTTTGTTACGAATTTCAGACACGTTTCCTGCATTCTGTCTCTTGGCTGGTGTAGCAACTTTAGCATCCCTTTTGACTTCCTGATATATAGTAACAATCAGAAAGTAATCTCATGCAAGCAACCAGACACAGTTATACAATGTGTTCACAGGAGATAAGACAGCAGCTAATGACATGGCAGATATACAACACAATGAAGTCTAGTTTCACAGTCACCTGAGATGGCAATTTAAAAGTCGTGTTGGACCGCCTACTCCGAAGTCACGCCTTCAAAATCCTGCTGAGGCAGAAAGAAATTTTGAGACTTCTGCTTAACTTGAACCACTACTGATATCAGGTATAAAAGTAAACCTCTGACTTGTCGACTGTCAGTGGAAGATTGGGTGAGATGAAAGAACTAGCCAACTGGGAAAGTGAAGTCGTCAACATTTCATATCAACGGCTGCATACAGTACACACCTTTGTTCGTTTTACGAATTCTCTATTTAATTTTTATCCAAAATAGGAAGCAAGCAAACAGATCATATAACCTGCATAATTTCTTTCATAAAATCCACTATCTAAGCTAACAAATGTATTCACAGAACAATTCATTCTCATCACTTAAATTATCAATGATTTGATACATCCAATACAGTACAAAGTTAAGCCCATATGAAGAGCATTAGTATACATGAAACTTTTCAATCCCTCAGTCTAGCCTTTAGAAGTGAAGATTACATATAGCAAATCTTCAAGCATACAATAGGAACAGGAATCTGTCTGATGGCTCCAAAATCATGCAGCTACACAACAAAAACAATATATTCATCCTGGGTAACTAAATAGCATTCATATAATTTATATTAAGCATACTACACATTATCCAAAGTATATGCCAATCAGACATTAAAAATTATACATATGAAGCAGAGAATTAGTAAAACATTGAGATCACACAACAGCAGAAAACTATAGAAGTGGTCAACAAAACAAAATGAAGATGTATAAAGTAACGAGTGTCCGCATTGGTGCCGACGGTTAAATTCGACTCCTGTAATAACTCGTACTCATTCGCTCATAATGTACTTGTAGTCATACTGCGGTCTGTCAGTTTGAAATTAAACGAAGATTATTATTATTATTATGACCAGAGATATAAACATAATCTGCTCATCAGATATCTGTCAAATTGCCACAATGCTAGTAAAAGACAAAAAGCCTTCAGAGAACATTAAATTTTAGAGAAAAGGCAATACATAAATGTCTGCCTTGCAACACTTCAGTCTCCTGCTTCACTCATTCACTTCATAACAACCTTATGCTACATTTTAAGCAATGGACTCATTTTGTTTCCATGCTCACCTCTTCTCACAAATAGACATTGCAGTTGACCAACAGATACCGTAACTCTTGAGATAAACCACACTTGAACAGCACTTGGCTCTCACTCTTCCAGCTGATGAATAAGGAGAATTTGGTGATGATGATGAGATTGGTGATGATGATGATGATAATTAAATGTGCTGGTGATACACTTGAATGGTTATAACCGTCATTGACGCCTTTCATTTAAGAGCCCATCCATATTTTATGTAAGCAAATAAATCAGATTTTTTCAGTTCATTGCCAATTACTTGTTGACATTCAGATATAAACTTAGGAATCATCCCATTCCATTGGCATATCAACCATAGCCTTTTTTGGTTCATTCGGATCCATCCGGGTTTTGACCTGGATCAACTGGATCACGACTTTTTGGGGTGCTGTTAAGTAATGGATAACACACAAGCGTGAAGAGCAATAAAAAGTGTTATTCATTCTCACTAACCCCATAAGGCTGACTAGTCCTCCATTCGCTAGGTGGTGTCATTTGATAGCTAAATTAGAAGTAGTACTTTATGGGCGACTTGCATGGCTGTCAGTCAGTTAAATTCGACTATTGTAATAAGTTGCAACATCCATTCATGCTATACGTGTAATCATACTGGGGTGTGTCAGTTTGAATCGAATTAAACAAAGAAAATTATCATTGATAATGATTTTTGCTCAAATCAACCATTGAATCATTTCTTGTACATCATGACAATGGCACCAATTATGACAATGACACCAATTAGGACAATGGCACAGTGGAAGTTAATGGAATAGATTGGATTTACAATGAGAAACGATAATTGCCTTGACAAAGTTATCTGGAAACATTCCTTTGCGGCCATTTACGCAGCCTTCACACCATCCCTCAGAAACCTTTACAATGTTTGTGATGACATCCCCCGCTTTCAATGTCAGCTCATCCTCCTCTTGCGCAGCATAGTCAAACTCCACTACTGCTTCAACTACAACCAGAAAACAGCATGCATACATAGAATGAGGATGCATAACAACTTAGAATAAGAACATATACATAATAAGAGTGTAAAAATGAGTACGTACATAGAATGAGAATGCACCTAGTGTGAGACTGCACACAAAACAACAATGTATGCAGAGTGAGACTGTACACATAAACAGAATGCACAGATAGTGAGATTGTACACAGAAATAGAGTGTACATAGAAAGAGAATGGAATCTGAAAATATACATACAGAGACATTGTACACAGAATGAGAATGTATACAGAATGAGAATGTACATATCAAGAGAATGTACACAGATTGAGAACTAATTTCACACATCAGACAAATAAAACAGGTGAGACCAGAGATTGTTCCTTACTTTGATCAATTTACCATAATAGTGTTAGAACAAACAAAATTTATTCATACAATAAGCAGAGAAACGACAACCTGCAGGCAATGATATAATGAGAAAATTATAGAAGTAATTCATTTATCCAAGATGGCAAACAATGGCTTTTACAATGAAGGGCCACTATTTGCACAGAACTAAAGCAACGAGGGTACACGAAAGTTAACTAACAGAAATTGTGAAATATGAAACAGTGATTTAAACAAAAATATACACAAGGAAATACTTAGTCTAGTGAATCAAAGATAGTCATCATTACCATTATAAAAATTATAAGAACTGGGATTACAAAAAAGATATAGGTGGAAGGATCAAACATTAGAAGAAAAATAGCTCCTAAAAGACCAATTAAAGTCCTAATAGTGAACCCACCCTTACACGTTTTTAACCAGCATGCAGTTGGGAAATTGGAATTTGAGAGAAGAACTGAAAATAGTTAACTATGTACTCATGCACCTCACATATCAGAAGTGACATTTTCACTTAGTAAACGCATGTAGTTGATTTTGAAGAATTAAGCGACCTAGACAGTGGAATATCTAATAAGGCAACATTCCATGTAAGCCATTATATTTCAATATAAATTGCCCATATAATAGATGCAGTACGAGCAGAGAATACGAACCGAAAAGGCTAGTTAACCAATCACATAAGCAAGGTGGTTCTGTGGTGGAAGATTCGGCCCGCAACACATGCAGAAATTATTAATGTTTTTGGTAGAATCTACCACCCTCTTCTTATATGCATTGCTTAGCATTAAAGGCCGCTTTTGCAGTTTGAACTATGTTTCATGTATGGATAATGTCATCAAATTGATTGTAACTAAATCCCCAGAACCCTCAATATATTTTCACCTTATCGATAGATGGCTATTCGAAAAATGTCTGGCTCAGTTCCAGCACCACCTACGTATTTGAGAACTCTTCAATTTTGCAGCACGAATCAGAAAGTACAGAAAGCAATCCAGATATGTAAAGTTTAGCATCAGCTTCCAGTTGAAGCTCATTGCAATTTCTTGTTGACTTAATAAGTTACCTAATTATGCGCAATGTTAATAAGCTACCTAATATGCTATATGTATGTTATTTCGTATTCATAATGAAAATTCAAATGCGTCACTAGTCTGTTTCAGAGTAGCGGCAATGACATAGGGTAGGCCTACCCCAAAGGATGGTCAAACTCAACAGATCTCAACAGCCTGTTTGAATAGTTACTATGCCTAAATATAGCGCATTTCGGAACTTGGATTCTTCGATTTAAACTAAACTAATAATCGACATATATATGGTGCCAACGAAAAGCACAGTAAAAGCCATGTTAAAAACGTGAACAGCGACCATGTACAATTTAAAGTTACTGTATACCAAAAAAGCCTTGAAAACTAAAGGCACAAATACTTTAAAGTATAACAATAGCAAACGACACACTAACACGACAGATATATGCTGGAGTCACTGGCTCATCATTATTGTGGGCAGGGTCAGAGGTAGTCATCGGCCCCGGAGACGTGGAGCTGCAATTCAGTCACGATAACTTACTGAAATGTTTAAGACGGGTACAATTAGCGTTAACAACTAGCAACTTACCCATTCTGAACGCAAATAAAATTCTAAGTTAATCGTCACTTTGCAATTTCTTATTTAGTCCGTTCGAAATGTAAACTACACACTTCCTGTCACAAATATGCTATTAACTAACTTTATTTATAGAAACGAACATAGCAAAGAGTTCTTCGCAACCAAGATATATTTATCTATGGTATCGCCGCCGACCACGGCCATCATCGTCGTCGTCGTTATCATCATCATCACCATCACTATCACCATTATCTACCACCACCATCATCATCATCATCGTTATCATCATCATCGTTATCATCATCATCGTTATCATCATCGTTATCATCATCATCATCATCATCGTCGTCATCATCGTCATCATCATCAGTCATCATTAGTCATCATCATAATCATCGTCATCATTCGTCATCTTCATCATATATATATATATATATATATATATATAGTCATCATTCGTCATTATCACCATATATATAGTCATCATTCGTCATTATCACCTTCATCATTTGTCATCATCATCGTGATCATGATCGTCATCAACATCATCGTCATCCGTCGTCGCCGTCGTCGTCATCATCATCATCAATATCATCATCGTCATCCGTCGTCGCCGTCGTCGTCATCATCATCATCATCTTCTTCTTCTTCTTCTTCATCTTTTTGTTCAACTGCCAGAGGTGTTGTGTGGACTAAGACTTAAAGGACAGATTTTGCAATAATATTATTGAACAGCGTTTTCCATCCTCAGCTTGTTGCATGCTGGTAGTTGCTTGAATCCATCATCATGGCGATCCATAATCCTTTAAACAGAGCACTTTTTTAGTAAAAAAAACAGTTCCCAAAATCATGAAACAATTTGCTGACAACGAAATACATGCAGCTAACATTGTATTAGAATAAGTTTTGCTCAAGAACAGTGTTTGTGCAAGAACAGTGTTAGGCAATAAACTGGAGTTTCATATCATTGCTCGAGGTACTGCTTGTGTATTCAGCAGATTGAGGATTCACTCAAATGAATCGCTATTACACCAATGTAGATCTAAATGTCATATCTATCTAGATGTAGGCTAATTAAGCGGTTGCATGCTACTTTTGAGCAGAGTGAAGTTTTCTTGAATGGCACAGCCCCTTCCTTACTAGGTGTACACTTATATACGTGACCACGAATCGAATTTTTAAATTTTTAATGTCAATGACTTCTTAATGATTGGCATCAATGGTCCACCTCTTGGGCAATACAATAGTAGAAATGCCAAGAAGAATGTTAGAAGTTGGTTTAAATCAGGCAAACATTGAGCCCTGGACAAGGTTACAAGGTTGCCAACGACAGCTGAAAACTGCGCGCATTGGTTCATTCTGTCATAATTTCTTTTTATAGCCACTGATCTTATGACTAGATAAGTCTAGGTCAAAATCGCCAGCCTCAATGATTTTTGTGTACCTAAGTAGTGATAGGAAATAGACTCCAAATATGATTACTACCTACAGTTTAAATGTGCAAGTTCTTTATATAACTGCCATGTTCTATATGACGTCAGCTGCTAATATTGCCAAGGGATGTCATTAACCTGATAACTAAACAAAACACAGCTAAGGATCAAAGCGTTGCACCCACACCCCCAGTGACGCTCTACAGTTTAGCCCATATACCGGTTCCCGGTACGTAATAATTCTGGTCAAGACATCCGGACATATAAGAATTTTTCAACCCCTTCAGTTCAAATTTGACAATAAAATTCGCGTGCACTTGCAAAATCGACAAAGAAGGTTCTTCTTTTTGATAGTAGTGTGTGCATCGGAGACTCATTTAGTTGTGGCATTATTTTTCCAATGGGGCCTCAGTAGGCCAGGCAACCAGGACGGATTCACTTGTATAAAACTGAATGGTCTAAAATGGTTTTGTAGTGAATAATGAGCCTTGAATTTGAACTATATTAAGACTTGCCTCAAGTTAAAGGCAACAGTTGAAAAGATATTGACTTTATTTAAAACAAACAGAATAGCCTATAATTAAATAAACACAAGTCATTGCATATATTTTGATGAAGTGCATGATGCATGCATGCATGTATGTATGTAAGTATGTATGTATGCATGTATGTACATTGTATGTATGTATGTATGTATGCATGTGCATTCTTTGCAATAAAACCAGCCAAGCTAAAAGTCTCTCACATGGAACAGTTTTGGTGAGTGATGCTACTTTTGGAAAACTAAGTGCATAAAGCATCCACCACAATAACTGATTTTAACAACCGAATATAATAAGTAGCCTTCTTGATTGTCAAAAATAAATGTAATCATATAATTAACTAATGAATAGTTAATTGTGAACTCCCACAGAAATAAATAAAATCAATTTATAATAATTACAATTGACATAAATGGCAAAAGAAGCGAATTGTATAACTAACACCACTCATAATAGTTCCTTCTATTACCAGGACGTCTCAAACAGGAACTAATATTTGACCCATAAGATTGAAAGTTACACGTATCAATAGCCTAACAAGACCCAATGATGACTTCAAATCTCGTCAAATAACAGGCCTAACATGGACGTTCGTCGGGAAATAAAATCTTAACTAAATCTGACGGTTTCCTGTGACTAATATCAGTCACTTAGACAGAAAAGCAAAACATTTGTCGACATATTCGATTGTCTTTGCTCTGTATCCAAAATCTGCCAGTTTAATGAGGACTAAATATTGGGGGAAATGACCAAAATAAAATAAACTGCCCATATTCATTAAAAAGTATGGTGAATGTTGCAACATCACTAATGCAACACATGTAATGTTTCAGCCTTTCTTTAAAGAGCTGAAAACGGGAATATACTAGTGAATCAAGGTACCTTTTTATGAACACAACAATACCCAACAACCAATGGACTTATTTTAAGTGTTTCTTATATCAAGATCTGGATCAGATGATTTATCATCAACTTCCTTTCAGCTGAATTAAAAACTTATTCAATTTTAATCCATCACTTCACGTGAGGTGCATCCACTTCCTAAACAACGTCAACACTTTCAAACAATTCATGAACAGTTTTTATTAACAAATAAATTAGAATTTGTTAACACACACACGCACAAGCAACGAGGTGAGAGATTAACAGAAGTGGTTTGGTTACGCCACTTTGCACTTGATATTCTTATCAACAGAACATATTATTGGTTTCAATGCACAGGAAAATACAGAACAAAAATGAGATACAGCATAATTTAAAGCAGCTGTGTTTGTAAAGTAACAAAAATTAACAGATCAGCAACATTAAAGCTAGTTAACAGCTGTACAGCATCGCATTACTAGCAGTTTATATCGCAATACTCGGAGCAACAGCAAAGCAACATTCGTACACACCAAAAAACAACATTTAGAAAGACAAATTACACAGCTGGAATCATTAGGAATTTCTTCCACACATTTACGATGAACGTAACGGTCTATTGATCTTGATCTGAACACTGGATACTGAGAGAACTCAGAAATGGTCTATTTCGTTCAAAACTTAACGTATCAGCATATATCTGAAGCAAAATCTAGCATCTCCAAAAAGCAATTTTCTCCTGCTACCAGATGTTACACGAATGTCAAGTGATGAAGTCAAGCACGCACTGACTGAACTGGAAGGTCTCGATGACAAGATCAACGCATTGAGCGATGCAGAGCAGTGGTTACGACGGAGAGTTCAGTAATAATGGATGGCCATCATTACATTATATATCACAGACGATTGAGAGCAGCTGTTGATCTTCCTAAGGCTGGCTTTCCCCTAACAACTAGGAGGTATCATCAGACGGTCTCGCGGACTGAAGATGTCAACGGCTCAAGTACCTACAATGTTCAACATATCACGTAGACAATATACACTTGGAAGCCAACACCTATCAAGTGGCTTTCACAATTTTGTGCATAGCATACACATTCAAGGAATTTTCCAAGTACATTACTTTCACACTAAAATTTAACTGTTTATGAAATTTTCAATTTCATCAGAAATTGCAAAACACAAAAGTTCTGTTCTCCAACAGCACAGCACTGGATAGAATATATTAATGTACAACCATTAGCTAATTCAGATCTGGTAGACATACTCTATTTCAATTAGCTGATAACTAGACCCTAGATTAGATTACATATAAGGAGCTTCACACAAATAAGAAAAAATTTTTAAACATTCAAATTTGTATTTCAGGAATAACGCAAACTGAATGCTTACCACGGGTATTTGCCTGGAAGACTGGCGAAGTGATTTATCAAGACAGAACTGTTCCTCTGTCGTCTTCCGATAAACGGGGTTGTCAAAGTTCATAGTCTTGATGTTCTTCTTGCGATGCATTTTCACAATGAAGCATCCAGTCTGTAAACATCAGAAGACAATATCTTAGTTATGGCCAATCAAAGTATCACATAATTTCAGGTAAACAGTGGACATTGGACAACCAGATACACAATTCTAGTTTAATTCAGAAGCCTTGCAAATGACTGCCCAATTCAGTTTGCTCCGTCAATTACTTGTTGACTCAACGTAGATTCATTTTATCTACTTAAACAGCCACCATAGTCTGGCTTCTGGTTTCTCAGCTCCATTCGGTTTCAACCTGGCTTCTCCCACAGAGTTTGATTCCAATCTCAGTCACAGCTTAAACGATATAGTAATGGCGACATTACAGAATCCATCAGACTACATCAGATTTTACAAAATACTTTCAACCTTTAATGCCTAAACAAAAAGTCATTTACAATCAGCTTCAAACTTAATTAGACACACCGTGCAGACAAGCGAGGTAAAGAAACAACAAAAATAATGCTCCAGGCCACTTAAGGCACTTGACTCTAAACGTCATTCAGACAATGGGGTACCTGGTCTTAATTTCAGTCTTTTTCTTCCAGTTAATCTTCATTTAAATGATAAGCAACATTCTGTGCATGTTTCAATGATTTATACACTACACAAGTTTATAAAAATAGTTATAGGTCAAGTCATTAGTTTAACATTTTAACAGGAAAAGCTGCACAATCATAATCCTAAAGCAGGCTAATGGCCCTTTTTGGTGCCATGACACCCCAGTTGGAAAATGCTGCCTTACGCTGACTACTGAGGGACAAAACAACCAAGTTATCCTACAGTGCAGTCGTGACTTGTGGCTCAGAATACAACAAATCGTGGACACAATTGTGAAACCATTCAAATAATGACAGTAAATGAATTTGCAAAATCAGTAGCAATGAGTAGCTCACCAGAATGACAACCAGCAGAACAACCAGAGTGGCAGACACCGAGACAATCACAGCCACCAGCTTCCCTTTATCCTGTTGAAAATGTTCTTCAGCCTTGTCCAATTTCTCCATTGGTGCACCCTTCGACGTTGTGGTTACACTACTCAAATCCACGTTTTGGGTACGACACGTTCTGCGATCAGCACCGAGCACATATTTAGTAGTTTGTGTAT
Source organism: Bimastos eiseni (assembly GCA_959347315.1). Classification (NCBI taxonomy): domain Eukaryota; kingdom Metazoa; phylum Annelida; class Clitellata; order Crassiclitellata; family Lumbricidae; genus Bimastos; species Bimastos eiseni. Next base: position 13,270,232 of record OY365819.1, read on the forward strand.
CGCTCGGACAAAGACAAGTGAATTCCGGATTGCCGACACGAGGCAGACACATGTGACTGCACGCATTCAGACAGACATCAGTGCCTGAACAGTTACAACCAGCACAAACAATCAATCATTGCAAACAGTAATGGAAGATTTTGCAATGTTTCAACAGTTACAGAATTTTCCCTAAACAGGTAGTCATGGATATGAATGAAGTGTAGGCAATTTCATTCTCTAAGACTCGGGTGGCCAGTCCTCTCCCTAGCAGCCTCATCTTCCCACTGACACTGTGTGGTCGGTGTACTCATCATAGCCGAGTTGGATCACAGATCGAACAGAAATCTCAACACAAATTTCTGACCATTCACGGGTTTGAACTCCGACCTCCTGTTTGACAATCCAGTGGACTTAACTACCGGACCACCGTGCACCCCAACAACCAAATAAAACCTATATGAAACATACATATAACCTATCCCATGACTTGAATAGTGTCTTTAAAATAATACACTATATGCAATGATACTTCAATAAAACAATGTAATTTCGGCCAATTACCAAACACGAAAACTATGACACAGCAGTAAAAAAGACCGTCTCCTAACTAAGTAAAATATTGCAAAAATCACTCATGAAAACAAACATGGATTAAAACCTATATACATATTTTTTTATAAATGTGCCTAGCACTCTTTTACAAGATTTATGCTAAGTGAAACTAAGAATAATAGTAACCTGCTGGCTGCTTAAGTCGATGATAGATGTGGACGTCCATTGGTAAAGAGAGATCGTTAGCCACATGAATAACATTGTTATTCTGTTTTGAATGATGCTTGCTGGCCTTCAGAATGGAATGCGTATGCCAATCAGACCAATAGACGTCGTCCTGATGAAAAACAACATGCAATATTACTCTTGTGTCAGAAAATCGTAATGAAGCTTTCAGTCTGGATCTGTAAATATCTAATTAATTCATTGACTTGTATCTGTTTTAAAAGACTATCACATTAAAGACCCAATAAGATAACGTCTACCAACGGCGCTATATAACTGGATGTAATTACAATTATAATTACAACCTCTATCTGCTCACCCCGTATGGACAAAGCGATTAATATTAAACAGAGTGCAACAAAATCACATCAAATTGCAGCTGCCTTATTTGAAAAGTTAATACTTGACTTTTGTCTTATGCATTTCAAAAAGAGTGCATGTATTTCAAAAGAATGAAATTCATTAATTTTATATTTGTACAAGTTCCAATTCTAATGTAACATATGCATAAAAAATGGAAATGTATGCAGGCACCATAGCAATTTCTAACTAAAATGCATTAATCTGAATGCATTTTCATAGCAAATCAGGATGTACCTCAAAAACTGCAACAGCAAAGGGATGCTTCAGGTAGCTGTACGAGGTTAGAATGATCTGACGATCACCACCAACAAGATTAGAACTAGCTATGACGTGCAACTTGGCATCCACCCAGAATAATCGGTCAGTTTCATAATCTACAGCAAAAATCATCATCAAACAGTACTAACAAACTGACCAAAAAATTAAACAACTAGTGGAAATTCATTTTAAAGCCGAGGCATAGTTGTGCAATTGCATCTCTAAACACAAAACATTGCTTTCTAAATATTGGTCAAAATAGAAAATAAGCAATAATTGCAAAAACAATAAAAACTTGTTTAAAGTGATAAATTGTCAATCTAAAGATAAGTATAGATTATACTTTGCAAGTGCATACACACTAACTATTATTAACACATAACGATCCAAAAAACAAGCATGAAACACTGACCGATGGTCAATCCATTTGGCCACTGGATATCAGATGTGATAAGCTTCTGACGTGAAGAGCCATCGAGGTAAGCACGCTCAATCTTTGGCTGTGTGCCCCAATCAGTCCAGTACATCATTCTGCCAACAAGACATAAACAAAAACATAAAAAACATAATTTTCCATGGAAGAATTTGCAGAACAAATCACTTTTATACAAAAATCATTCTGACTAAATTTCAAGACCCTATAGCACCTAGTGATAAGCTGTATGGTCATTCCACCAAACCCGCAAGCATTTGTTAAAATACTTAAAATACACTACCTATGGCCATAATCTGTGTGAATAAGAAGGTGTCATATTAAAATGTAAGGGATTGATACAAATTTTAATACAGGGTTGCCACAAAGTAAATAAAACCAATACCACGACTTTCCACAATTTATTCTGTGACTTTACAGACTTATTCTACATGTAAAAACAACCTACTTCTAATCGTTCAATCAATATGATATTTTCAAAAAATATGATAATAAATATCACTATTAATGATTTTTCATTTTAAAATTCCATGCCTTTTTTGAAAATACCCACTCTGCAGGCCAGAACATTTTCAAAGACTAACAGGATCCGTGGCATCCCTGATAACATCTTGCTCTGTGTAATTTGACAGTACAGACTAAAGATATCTGTAAAAATTCCAGATGAACGCTGACCTGTGCTTCTCTCTTGGATCAACAATTATGGCTCTTGGTTCATCAAGTTCGTCATTGATCAGCGTCTTGCGCCATCTGTTGTTTCCCAGGTTCAGGACGTCGATGCGATCATTACCCGTATCAGTCCAGTAGAGATTTTTGTGAATCCAGTCGTAAGCCAATCCATCGGGAATGCGAACATCTTCGGAGACAATTGCTTCTTTACGAATCAATACCCCATTGTCATCAAATGTAACCCTGGAAAGACAATAGCAAAACTGTTGATATTGTAATTATATTACACAATCCAATTAATTACTGGCTAACAGTGCAGCAGCAAATCAATAGTTAATTGGCAAATCAGTCAGCCTATTAACTAAACAGTAGAGGTCAGCTTACAGGTCATGTATATAGCTCTTGCAATAACACCTAGTTTTTAAAAAGGAAACTTTTATGAAATTATTTCTTCAGGTATTAGTTTCATCTTTCCACTATGCACCATTTCACTGCTCCAAGTGACTGCACAGGCATCTGCTTCAGGTTTGATACCAGGCATATTAATCCCTTTGTATCGTTCACACAATAGAAGCATGAGGAATAAATTATTAATAATTCTACAATAAAGAATAACCAGGTAGCTTAATGCAGCAGTTTAAATCAATGGTGCCACCTACCAGCTGATGTTCTCTGAGGTCACATCAGACCAGAAGAGAGTCCTGCCCTCAACGTCGTAGTCGATGGCAACAGCACTGTCAACATCTTCTAGCAGTGGTCTGTATCTGCCCGTGTAGAGATGAATCTGTCGAAGGTCATGCTTGTTGGAGAAGATCATCATGGGCTCTCCACCTAAGAAAAAATATCCCATATTATGTCACAAATCAAATCTTCCTTCCCTCACCAATTGACTAGTTACAATACCAGCATATATATATACACACTTTTATATACATATATATGCACACATGTATATCCCCCACACATGTAAACATATATATAAATTATATATATATTAGGGCTATAACGAATATTTGCTTCGTATTCGCTTTGCAGCCGAATAGTGGGCCAAATAGCTACTCAGTAGATTCGGTCAGACCAAATACAAATAGTGATCACGTGACATATGTTTCTGCTTAAGCGGCGGCCGTTATATCTACTGGACTGAAGTAAGTTTCTACCGCCTAGACCACTGTGTTCAAGTATCATCCATCTCATTTCTAAGTTTAGTTAAATTATTTCCATTCCTAGTTAATACAGACTGACAGTAGGATGCAAAAATTACATGCATTTAACTTTTTATTTTTAGTTTATGTATTAAATTTACTGATCTAAAACGTTTTGCTTTTGAAATTTGTCGGTAGACCTATTTTGTACGCTATTTTTATTCGCATTCGGCCGAATAGTTGGTCCAATTATTCGTATTTGGCCGAATAGTGAAAATCACCTATTAGATACAGCCCTAATGTATATAATATATGTGTGTGAAATATCAAGGTATTAACAAAGCAGTCATTATTCTTACAAAAACATATTTATAAATAATTCTGAATCAGCAGGTCAATACATCATCTCAGCATATAAAATTCTTTTTAGTAGTTAGAGTAGTTTATCACAAAGAACATTGCATAGGATCATATATCTACCTTTGGCACGACAGGTAACGTGATCGAACAGATCTAGTTCATAGCCTGGATGACAGCTGCACTTGTAATCCCCTACACGGTTATGGCAGACCTGAGAACACGTGTCTGGCTCTATGCACTCGTCAATATCTGTTAAAAACAAATAAACAAATTGTCGTGAAAAAAAACTACGAATAATATCTAAAATCTCACTTTAATATTACTAGTTTATTCGCACAAATAAGCTTTGAAGAAATAACAAATCTTAGACATATATTTTCAAAACAGTGTTTCTTGCGGTTTTTTTTGCCAGATAAGCATGCTGCATCTCATGTAAAATGAAATAAAATGTAAAAATGTTTAAATCCATCCAGAAAATGGCATATCGCTTACTACATGCTCAAAAAGACGAAGAAAATGCTGTGAATTCAAGCAAAGAGAATTACAATTTAAGCCCTATGATAAGCTACAATCTTACCTTCACAGACTTTGTTGTCTGCTGTCAAACGATAGCCCTCGGGACAACTACAGTAATATCCAAAACGAGTTGAAACGCAGTCGTGCGAGCAGCCTCCCTTGTTCGTCTGACATCCAGTACTTCCTGTAGAATCTGATACCACAAAGTAAGAGATCTTTACACATTGCATTCAGCTAAAGATAAATTTAACCTGGTGAAAACATAAAGGAAAAGAGATTAGATCGCAAGAGATCATTTGAAACAGAAATGTTGTAGTACAAAAGCAATCAGCAAACAATGCATTCATCGTCTACCTGCCTTTCTTTAGCTGTTCCGTGGACTAAGACTGCACTTCGATGTCGAGCTTTCTTCATTGCTGGACCTAGGTTCTGGAACACCCTCCCCGCGTCTGTTCGTTCTGCTCAGGCTCTTACTTAGTTTAGATCTTGACTCAAAATAATCCTTTTTCAGTTGGAATAACCCCACCAACCCCCATAGGCTGTCTCTCTGTCTCGACTGACTGACCTCCTGGAATTGACCTGATCGCAGTGTGAATTTGATGCACCATCGATTCATGCACTTGGCATTATACACAATGGCAATAGAAGTGCTGATTAATATAAATATTAATTAAAAATGCAAGCAAGATGTCTTGTTTTAAAATAAAGACCAAATTGTGGTGTGCTTACTTTGTGTTGATAGGCAATGGGTGCGGTTCTCGTCCTCTCCTCCTCTGCAATCTACTCTGCCATCACAGACGACATCAAGAGGGACACAGTGATCACCATATCCTCCACTGCAATCAAACTCCTTCTCAGGATCGCACGGCCTCACTTCTTCACCTGAACAACAAATCAATCAACATATCAATCAATTTTAAAAGTCAACTCTCTCTTAAAACTTTCATCACCCTATCTATTGCATTCAGGTTATCCGCCCATGTTTGGCATTGCCTTTGAGTAGATACCTTGAAGGGAGCTATATCAAATTGATTGATTGATTAATTGATCTAAGCCTGACTTGGGTTTACATAAGAAACTAAAGTGCATAATTCAATACAACTATTAATTTTTTACACTGGCAATTCTTTTCACTATGCAATCGGATTTTCAATGAACAGTTCAATTAAATTGAAAAACAATTATCCCACACACTCTGCGCTTTAAATAATTAATTTTTAAGCATTTTATAAAACAGTTCACAAGAACAATTAATTTTGCTCCATGATAAAGGCTGCAGCATTAAATCACACATAATCAACAAATTCAATTGTGTATCCTTCATGCACACTGTCAATATTTAATTAGGTTTTAATTGCTTTATAACTTCTCTTCAAAAATCACTGAACTTAATTAAAAATCATCCAATATGTTCCAACTATGCAGATACAGGTCTTTCAAATAAGAATAGCAAAGAAAGCACAAGTTATGCCAATATTATTAACTTGATATCAAATTGTCACCAGCAGCCATCATGAAAAGTTGGCATTTGGTAGATTTGGTAAACAACAACATATAGTACTACCTTTAATCACATCACAAAATTGCCTAAATAGCATTAAATTCATCAACAGATCACAAGTATGTGTATGAATTATTCAGAAAGAACACCAACCTCCATCACAAAGTGCAGCACTCTCGTCCGATCCATCGTCACAGTGGTCGATTCCATCGCATTTCATATGCTCAGGGATACAATTTCCACTTATATTGCATTGGAAATGATTGGGTAAGCATGTCACTGTCCCACCTAAAATCAAAAACCCAATTTAAACTGCACACCACAAACAATCAGACGTTTCCAATTGTGGGTTGATGCTGGTATGACACTGGCTGGTGTAGTGAAATAAGACCCAGTTAGCACTCAGGTGGAAGAACATCCACAGCAGGCCATGCAACCTCACCTCATAGAAACTATCCTCTCTCCCATTGCACACATAGGATGCAAGGCTGAAAAGCTTGTCCTAGAATTAATCTGCCAAGGTCATGTTTGCGTGTAAGCAGAAAAATAATCAAACTTTGTTTGAGGTCACAAAAACTGAAAAGTACAAAGCCAAGTAAACAAGTGTGCTACCTTTATTCTATGAACATCAGCATATGAACATCAGCATATGAACACCATAAAATTAGTAACTGATGAAAAACAATTAATATTTAATGGTTCTATTATGACCAGAATATAAATGGTAAAATAGGCACCACCCAATTTAGCTAATTCTCTGAAAAACCTCCACATACATGCCAGAAGAGTATTGCAGTCGATTAAATCTGACCCCTACATAATTCCATCCCACAAAAATATAAGCTTAGATGTAATAGTAATTAATGAACAGAAATGTCATTCAACTGTTCTGCTAAGCTGTACTCATTTCATTTCACTAGGTGGCACTCTTGAACTTCAGTATCAAACTCTTTTAAACCGTCTAAAGACGTGTAACACCTAATTGTTTATAAATTCGTTGAATGTACTTACAGATATCTTTAGCTTCATCAGTACCGTCTGCACAATCTGCATCGGCATCACAGGTCCATGCGAGGTGAATGCATTCGTGGCTGTTCTTGCAGTAAAACTCACTTTCCGAACAATGTTTGGATGACACATCGTCAGGCGACGCAGGACAGTTGGCTTCATCTGAATGGTCATGGCAGTCCAAGGAACCGTCACAGCGCCACTTGGCTGGAACGCACTGACCGTCACCGCACTGCCAGTCGTCAGGTTCACACGTTGTAATAGCTAATTTAAGATCACAACCATTTCAAACTATAACCACTTGTAACACCACATAGGCTAATCAAAAGCACAGAAGTGAAAATTGCTTTTTAAAAGTGTTTCTTAATAAGAAAAGCCCTAAGCAGTCAGTTATATATAGAGCAAAACATTAACATGTGTGACAATAATAATTCACTAAACTGAACTTTCAAATAAACACATCTTGTTTCAAGGATTGAATATGTCAGAATGTATACATACAGTCAGGAATAGAAAAATTATATTAACAATTTGGTATAAACGATACTCACAGCAATTGACTTCATCCGATTTGTCCAAGCAGTCATCATCCTTGTCACAGAGCCAGCGTCGGCTGATGCAACGCTTGTCACTGACACATTGAAACTCATCATCACTGCAAGCCTTTTTGTTTGAACCTAAATATAACGAAATCATCACAACAGGTGATTTAAAACGAATGTCTGAAAAGAAAAGTTCATAAAAAGAAAAAATGATGCTCTTTGTCAATGAATAAAAGAGAATTTAATAAACCAAAAAGCCATTTCCAAAATCCAATAGAGAAAAACTGTAAAAGTATCAAAACAAAGCAGCATTAAATTGCTTTGTCATATGATAAGCGGCACACAATAATCTACAAAAAGATATTTTCAAATTATAAGAACATGTTAACATAATCCAGTGCACTTCACATTGTTCCTTACAACATCAGAAATGCAAAGCAACTTACATGTTTCAGGACTTTCATCCAGACCAGAAGCACAGTCTGGGTTACCATCACAGACCAACGAATCATGTATGCAAGAGCTGTTTGCACCGCACGAGAAACGACCATCACCACAGGTTATACTTGCTGCAACAGTTACAAACATACAGTCAAATCAAACATGTAACCTTAACCATAACCATATTGTTTATTGGTCCCAAAAACATTACAAGATAAATTAGAAAAAAACATAAACATAGTCACAATCGTATTACATGCCCCTACTAAACAAACCAGTTTTTATAACTAAAACCGGTTAAAAAGACATGTCAAATACTAAAACTACTCATTGCAGTCACCTGTAATATACCAACACTTTAGAATACTGCTTTTGCATTTGCTTTGTACCAATTGTGCTCATACATTTTATCCATAGTGGGCTACATACTTTCCAATTACACAACAATAATGTCAACAGTAAATACATAAACTCGAATACTTAACCGTAGCATAATAAAAACCCTGATTTTTTTGTCTCTGGATAGTTTTAAAAATCCTGAGAAATCAAGGTAAAATTTCACATATGTTGGGTTAGAAAATATATAATCTAATGCAAAATAAAGAATTGTCTTAGCAAAGACATGATCAAATATAATTTGTATTGTCTCCCGTACCACAGCCAGTTTCGTCGGATCCATCACCACAGTCCAATTCACCGTCACACCTCCAATCCAGTGGAAGGCAATTCTTGGATGAAGAATTGCAAGTGAATTCCTCCTCTGTACACTCATTACCTAAACAACGAAAACAGACCATGTCAAATTTAGTTTCAAAAGTAGTGAAGTAGTTTGAGTATAAATACACATTCTACAGTTAAAAAAACTCTTATGCACAATGATAAACCATAAAGATACCAAGCAGTACACTTTGATACGAAGAACAGAACAAGTTGTTGGCATTGAGGTTGTCGCCAGGGGTCCACTCAGACTCCTTTTATACTCGCCTTAAAACTGTTCTTTTAGCCATGCCGGGGTCAGGAGCGCTCCTTAGTAGTAGCTTTGAAGGGACGCTATATAAATCTTCGAAATGAAGGAATGAAAGAAAGCTACAAGTGATAAAAAACTGCAATAGCAGCTTCTGTGAATCGTGAAGGGAATGATTGGCTCACCGCATTCAAACTCGTCGGACTTGTCCTCACAGTCGTATTCACCATCGCAAACCCAGTGTAGAAGAACGCATTTACTGCCGTCGTCACACTCATGATGAGAATCATCGCAAATGGCTGATGTTCCTAAAAGAAATTCCAGAGAATGTTGTTAGAATATTGCAATAAGTGATTGTTAATAATTGTATCAAGCTTTTCCTTTACATACAAAAACCATTCATCCATTACAATTCCATAATCTTAAGGTTCCCAATTATTTGCCCATTATAGCATATTGCTTCAGTGTCCAAAATGCATATCAACGTTCAAATGTACAGTTGTATTACTTTGCAAATGCCAGAACACAAGTAAAATAGGCAGAAAACAATATCAAACGCTACAGCTTCCAATGGAGGATTTTTGTTAGTTTTTTCTGCTCGAAATCATCCATCTTTCAGAACAACACATATCCACGGTACTGTATGAAATCCTGGACACCAGCAATGCTTTTTAGTTGGAAATTAAGACATGTACTAGTAGTCGAGCAATTTATGAAAGGTCCAAACAGCATCTTACTTGCAAATTTCACTATACAGAAAAGGAACAGCATCAGTAGCTTTAACGTTTCCTTTGTCAAAGCGCCCATCGCAAGTATTTCTCGAGATGAAGAAATGTAACACTCTTCGCCCGAGAATTCGTAATAGAAGGTTATTCCTGATCTGGAATGACTTCGTAACCCGCAAACCCTTGTTTTCAGCTAACAAGAAGAATATACACTCGGACGAGCCGAACACTTTTTGAGATCAGATTCGGTATGTATAAACGTTGAAACAAACTTTTAAAAACGTCCGATTGTCCTGAGATTCACAGCTAAATACAAGCAAAACTCTGGAAACTACAAAATACGACTATTATAAGAACGAGCTACTCGCCGGCGATGACCACGCAAGGCACGCATGACAACGCGCCTCCCTCCACCGTACTACTTTCGGCCGCGATGGATCAGACCACTCGGTCGTTTTCATTATGACGCTGGTACATCTGCTGAAGTGTAAGTTGAAGCCAATGACAACGCCTCTGATACAGTACAGCAGAGAACCAGCTTACCCTCTGTGTGCTTGGTTTACACCCACTATACTATATTTAGCGTCTTGGATAAAATGCATACATAGGCCATCTCAGAAGTCAGAAGCCCGTGATATATTAATATTATCTGTAAATCTACGTAACATGTGTTTCTTAAGTCCTATTTGTAGTCTATCACATGATGATAAATGTGTGGTGACCATTTAGGCCTAATCGAGTTTCAAAATGCAATCGCATTAATTACAATTATAAATATATATATGTATGTATATATATATATATATATACATATATATATATATAAAGCGTCATTAAAATGTAGGCGCAGGGCACAAGCTGATTCTCAGGCGCTACGTCGTGTCAGCGGGGCCATCCAGAGGTGATCGAGGGAAGATCCTAGTCCAATTACCATAGACTGCTGAGACTGGCTTTGGTCAGTCCGTTGATGAACAAATTTGGAAAGTTGGGTGTTGAATAGCTTTAAATGGGTAGAATTTCTTGAAGAGGTCAGACTTCAATTTGAAGTGGTAACTAAGCCTGTACGTGGGGATGAGTAGACCTATAGGGGAAACTTGAATGAATCAGATAATGATGATCGGCTAGATATGGTGGGTAACGCAGTTAATACAAACACTTCTTTGGTCAGTATAAATTTGTCCCTACAATAGGCCTAATTATTATTAGCCTACTTTGTTTCATTCTAGGCAATATGCGCTTATTTCAAGCCCCGTTTTAGACATAAATTGTGTAACAATTAACTTCTAGGCTTATACGGAAAACTTTAAATATGCAAGTTTTCCAATTATTGCATTTCACTTGGGCTATAGTTTTTGACAGCTTTTCAAATTAGGATAATGATTTCACAAAGATCAGTAGGCATGCAGTAGGAACGCTACAAAGGTCGGCTGTGCCACTCGTTAGCCAAATGGCGTTGGTAAAATGAGCAGTACCCTTCTATGACAAAGGGGCGCATTGCATGGTTGTCAATCAGTTAAATTTGACTCCTGTTATAATAGTTATGTTATCATCCCTTCATACTGTGACTGATAGTCAATGATTACTGCGCTCATGTCAATTTGAATTAATAAAGGTTATCATTATTTCTAAGTTCTATGATAGCGCTACAAGATTGACAAGTCATAGTCAAACTTCATTACATTACTGTGAGCAAGTGCGTGTTTATCGTCATATGATTCTGCCCCATCAAAAATCTTATGTTCTATGCGTGGTGGGCTACAGCTGACCTTTGACGTCAATTAAACCGGTATTTAGAAATTGTTTTTAGTCGCCAAATTCCAAGCGGTGATTTGGTTCATTCAAATGTGCGCAGTGATATCGTCTGCTCGCTCGACTGACACGCCTAATGGCCTGAGCCAATCAGAAGGCGGCAATTGGATGGCGTGATACGCAAAGCAGCAATGTGGCCTGTCTGGCCAAGCAGCCGAGCTGGACGCTGGATTTCTACCTGTGTCTGTAAGATTATGCCTCTGTATTCTTAGGAATATGCCTACGTATGCTTATTTGCATATTGCAAGCATTTAATTTAACGTTCACGGCTACAGCGTTAACCTTGATGTGGCGTGACTGTGATAACGTGGTAAAGGGAGGGATGTTAATTAGCTAGCCATGTTTTGCAGCGACGGACCATGTTGCTGACATTTTGGAATCCACCGTTGGTCGCTATTATATACAATTTAGATATAATATCTTCGCCTATCTCACGCGTCTCTTCCGAAATTTCATTTGCAGCATTCATTCCCTTCCTCTTTGAGATAAGGAAGAAACTAAAACAGCCTGGTGATTCCTTTTAAAACCAGGCACTAGAAAGTATCGCCACGATTAGGCCTAGAATGACGCAATCATTTTGTTTACGAAAAGTTCTGAATGCACACCTGCTGATTAGAAAGATTGGACTTTTATGAGTCATCCATTCGTATGTTCCGTCTTATGTTACTCTGAAAACGCACGAGTAATCGCGTTCTAGTTAAATTTCTGCTGCATGAACCTGATTATTTATCACTATAATTATATGTCTCACGTTGGCCGTGCATGGTAGTTGAGCCTATTGAGGATTTGTAAGACAAGTTAACAGCTATGTCACTAATGTTTCTGACAAACTTAATTTATTGGCGTCTGTATATTTTTTATTAAGCCTATCATTTACATTTGATGGAATTTTTAGTGAACTCTCATATCGTTCCTGACTAACAATGAGTCACTTTTCACTGTAGGTATAATTCATAAATTATTTCAACTTCAATGTCACTGATGAGTCAAGGGCTTGAGGCGCCATTACCAAAGGATAAAAATTAGGTCTACATATAGGGCTTATATAGTATAATATTTAACAAGGCGTAAATTATAAACCTTGTTTGACTGATTAATATATTTTTAACTGATTGTGGGACCGGCACTGGCCCCTAAAAATCGCCGGACCTTTGGCATCTGCTTCTCTATCCCTCTAGCTTCAAAGCTAGAGGGATAGAGACCTGCCTGGGCCTGCCTCTCGGCAGGCCCGTTTTTGACGACCGGATTAGCGCCGTAGGCCACATTTGTGCATTACTATCACCATTAAGTATTTACCTAAGAATGGTATTTAGCTAGGCCTTACCGCAGCGCACGGAGCCACCGTTCCGGTTCTGTCCTGTTTTTATAGTAGCCTATTTAAGAGGTGCAACCGAAGGTTGCATAACAGGTCATCGAACCACCTCAGAAATTGATAAACATATGACATTCTTTTGAAGCTCTGTTTGATTTACATTCGGTTGACATTTATAAATACAAAAGAACATATATCTAGACTTGCCGCGTGATTAAGTATTTAAAAAAACTGATTCTTTTTTGGAATAGATATATCGATCTCTTGAAGCTATAGTCCCAATCAAAGACTCTAACTCCAAATAAGCCTGCAACTACCCATGTGCAGTCAGAGGACTATTCTATGAGGCGTGGTAGCCTCATATGGTTATAGGCCTAGGCCTACACGGTCGCTGTATACAAAGTTTAAAACGTTACATTTACTGTAGGCCTGCAAGCCTATTTGATGGCGACGTGTAGCCTGTGCTATGCGCTCTTCATTGGGATGCGATATAGTCCAGATGTTTGTGCGCCGGACATTCATTGGGTGCAAATATTTGTTTCGAGATTTTCTACCTATGCCCTTAAGCCTTATTTAGCCAACTCATCAGTAGGCCTAATAGGTAGGCGTATGCACTGACCACACGCTTACACGCTTACGGGGGTAAAGATATAAGTCGTCGAGGTTAAGAATTATAGCCTTCATATACCGATCGAGGCAATGAAAACTGAAGTCGCTTACACGTCAAACTAATTTGGCTGCCGTCGGCCATCTTAAAGCCATGGCAAGCAGTGATATTCCTTAATTCTTACAGTCTTTCAATGTAATATCTAAGTCGGGGTCGCTCGCCGGACTATGTCATAAATTTACATTCACACAGACATTATGAAATTGTTTACAATAAGTACTCATTAAATTAACATGAAACAAGTTTAAGGTAATGGCTTGTTACTTATATGCGTTCTGTTCCCGAGGTAGGCATTAGAGTACTGTTGATCGTTGAGGCACCTAATTAACACACACACATATATATATATAATACATTATGAAATTGTTTACAATTATATATATATATATATATATATAGGCGTCTTGGAGTGGAGGGGATTAGTAATGATACTGGCGTGTGGAGCTGAGTAACCGAATTAGATTCCCGTACCCCATGAGGCTAACTTGTCATTCGCTAGGTGGCAGTGTTGCTTAAATTAGGTTATAGCACAATGAGCCTTGCATGGCTGCCGACAGTAAAAATTCGACTTCTGTCGAATTTCGATTCCTTGTTCATACTATAGGCCTACTAGCTGTGTTTGTTATTAAACCGCGGCTCATCGGTTTTAAATTATATGAAATTCTTTTTATTGCCACTTTTATTATTATTATTATCACTATTATTATCACTATTATTATTATCACTATTATTATTATTATTTTCATTTTTATAATAATTATTATACATACTTATTAATCGCAGGTATTTAGAAGTAGTATGATGTCATTGGCTAAACGTGTCGTGTAGTTTGATTGGTTCTCTGAGTCGTTTTTGGGTTATATTTGACTCGCACCGATCTAGTTTGCGGTCTTATTGAGCGAAGGGGCGGTTTCAAAGTCATATCGCAATCTAGTGTCATAAGAGGGAATAATATTGTTTAGCAGCGATGGCGAAAGTAAAAATTCACGTTATTTTCTGGTATGCAGCTGAATTAATTTTGTATTTGTCAGTTACGTTATAAGAACCTAATTTCCGAAACGACCACTTGCCGCTCTAGGTACTGGCTACATTCGAGCCAAATGTATCACGACTTTGGAATGTCGGGACAGTTGGAAAAATGCCCAGGGGCCTGACGATTCTTGGGGACTTGGGCCGGACCAGACCGCAACTTACGAAAAACATTATAATCAGTTACACACAGTTTATGATTTGCGTCTTGCTAAATATAAAAGTACTGACACTCTGCTACAACAGTTTTAACTTCAAGCATCTGATTATTGCTTTATTTTATCATATTTTCTAGTATAAAACGCGCTCAATCAGTTTAAGAAGCCCACGACTTCTCACCTACGGGCCTTGACTTTCTCAGCCTCGGTCTGGAAATCTTTGTTGGCTGGGCTGATTACTGGACTAACGTTCAAAGTGATTTACGTTGGTATGCACGCCTGGGCAAAGTGGTTTTGGATCGCATACGTATGACATACATTAATTTAATTTATAGTGCTCATAAGAAGAGATGTATTGAAACCATTGCATGACAATACTGGTTATTGTCTTCATTACATGTTATGGTGATGTGTTTGGTTTTGTAGTGGAGCCTGAGGTTACGATCCCAAGGTAATTCAACAAGCCTAGATAGTAAAATAACTTAATAATAATTTAATAATTTCCGATTATTGACATTATTATTTGATAGACTACAGTAACTGTCAAAAATATATTGCTCTCAGATATGTGAATTTTGTGTAGCACTGTTTATTTGTTATTATTTCATATTTTACTCTCTAATTATTGGAATATTAGAATAGCAAATTCTCAAAATTTAATTATAGAAATCATTTATTCCAGGACATTTGATTGTTTCGAAAGGGACGTATCTGGGATGCAGGACACATTTTATCAATTGAGGGTCTGTCCCAATGCAGAATTACGTGGTCACCATACTTGATACCTGTGCTTTATATTGTAAAATATTATTAGTGTTGTGGCAGTTATTGTGGAACATGTAATGTAGTAATCTGTCTAATGGGATATATAAATTGTTGACAATTCAATGTATCAAATCTGTTTAGTTCTATAAGGGTGCTTTATAAATAATGATTTGCGACTATTGCATTACAAATGTCTTTAATGTATTTGCATAGGAGTTAATATTTTGGATTTTATTAAAAAGATTTGATCGTGTACTGCATTTAACAAACGTTTTTCAATATTTCTTTCAGTTCCACAAAATAAAAAGGGAGCTTGATGAAATCTTTGGTGCAGAGATAGAAGTGGTCGGTTGTCCTTTTCTCATTTTTCCTAATTTGTGTTTTGTATTAATTTTCTATTTTTAGTAGAAATTTATTATCCAGCATTGTTAATGAGGGCCACACAAATAAATTGACATGGTATTTCAATTTCTTGGTAGTTTGCGCTTGATCATCATTCTCTCATTAATATGATAGGGAAAGCAGTCTGTGCCATGAGCTTCTTACTTTCTGTGTCACTACTTTTCAAGTGGTCCAAAGACTTTCTTTTTCGTGTTCATGACTTTGTAATGATAAGTTACCTTGAAAAGGAGCTATATAAATAAGCATATAAACTTGCAAATACAATGATAAGCATTCATTTATTTTAGCTCTTGAGTTCCTCATAGCTCAACCTCAGCGTCATTACAAATCAGTCTTGAGTTACTTTTAGAATAAAGGCACATTTTGGAAGTGGTGACATATATTATTATTATTACAGAAATTTACTACCGCCCTTCTTACAACAGTTTTTGCTCAGAAGTGCACAGACACACCTCGACGGCGCAATTGCTGTTGTACTGCAGAGCAATTGTGTGCGAAGGACTTGCTCAAGGTCCCTACACAGTGACTCCCCGGATGAGGGTCGAACCCGCGCGCTCAGCGCACACTGAACGTTACGGGCTGACCGCTCTAACCGATATGCAACGGCCAACGACAAATCATAATTGTAATGATGCATCAGAATTGTAAAGATATTAGTTATCAGTGCAAGTGCCATAAAGTAAATCATACATATTTATTCGAAACCAACAAATTTATTTTGTCGGTTATGTTTGCTTAGTCTGGACAAGAGAAATTCTGTTATTTTATAAGAAGTTGCTGGAATTTTTTTTAAATTTTAGTTTGGCAATCATTTTGCTTTTTTTTGAAGACTTGCCCTAGTTTCAAGGCCATTTGCATTCCCATTGTTGAGGTGTGTTATCGGATGCCATCAGCAATAGCCATTCGTAAGCATGTGTGTTAAATGCAGTTGATTTTTATCTTTGTTGGATTAACTTCTGTAAGCTACATGCACTGTTTTGACCTTTTGTTTATCAGACGGGAGAAGGCACGCCTACACGAACTGGTTACTTGGAAGTCCAGATTGTTGGAGGCAAGCTTCTGCATTCGAAAAAGGTTGGTAACCAGTTGGAAAGTCTCTTACTTATATGCATTCTGGAGTCTTGCCAGTCAGCAGATGTACTGGAATCTCGTTAGTTGTTGTTCGTCTTTAATTCTAAGTTAACCGTTTTGTTCTTCCCATCTTTGAAGTGTCTATGTGGTATATGTGCTTTTTGCTGTCTGTGGCGGTTGCATTTGAACATATATGAACTGATTACGATTTGTTTTTTCTTAGAATGGCGATGGTTACGTGGATACGAAGGCCAAGATGGATAAAATCGTACAAGGTGTGCGCGACGCACTGGCTGCAGCCAAGGGTTAACGACTGGTTGTAATAGATCACCAGTAATGAGCAGCGGGACAGCGCGCAGGTCGGTAGATCCGTCTGTATGCGTGTCTGTATGTGTGTCTGTATGTGTGTCTGTATGTGTGTCTGTGTCTGTGTGTGTGTCTATCTGGTTGTTGGATATATGTTTGTTTTGCACACAATCAACGTGTCATTCCTTGGTGTTGATGTGTTGGTTGTTCTTTTATTAATGATAAATGTTCAGATGTGGAACATTCGGTCTTTTTTCATCCATGTCATTGAGTTCATCTGCCTTGCTGTAGGGCATGTGAAGACTGACTTGATAAATGAATGAATGAGCAAGGGAATTAATTAATTAGTTAATGAAAGGCTAATTCCGTATGCATTCTTCTGGTTGTCTGGCATCTGGTTGCATTGGTTTTGGGTTGTATTGGTTTTAGGTTTTATTGTTTTTGGTTTGTATTGGTCTTGGGTTGTATTGTTTTAGTTTTGCATTGTATTTTGAGTTGACAACAGTTATGTGTTTGCGTTTGTAGCCTTTGGTGTGTGTGGCCGTGTCATTGTGATGATCTGCAGATGATGAAGTGATTCCTAAAGTCAATCCCACGGGTCATTTCGGATGGACTGAAGCTCCTCATGATGACAACACGACCTCCACTAGACGCATGTGCACTGTCTGTCTCTCGATCTGTAGTGCTCAACATAATTATGCGTTTCTATTTTATTTTGCAAATTTTTCTTCACTGCTGTGTTTTTCAATCAGAACGATTTGCACGATAAATCTCTTCATTTTGTATTGTTGACAAAATTTCATTCCTGTAAGTTGCCAGTGTTTTTAAATCTTACATTATCTGTTATTTTCAATTTACTAGAACCATCAAATATTTTTTATTGTGTGGTTATCCAATCGGTACCATGCAATAAAATGTTGACTGTGCGGTATAAATCTTCAAATAAATAAAAATAAATAAGATGAATCCCCTTTTTGTGTGAAGAAATTCTGTGTAATTTGTTCTTGTGCTGATGTAACAACTAAATTTATGAAATGCATTCGGGTGCTGATATGAACACTTAATTTATTCATTTAAATGTTTTAATTTATTTCCTTCCAAATATCTTGTAGCTGATTTGAGTTCTTTTATCTTGAGGATTGGATAGCTTCATGTTCTGATTGCATGATATAATCGGTTTTAGAAATTTCACCCTATTCACCATGTGTTGGGCTATGTCAGAGGAAATCGAGGTCATAAATTTAAATTGTGTCAAATCGGTTGCATGAAAGTGATCTTTGTGAGACGTTTCAGTTTATTCGCGATGTCATATGCTCTGACAAAACATATCAACTGTCAAGGTCCTAAATTTGAATGGTGTACAATTGACAGTGGTTAAATTCATTTGGATGATGTTTCTGGATTGTGATCCATTACCTAAACGAGCAGACCCGTCTCCTAAATGTTCTCACAATAAACGTTCATGTGATTCTTGCTTCACACATTTTATGTGTTTTCCAAAGGGTGAATTGCAAGTATCTGTTATAGCTTCGTCAGATGGACTTCAGATTTGCCAAAGTTTGGAGATCTGCCACCTCTGTGGGGAGAGCAACTTAGCCTCTAGTGTTCTGGATCGACCCTTCTGTCCTAAGATGACGTATGTTCTTAAAACGTTTCCGAATTTGAACCAAAGAGGGGCTTAGAATTCACTCACCATATCACTCCTGTCCTCGAGTCACTTCACTGGCTCAAAATACCTGAACGGATTGAATACAAGGTAATTTCACTCGCCTATGATACACTCCAATCTTCACAGCCACCATATCTCCGTCAACTGTTCACGATTCAACCACATCGCTCAACTCGTTCCTCTTCCACCCTGACGCTGCTTCGCCCTTCCGTCACATCACTCAAATTTGCAAATCGTTCCATATCTACCGCTGTTCCGCCTCTTTGGAACAAACTCCTTTCAGGATTAAGACAAATATCAGATCCATCGTACGAACTTCCCAACGCCTCACCTCTTGCTATCTCGCCACAGGTTTTCCACTCAAATCTGAAAACGTTGCTCTTTGACAAATCCTATCCTGAATCCTCCCCTTCGCTCTGCCTTCAGCGCTGTTTCAACTCCAAACACCATGCGCCTTAGCCGTCTGCGTGCCTGACTCTGGATTTTGACCACCGTGCCTATCGATTCTGTTTTTACTAAGCGCCTTTGAATAAGCTGGTTCCCGCGATTTGGCTTTTGTGGGCGCTGTAAAATGCTAGGATTACGATGTTGCAGATTGTTAGGAAACCTGCTCCAGAAGGATTGCCGATCCCTGCAAAGCTTCTTTGCTTGACCGTGGAAGTCCGCTGGAACAACCAAGTCGCCTTGGGTCGAAGACCAGGGGATGCAGCACAGCATGAAGAAATGTATTTCAAATCTTGAAATTATTCGGCGTCCAGTTCGGCTTATTCACCGCCTCTCCTCCTCTATACCAAATCGAGTGTGCAATGGCCAAGGTTCTCTTTGTCAAAATCCGGGTAGGTTGGGCCGAGGAGACGGCATAATGCTATACGGTGGTAGTCGGTCATGATGGTGGTCCTGTGTTGGGGCAGTGGTAGACTTTGATTGGATAGCTTGAAGAGTGGTTTTCAATTGTAGATGAGAGTGCAAGCGGAGAGTTTAAATGATGAGGCGAGATAGAAGGATGAGCAAAATGGCGTCTTTTGAGAGTCCGTTCCAAAGAACTGGTGCAACACATACTAAGGAGAAGAATTTTACATATAGGATTAAACTGGAGGTCGAGAAAAAATGCTATGATGAGGGGGTAAACCTGGGCGGTTCTATGGTGAATAGCTGCGTGAGTAAGCGGGTCGAGAGGTTTGAAGTGCGTTGATTGTAGGTAAGATGATACAATCTTGTAATGGATATACTGAGGGACTTTTAGCCAACGAAGTCATTTGAGAACAGAGGTCATGTGTTGGTGTTGGGTATTTTGGTGACTGCTCGGGCGAGAGCGTTCTGGACTGTTCGCAGACGAATCATTTGAGGACACTTGAAGTAGGCCTTGGCTGCCTGGGTATGAACAACTGATGTGACTATTGTGGGCGCGGTCGAATCAACAGGTGCATTGCGCGTCGCTTCAGAGTGACGGTATAGATAATAATATTGTGATTGGAATTTACGATTTCAAATCGTTTAGTTGAAGGCTTTGTCATCGGGAGCACTTAGCAATGGCACGCGGATTTTCAGGCCATCTGATTCAGATCCTAATTGTGATTTTTCGAGTGGCATTTGCGCATCGATCATTCATTTTCGCCGTGATTATTACGCACCTATAATCATGTCAGACATTTTAAGCGTAGGCCTATCTCAGTGGTCAATTTGTAAATGCGGAGGTGGTGGAACTGTAGGATGGTCGTTTCTCCTACCCAACCCCCGCCGTCTATGGCTCTCCAGAAGAAACCGATCGATGGTGATGCAGGAGAACCAAGAAACATATATTCAAACATGAAATAGCTTGAATTGTTATATATTTCATGCATGAGAGAGAGTATAGAGGCGCTTAGTCAAATTAAATTTACATAATCATAATTAATAGGCAAATATAGTAAGCACAGTTTCGGTTCCATGTCAATTGCCCCGTGATCAAACAGTTATAGACAGACATGTCAATGTCAGCCCTTAATATCCTTAGGTGTAGGCATACAGGCCTAGTGTCACTGTGTCAGAAGCAGTAATGTCCCTCAGTCTGAGGCAGGAATAAAATCAAACGAGGGGATGGTGTATTATCTTAGATTTACTGACACGTTGGCCTCCTGTAGAGCTACTGTAACTTTAAAAAAGGTTAGACAATTTTACCGATTGATCAACGCAGAGAAAACCAAACAATGGTGATTGAAAAGACTAAACAGACGACCCGGCCCATAGCGAATATGAGGCAAGACTCGGCATAACTTTCAAGACGAGGCAAGAGTCAGACATGCCTCTTCTTAATTCAACATGAAATTTAAGTAATTGTGTAAACGGTAATTGAATATTGTATTATTATCTGGCTTCTTCTACAAGCGTCTGACTAAAAACTAGTCATTATAATGTGCTATATCCTCTGCGGACCTTTAAGTTTATGTACGAAGGCATGCTATGTCGCTACGGAACCAGTCGTGTGATGGGCTTTTTGGGAGAGCGCGCGTGGGTCTATTGATCGGTTGATGCGGCAGTGTGCGCGTGGGTCTGTTGATCGGTTTATTGGGGAGAGCGCGCGTGTGTCTGTTCATCGGTTGATGCGGCGGAGTGCGCGTGTGTCTGTTCATCGGTTGATGCGGCGGTGTGCGCGTGGGTCTGTTGATCAGTTTATTGGGCGGTGCGCGCATGGGTTTGTTTCAAAGACTAGGCTTAGTTTGAATAGAATATCTGCAATACTGTTGAGAAATCAAGCTTAGAATCTCACAAAGTAGTACAATATTGATTACTATTTTATAACGTACAAACACAAGCAGACTATCTATTAATTAAGGTATTGGCTACCTATTAAGAATGTAGCTACGTATTACGTTCTGTTCATAAAGTTGTGTTTGCTAAGTAAGCATGTAGGCCTATCATGTTGTCAGACGTAGGCCTACGTTTTAAGAAACCAAACGAAAATCTACAAAGTTGTAGCCGAAGTATTTGAAATAATATATTTAATTTATCATTTAATTTTCAGTTCTAATTTTAAAGAATAAGTTTTGAATTTAGTCTAGAATATAGAAACATTTTGTCAAACAAGGCACACCTATACGGTAAGAGCAATGCAGAGATAGTTTTTCAAATATTTAGAAGTTCGCTTAAAATTGTGAACGTCTCGCTTTTACGCAATCTCTTATGTGCACAATAAACTCTTGTGCTAAAAATGTTATATGTCGACTCTTAAGTTGATGTGGTTCCGTCTTTCCTGACACAGAGTGGATCTTAAGCCGTGTTTCCGAATTGTCTTATCTTCAGTCCAGTCTACAAATCTACCATTCGTGGCATCGGCTGCTGTTCTTAGGTCTGAAACTCTGAATAATGTGGCAATATCTTGTTCGCCGCAATGAACATGATTTCCAGACATGGCTGAGTTCTTCTCAATCTCTAATAGTTCATGTAAGTTACTAGTGATTGGTTAAGTCGCAAGGCCTTTCCGATCAAATACACTAATTATTGATAACAATGATTAAATTGAGTGCAGAAGCCTTGGGCTATAACGGTTCAATGAAAACTGTGTGCTCCTCGAGCCCATAAGTTGTAGAAAGTGCGGGGGGCACGTGCTTCGGCCAGTCATAAGGTGCGGGGGCCACTGAAGACATCCCATAATTGTTCATGATTACTTCAATATGGTCATCTTTCGTATGTGCAAACGCTATGTAGTCTAAACTTCGGAGCAAAAAGTAAAAACGTGGTGGAACTGCCCGAAACTGCGTTCTGCCTAATTTACTTGCTGAGGTGCCGGAACGCCGTTTCGGCTCTCCAGGAGGCGTCGGAACGGCGTTCCGGCTAAAATTGACCACTGGCCTATCCGTTTTTCTTGCGTATTTCATTTTCCAACATCGCGACTGTTTCTTCGTTGACGTTCATACATGATTTGGCATTAATATCGTAGGCCTTTAGCTTCTATTGGAGGAAAATACATATGCGGTTGTAAACTTTTTGCTTGACACTGCCCGGCAGCCTGTCGTGTGCAGTAGTAGGCCAAAATGCTCAATATTTCCACTATTTCCATCAACCAACGTAACCTAGACATTGCCTTAGTTTCTCCAGAGCATATACCTATAGAAGGAAATGGACAGAGTCGACTATACTGAGTTGGTTTGACTTCAAACGAGGGCGATGTTGACCTGGGTAAATGAATCCCAAGTAACTGCATGATCCGCTATCGTTGTTCGAAACATGGAGCGTTGTTTTGTGCGTTGGTATGGAGCCATGTTTCTGTCGGTGGTATCACGTATTTTTCTGTGAAGCAACGCAGCCATCTTGGCCAGCATCATGTCTGTCGTCTTTTATGGGCGAGAGACGTGCGCTGCCGGTAATTGAGCGCTTTGTTTCCAGCGGCAACCACATCTATTGAGTTATACAACGACAATTTCGTCGCGCTCATGTAGGGTAGGGGGCGTTGGAGGCGTTCAATCTATACAGCGTCTTAGAGGAAGACGTCGTTTGTGAGAATCACGTTGGGGCATCTGAACCCGGCAAAGGTCTTGTCTTCTGGTCATAAATCGCGTCCTGTTGTAAAATTGGTGCTTAAACGGTGCTCAATAACGTCGATGAGCTAACCAGTGCGACTTGTGCGGCACGCCGCACCTTAGGCCCTACTCTTTGCTTTTTCTAGTGCTCAAACAATACGTACTTGACCTGAGAATACGGGTTCGAACCAGGGTTCCTACACTGATGTTTTAAAAGCATTTGGTTGGGACCTAGTTCGAGGCAGTTACTGTTTAGGGACATTGAGCAAGTCCCTCGCTCATCATAACGTCGATTTTCTGGCGTGTGACTAGGACTATAACTAAAAAAAACTTCTATAGCGCCGCCATAATAATGCACAGGGCATCAACCGACGGCGTACCAAAACAAATCCGAAATCAGGTCAACTCCAAAAGGTCAATCCTAACTGACAGAAAGACAGTCTAAGGAAGTTTGCACTTCTAAACTTTAGGAGGAGGCATGCCTATACCTCAGGCCGTTGCCGCAGAGCCGATAATTTCTGTAGGGCCTACAATAGTTAGTTACCGGGTGGGTAGCAGTAGCCAGTAGGATAAACGTTCAGCTAGAACCGGCACATAGATGAGAGGTAAGGAGAGGTAAGAGGAAGTAAAGATAAGGTTTGCACCTTAAATGAATGATGTGCTTAAATGAAATAAAATGGTTAAATGAATTGGTTATTTGTTAAATGAAATGGTTGAGTGAAATAAAATGGCTGAATGAAATGGTCATGTGAAATAAATTAATCAAATGAAATGGTTATGTGACATAAAACGGTTGAATGAAATGGTTATGTGAAAAAAATGGTTGAATGAAATGGTTATGATAAAATGATTGAATGAAGTAACTGAATGTCGTGGTTGAATAATGCAATTAAATGTCTGAGGACTACAAGGGACAATTGACCTCTAAGAAAGGAGTTCATTTTCGTAAGTCCAGGACTAGTGAAAGAGTATCCAGAGCAAAGACAATATGATTTAGTCCTACAGTTTGGCCTATCATTCAACGGATTTTAATTGTATACGGTATTGATAGTAATTAGTAACTTATAAATTGCCATTTCATCAGAGACACACCCGTCAAGGGGCGTCCAGATAGGCTGGGATGTGTGGTCGGGAGGCAAATGCCTCCAATTTCAGGGATAGGGGCATTTTTTGATTTTTAGCGTCTTAGGGTGGGGAATATATCTTGACTCCTGGTACTTGGAACCGGGGCTAGCCTCCATCACTTGGAGGGGAATTGACGCCCCTGCACCTGTCTGATGTCACATGGGATATGTAGTTTCGTGCGTTTTCTGTACAGAATGGGAGACACAGACAGAACTCCCTCTGTCTGTGTCTCCTACTCCTGTAGGAGTCCTGCAGGAAAGGCGTCCACACCCATAGGACCAGGGAGTTACCCATCTATCAGCCGCGAAGAAACGGCGCTGTGCGATCGTAATCTCCATACATCTTACCTGCCATTTGAAAGCCAAGCGCAGGGTACAGGCTTATTCACGAGCGTTGAACGGCAATTTTAATCTTGGTTACGATGAGGACTCCACGTGCCATTGATTCAGTGGACAGAGGATGTCCACTGGAACAGTGTTGGACACGAGACCAAAAACTCAAGACCAAACCAAGACCGAGACCGATGCTCTTTTATATTAAAAAAAGTCAATTTATTAAGACGCTATAACGGAATAACACGCTTAAAACATTAATTTTATTGCTGAAGAATACTAATCTTAATAATGGTCCAGAAAACAGCTTTACCGACCACTCTGAACTATTACGGGTTCAGCTCTTAGCATTGGCCTGTGGAATATTATTGCACTATAAATTACTTACAGTATACGATAGGTAGATATTTTAAGACAGCTGAACAAGTAGATTAATGTTCCGTTTGAATGGTGTACTTGTACCACGGACCTCGGAATTCTAGATGAACAGTGTTTGCACGTGGCCGACAACATAAATATTAGACTGTTCCAAAACATTGTTATTTGTGAAAGCAAATTTTGAAATGGATGGCTCCGTTGCAAATGTATTTTTCTGCCCACAGTAGCATGCATATAGAGATCTATTAGTTTGGCCAGCACGCCATAAATCGATAACAATCGCGTAAAGCCTAAACATCGGTGTCTCTAATAATCGAAAAATAACTGACAAATATCGAAAAATTGCTCTGATACGGAAAATTACCAAGAACGCTAATTTCAGACGGAGATCAATCCCTAGACCGTTCCCTTAAGATCAAGACCAAGACCGATGGTCCAAGACCAAGTCCAATGCATTCGAGACCAAGACCGCAGTTTTTCGGTTTCGAGATTATCTCAAGACCAAGACCGCGATCTCGAGACCACATCCCTGAAACTGACACATCATGCTACCTCCAGCTGAGATTACCTAGAGCGATGTATACGACGTTCTGTCTCCTCGTTCACATTTACTTCCATCGTTCATGCCTTCATTTCATTTCATTCCGAATGGATCACTGTAATTCCATTTTCGTCGGTGTTCCTAAGCTCCATCTTTCTCTTCAATTTGTGTTGAATGCTACTTCTAGATTTCTTCGCATATTTCTACTCAATATAATTATGTTTGACACCTACATCGGCTGACCTGTTTAAACCTCTCCACTGTTTGCACTCTGTCAGTGCCAGTCCCAAGACTGGACAAAGGAGAAAGACGACGTTCATAATAATCTATGTTATAACACAACGTCGTTAAACTGCCACTTCTATCCGCCTGCCAACATCAGATTATTTATTTATTTATTTATTCTGATATTGATATCGTCCTTCTTCCAACACGTTTTTCTCAGACGTGCATACGCCTTGACGGCGCAATTGCAGTTGTAATGCAGAGCAATTGCAAGCGAAGGACTTGCTCAAGCTCCCTATACAGTGACGCCTCGGACGAGTGTCGAACCCGCTCACTCAGCGCACATTTAGCGTTACGGGCCAATCGGCCACCGTGCCACACAGTTAACTCTAATCGGCTTCTTGACCAACTTGAACTCTGTCCTTGTACTGTAATGTTACAATACAAAACGAAACTCATTCGTCTATAAATCCCTGCTATATATTCTGCGGTTAGAAAATTGCAGAAACTCTTCGGCTAAAAAAATCTATCCCATGGCAAATGTCATTTGTTTCTCGGTTTCAACAACTCGATTTATTTTTGGCAAGCTTCGAAAGGAATCGGTTTTGTTGGCTTCTCCCTCTGGTCCATTCTGATCAGCGGAAAGACAAAGGAGGGAGAGGATTGGCGGAGGATAAGGTTGAGCAGGATGGGTGGGTTGGCGTGGACAGAGGATGTTCCTTCTGATTAGCATGCTTTGGGCTTCTGTGCAGACGATTCTGCAGTTGGCGAAGCGCCTGCTGGCAATTGTATAGGCTAACGCTTCTTTTCCTCTGTCTGTCTATCCGCCTGGCATATTACCTGTCAATGGGCTACTTATATATATCAAAGAGAGTGAGAGATAGATATAAAGGCCGACAGACAGACAGACAGACATACTAACGCCTAAAAGGCCACGTAGCAAAACGATACAAGGTTAGAAGACATGCACGCGAACACACAGGCATGCAGACAGATACAGATACACACTGTCTCTCTCTCTGTCTGTCTGTCTGTCTCTCACTCTCGATATTCAATACATATATATATATAGAATATAGTTAATAACTACAGTAGTTAAAAGTGCCCATCACTGTATATATATATATATATATGCATGTATACTCAGAGCAGCGCGGATATGACAGAGTGATATCTATTGAACCGTTTGTCTCCTACTTCTCTGCCTTTTTTCTCTATTTCTATAGTGACTTCTCTATCGAGTCGACTTCTACATATCTACTTCTCTGCCTAATTCTCTATTTACTTTTTTCATCAACTTCTCTATCTACTTCTATATCTCTTCTTGGATCTATCTATCTATCTATAGTTCTATATCTACTTTTAATTCTACTTCTCAACCCACTTCAGTATATATTTCTTATTGTCGTTCTTCACAAATGTTCTCCATACAAGTTTAGCCTATTACGCATTTGGAATATATGCTTAATAGTATGCGAGATAGCGAATATAGGCTTCGGTTGATGTATCTCAATATCCCATTTGTCTGCTTGTTCACACTTCTGGCTCTCTGTTTGTAGGTGAGTTTCTGTCTGTAGTTCTGGCTAGCGCAGAGTCACTGTCCAGTGTGCGAACTATGTACATTTGTCGGTCGGAACGATCTAAACGACTCTTACCTCTGCCTAAAACTCGGCTTCGTGCATCCGTCGTACGTGATCGGAATTGACGCCGACCTAAACCACTAAAACCAGATGGCGCTCGATGCTCATCTCACTTCCTGTCTGATGTCACCCACACACAGAGACACAGAGACACACACAGACGCACACACAGCGCACGTGGACACAGACACACACACACTCACACACAGACAAACAAACAAGATATCGAGGGGATCTACCGATAGAGGGCATGTCGATTCGATGACTACTCGATAGGTGGCCGCAGATAGTTTTGAATACATAGACGCAATCTTTAAACGATGTATACGATGGGAGAGAAATCAGAACTCGATAGAGATTTAAAAACCGTTAAATCATTCCATGTTAAGTTAACTGAACTAAACTGAACGGACGAAGATTCCAGAAACAACAGCCATGCATACCAGTTGCATTAAACAGCAATTAATCCTTTCTCCGATTCATCCCAAAGTAAAAATTTAATGTTCATTGCATTTCCAATAAATGCGCTATATAAACTGGAAGCTGACTACGCTGCGCATGTCCCGATTCATCCGTATGTGCGGATGTCCTGTGCATAGGGTGGAGTGGACGATATCAGGGTCTTTATGGGGTCATTAAGCGAAACCATGCGTGGAAACGATCAGCCGTCGTAAGGTGCACGTGACCCCAAAAAGCGGGCTTCAATTGATAAGCATTATGCACAGATTCACAAGAGATGGCCGTTCGTCCCCTATCAAACTGTGTCCCACCCATTTCTATAGGTTTACCGTACGTCCCTTTGTGGTCCATCTCATTGTGCCCCACCCAAACTGCACGTAGTTCACCCCCATTTGACTGCAACCGCGACAATAACAGCAGATTTGACGATTATTCATCATCATCATCAGATCCTGACGCTAGTCATTGGCGTCGTTGGGTACGAATAAATTATCTCTATTGTCGTCGGTCATTTGTTATGTCGACGGTTTCCCTCAGTGTTAGTCCAGGTGATGTAATTTCCTGACTTATGTTATCTTCCCATCGCTCTCTGCTGGATATAATACAATTAAAGACTGCACAAGACGAAGTCATCTTCTGCGTTCTCATTTTAGCTGTAAGAATTCTTCTCACATCTTGCTTTCTAGTTGCACCCATGTACGAACATGTACATCGGTTGTATCATTGTCGTGTCTATTTTTTATTGGATTTCTTTGTTTGAACTCTGCCTCTCCGTATCCTGTTCATTATGCCAAAGCTCATGAAATGCTGATTGACTGATATAAGTTTATTTAACGACGCATCCATAACAACGATGATATAGCTGCTGTATATAGTATATAACAAATAAGTGGGTGAAATAACATACTTATGTGCTCTTGGAGCCCAGGTTCATCAATATGCCGACGACTCTCAACTGTGCATGTCACGCCACTGCATGGGGTGCGTGTCAAAAATCCTGGCAATTGTGGAACAAGTACAGATCTGGATGTCACCTAATCGCCTAAGGTTGAACTCGGAAAAAACTAAATTTTTGTATGGCTGGGCAAGAGACAAGCACGTTTGAGGGTTGACAAAGAAGCGATTGAAGCAACAACGTGGCATCCGGGACGTGGGAGTTCTTCTGGATGAAGACCTGTCCTTGGATACTTACGTACATACATACATACATACATACATACATACATGCGTGCATGCATGCATGCATGCATGCATACATACATACATACATACATACATACATACATACATACATACATACATACATACATACAAACATACATACATACATACATACATACACACATACATACACACATACATACATGCATGCATACATACATACATAAATACATCCATACGTACATACATACATACATACATACATACATACATATATTGGCCTACATACATAACTCGCCTTTATGAACATGCGAGTTTTGTTGTTGTCCTCTGAGTATATTTGCCCTCTTGTCTGCGTATATTTGTCCTCCTGCGTAAGCCAATTGTTCTCCTTCGTCATTACATATATTTTTTTCTCCTGCTCGGATTGTGATAATAGTTATTATTGACTTATTGGTGTTTATTTGGTCTTTCCAAACGCCGTTGTTTTAGTTTCTCTGCATCGCTCGTTCGGCCAAATCTGATTTTGTCATTCTGTGCTGTAATATATCGTGATATAGGCTTACTGCTAGCATAAAAAGCAGCATATCGAAGAATATTCATTAGCCATTCAAGTAACTTGATTCCGATTGATGTTACTGCTTCTAATATTATAGGTTAAATAAATTAGGGGTTAAGATTTAGCACCGGTGAATAAGCAGGTCTCCCTGAAGTGGCTTTTGTGAACGCTGAGTAATTTTCGAGGACTTGCATTACATGACATTATATATTAATGTAATTATTTGTTCTAGTATTCTTGCATTTTGCAACGCCATTCTATTACTAACTCAATGTTGTATGTTATTGCAATTAGATAAGTTAAATTAGTGGTAAGCAAAAATCCCACGTCGTGGCCTCTGCCATTTTGTCGTTGTGCGCGTTGGTGAGTAATTACTTCACTCTTCTGAAGGCATCGTATACATTAGCAGGGGAGAAACCTTAATCAGAGTAGGCTAATGGAACCGCGGTTGCCCTCAATTCCACAATCACATTCAGTGTTCTTGTGATTTTTCTCTATAAAATGTATCTATGAGTCTAAAGTCGATGTATTTAGCAACTGTTTCTTACTCAGAAGTCGCAAGAACACCCGAAGTCTTAGTGTTTAAAAAGTTTAACATCTACGCCACTCA